>OY856413.1:762740055-762965055 GCA_963693085.1 Alisma plantago-aquatica | reverse complement strand
AACAACCCTGGTGAAACTCTTTTAATGTAGAGTGGAATGTCATATATTATCATTTCAGTATTATATTCACAAAATGAAGTTGGATGGATAACTAATAGTTATTTTGATATATGGTTTATGAAAAATGTTTGGATCCTTTATAAGGTATTAATCAAAAAGTTGTGGGAAATAACTGGATTTGAAACAACTAGAAATGTATTTCATAGAAAATAAAATTTGTGAAGTGTTTTTTGGTTTTACTGATACCATTTTGATACAGTATTGTTCAATTTTTTTCAAGATCAAATATTACTTAATATATAAAGGAATGACTTTATCATTTCAGATATATTCTTGTTGAATTATAAAGGTCTTTTAATGACTTTTGGCAATGATTTTTATTTTTGGGGAGTTTATTGTATGCCTCGACAATAAGTTGCTTGAACGGTTGGTCAAAGTAATTATGGATTCCTTTTGGGTAACATGGAGTTTGTAGAGTAAGGAATGATTGCTCAAATTTTTATTTCATTTGAAGTCTTGATAGAAACTTATTAATCTTATAAGAAAGATATATAACTTTTCAAGGAGTGATGATTTTGAATGGTTGACTATTGTCATAAATTTATATCAATCAAGTGACAATTTTAGAAACATATGCCTAGAAAGGACTTTGGGGCACTCTAGAATAATGATTAAGTGATAGTTGCCCTTGGATTCATCTTGAGACCTTCACTCTTTAATTTACCTCAAGACAAAGTAGGAAAACATGCAAGACTTGACTAGAATCCACCCACCATGTATTCCTCATCAATCATAGATATCACACAAGGTCAACTAGAAAAGTTCCCTTGTGAAGGCAAGATATTTTGTTTGACCCCCAAAATCTTAAAGAATAGCGCAATATAGAGGCAAGATTACCACCCCTTTCCATTCTTATTTCCGTCAAGCTTACACAATGAGTAGGGGTGAAGAGGAGGGGGCCTTCAGAAGGTTGTGGATATTTTACAAGAGCTATAACCACCAATTGGACATGCCAAAATTATTAAAGCTTGATGTCACTACATTTTATCTAGGCTTTGATGATTGTGTGGTCTATGACCTATGGACATGATGGGTTGGAAGAGATCACTCTAACCATGATGTTCCAAACCAAGGACATAAGAAATTCACCAGAGGACCAATGTCCCTACTCGAGGCTTTCCTAGACCCAAGGAGCATGGAGTGAGTAAACCTGTGATGATTACATTTTTATCCATTTTTACATGTTGTTCTATTCGCTTTTTAGGGGATGTTGTCTTTCTATTTCCTAGTTTTAGCTTTATATTCACTTAAATGCAATTATTTTTCCTTTTTCGTATTTTAACACATTTTCATATGTATGTTGGAATTGGTTTTAATTATCCCACATTTTTTACTATGTGATTAATTAGTAGTTGATCGTGTTTTGTGTTTTATGTTTTGAGTAATCTCATTTAGTGTGATGAGGTGTCACAATATAATACTCTTAAGAGTTGTGTAAGATTAGAGAGATTGATAATGACACTTCCCTCATGATAAGGGTAAGAATAACCTCAATTAGTCTAGATAAACTTTTCATATATGTTTGAAAAGCCACTTTAGATGAGTCAAAATGAGATTTCATAGAAATGAGTTGTTAACCATGATGCATGATAAATATGTTGAATTAGTAGAAACAAAGATAGTACAATAAGTTGATTATGAAACCTTGCATTGGTTAAGATGGATAAAGTGGGTTAATTATAGTTAAACCCACATACAAAGTATATATTAATGTTGGAGTCTTGATGCTTAGAAAAATTGGATGTAAAACCTAACATATGAAATATGTCATGACATAACCTAAGCTTATAAAAAAATGATTATACCTTTTGTGGAGGCGTGGTTCACCCTAGATGCTTATAAAACCTCTTAGTAATGGTTTGTATATATGGTTCTAGATATTTGCATGGATATGTTGTACCAATAGAGGTTCCCTACATGCCCTACATGTGGTTGAACACCTTTATTTTGTTTTATTGGAGTAATGGAATGGCTTAATTTTGACATGAAATTTCTTCTAAGATGTGAAGGATGTGATAAACAAGATTTTTGGCTTAAATTTGAGGACAAAATTCTTTTAGGTTGTGTAGAATGTTATGGAGTAAACTTTTAGAATCCTTAAATGTCCTAGTAACTTATGTGAAAATCATGTGTTTGATTTATATTAAGAGTTCCAAGTGTTTTGGTGAAGTATGGATGTTAGTTGATGTTGTTATCCTTATTATAATCCATAAGTTTATGCCCTACTGGAGTATTTAATTGACAACTGAAATGGTTGAGTTTTGGCCCCGAATTGGATTACATAGTATCTTGAGGTATGATAAATATATGGTTAAAGCTTCATGAAATTTCAATGTTCATATTGTAAGTTATTTGAGTTTCAAATCAATGAATTTGTTGATGAATTATGTAAGATAAATTAAGGTATTTCATAATTTAGCCTAAGTATGATTTTTCTTTGGGAATGTCATGATCCCTTTAGTTTCTAATGGAAAGAGCCACAAATCTAGGCTTGTAAAGGCTCCATCTCATCTGCACATGAGGGGTTGATGACCAGGATTGTGTCTTTCTACCTTGCAATTAGAGTAGGACAATACACCAGTTGAGGTTGCATGTTTCCCTTCCACCACTCCTTGGGATCATTGGGGAAATAGAGAGATCCAAATGAGAAGTTATCTTTGGAATGATTAGTTCTCCATGATGATCCTTTATCATATGATATTTGGTGGGAGGAAATGAGAAATGGAACCCTTTAGTTCTATGACCTCTCTATGGCATTTTACAGGAGGTAACTACAAGAAGGGAGGAACAATAGAAGGGGATTTTGGGGAATATGAGGAAGGGAATGCACTCATAGTAGTTAGATGAAGCTAGTAAGATTCCTATTCTACCGTCCTATCTCAAACACCATGGTTATTGAATCTAAGGTTGGGCAAGAGCTGAGCTCCAGTTAAGGATAGTGATTCAGGCCTTTCCATCACAATCTTTGAGTGTTCATAAGCTTTTATTGGTCTCCAAGAGCTACTCAAATTCAGAAGGGTTGAGAGAAATATCCATAGGCAAAAGCGCTCTTCTGTTATGTAATGGGAGATCATGATGGTGATAAGCTTGGGCATATTCAAGGAGGAGCCACCAACGGTGAACCTAAGAGGCTAGAAAAGTAATAGGTGGTCAACCAAAGATTTTGGAAATGTTTGAAGTATTCACAGAGAAGAGAAGCCTCCTATGCAAAATGTTGGAGTTGTTGGGAAATGTGGGCACAAAGTAGGCAGCAGAAACACATATTTTATCTATCCATATTCCCCAGAACAACAAGATCACGTATAAAACTATATAATGGGAAGGATGGTTTAACAAGTTTATACCTGGTCTAGGAGCAAGTCTAGCGAATAATACTCATTGCAGTAGTCATGCAGTTGGCTTCTAGTTGCATATGGATGGTGTCTTTATATGCTCATGGTCTCACCACAAATAATAGACTAATATTGTCCTCCTAGTAGAAGAAACAACCTCAACGACTCTATGGAAGTCCACACAGACTGCCTAGAACTTGTGTCATTCTAGTAGAATACATAGGAAGGAGTTGTCCCTCCCATTGGTGTACTAATCACCAACTTTCACTCCCACAAATTTTCTCCCTTGCTATCCCTCCTTGTATTGGGTAGGACTTGCTCGGGCTCTCTATTGGTTATCACAATTAGAGAGGACAACAATTGTAAAAGACAATTGAGTTGTTATTTCTGGGAAGCCCATAGTACCCCTCTATTTACAGGAGGGTCAGGGCTAGGGTTCCCAGTCTGTGTGTAAGTGGAAGGAACTGAAATTTCATGAATTTTTGCAACCTACAATTGGTGAAATGATTAGTTCACCAGTGAATTGATCAGTTGGCATGTGAGTTGATCGATTCAACCAGTAAACCAGTCATTTTATCATGCTTTCCAATCACAATTGTCTTGGCAATTAATATCCAATTTAATGCACAACATGATGTCAGCACAAATCCTTGAATCAATTGAATTGATCCACCAATCGTTGGGTTTACAACCTAAGCCAGATGGTTCATGGATATGAGCCGATCGACACTTCTTGAACCGGTCGTTTCAATGTCCAGAATTGCCAAACTTGGTTCTATTGACCTGACACACTAAAATGATTGGTTCAACACTTGAACCAACCAGTTCAACTATCTAGTTAGCCAACTTTTGACCAATGTTGTTTAAATTGAATACCTAAACACTTTAGCAATCAATTTAATTAGCATTCATGATTAAATTGCTCTTCTAGGTGTATCCATTGTGTGTGACCCCATAGGTTCCATGTTATGCTGGTAGTGAATGTCCATAATTGATTTATGACATCACAAGCAAAGAGTGGTGCCTAGTCACACATCATTGCTACCCAAATAATCAGAAAAGTTGGAGAAAAACTTCAACCTATGATCTGTGTTAGGTGTTACAATGATTGTCTAATTTATTTGTCTCTAATATCTAGAATGATCTCGATTCATGGAATCATCATATTCTCAATGTTCAATCCATGTTCCTTAATCTAGAGAAGACTATCTGAGATATATGTGAACTCAATATCATATATTGATTCACATGTGCATGCAGATGCTTTTATTAGTTTTGCTTATCAAGTGCCATGGATATCAAAGTCTTGTAGGAGTGACAAATGCCATCTACATCACTCAGAGTCATTCCCATGTGTCATAGTACACCCAATCATCACATTTATGGAAACCCTTATTTAGGATTGCAGTGGATGATGTCAAAGCATACCGAACAACATGTGATGAGTGTAGTGACTTCAAGTCTAAGAACCACAATCACCATCTTCACTATGTGAGATTCTTTTACCACCATTTATGGTTTCCATGTGTCACGCTCAAGGTGGGTATGTATGATACATTGTTCCCTAACAAGTATCTATGTGCTTAGTTTGATATCACATATCATGACTAATGAGATTTGTCATCAACCAACACACACTATAGTCTTTAGTGTTATTGATGTCTATCTGCCTTCTGCGGTAACATACAACCAGGGACATAATAAGAATATACATACTCTTAACATAGGTATGATCTTATTGTTTAAATCAATTACTTGAAGACATACATATGGTATTCATTCATGTGTTCTCAACACAAGGATACTCATCTTCTATTTGTAGAATTTTAAATTAATGGTTTGTTAGTTCGGAACTCTTTCCATCTAATAACTCTTCTCTAAGATTAAACACACTTTTATATTTTGATCATTTTCTATCATTTAGGAAGCTTGCAACAATGTAGCCCTTTACATCCAAGTCTTCCTAATTACCATATTGTATCAATAAATCATTTAGTGCATCTCAAGTACTAATGGATATTATTTATGGCACTCCAATGACCTTCATTGGTTATGACTAATATCTTAATGTTATGTCCAACACATACAAGATAATGGGATGAGTATTTTATATTGTAGATAGATCCAAATGCGAATGCATATGAAAGGAACACTAGATTCTTGAGAGATTGATCCCATCTATATGGGCAAATTCTCTCTTACTGAATCCTTCATGATGAACCTTTTCAACATCTTGCCAATATATGTGCTCGTATTTAGGTTAATAAATATTTAAGACTATCTCTATAGATACTGATTCCTATCATATCAGACGTTTCACCTAATCCTTCACGATGAAGGTGATTTCCATGCTAGGTTTGAATACTTAGTATTAATATGTTATTCCTCATCAATATCTGGAATATTTACATACCAATTCTCCTACTAAATCCTTTGTAATCAAAGTTTTCATCCTTTATCTTGACTCAAGTCAAACTCCTTGATTGTTAAAATAAAGATTCCAATTCTAAGATGCTTGTTTCAATCTCGAGATTGAACATTGCATCTTATAAACTTTATTTGCATTAATGGAGTCATCAAACCTTTAGGATGTGTCACATAAACATCCTCTTATTTATTCCTATTAAGAAATGTGTTTTTAAACTTCATATGCCAAATTACTTAGTCTCAACAAGCTGCAATAAAAGAACATTCATCGGTAAAGGGATTTCATCATTTTCAACACTTTAAACTGGTTTTCAAAACCTTTCAACCAATCTTTCCTTTATGACATCCATTTGGTCTTCATTATGAAAACCCAACTACACCATTTGGGTTTTACCCCTCTAGGTGGCATTACTAAGGTCATACCTTATTGGTGTTCATGGATTCCATTCTGGATATGATGGTCTCTAGCAATTACTCAGACTTTGGTCCCCCAATAGTTCTTAGTTTAATTTTGTATCATCATCTTACGACCAACTCATAACAAATTTAAGTTATATGATTCTCAATTTTTTAATCTCAGATGTGTTTTACCAGAACTATGATTTCCGTGTGTTACATAAAGAACTTGAGCTTCCATAACCACTTGTGACTCTCTTTGTTCTCATTGTGCCTCCTATGGTGCAAATGCTCTTTGTTGAATTCGAACTTTGTGAGTTCTACTTCACTCCCAGTGATTCCAATAGAATTTAGTCATCTAGAAACAAACACTTATATTATTTGTTTGAGATAAGTAGTGTTCAACAAATTAACATTTATGTGAATGAATCCTTTTAATAAACTATTTTTTGTACAAGTTTCAATCTTTAGGACATATCGAGACACTCCCATAACATATCACATATGTCCTCCATTAAAACCATTTGTGGATGGTGCCTTATTTTAGTGCTTAGCATATCCCTTTAAAGGAAACCAAAAGATTAGATTAAATGATAATTATGTCATGACTCATCATGATGTGATTCCTTCTTTTTGATACGTCATCATGTATAGGTGGACTTAACTATGATATACTATCACATTCGCTCCATAAGGATATAAAGCTTTTCCTATAAAGTATCATAACCTTTGATCATATGAAAGTATCTTAAGATATTTGATAAATTTGTGTTTTTCATACATGCAATCTTCTTGAACACTTCTAGAGACTTGTATTTTACTTAGTATGTATCATAATATTACTAGTAAAATTAATGAATTATATAAATCTATCTATAACATTCATTCCCAAGGTCTTCGTACATCATTATGCACATGTTCCTATAGAATGTTTATTCTCCCACTGCACCTAGTGAGAGGTGTCTTGTCATGTTGCACATAAGACTTTCATGTCTTTTATTGATTCAATAACCAAAAGAGTCTAGATAAACATCAATATGAATTCTAGAAATGCATTTCTCATATGTATGCTCTAGATGACAATACTATTGATTGTTTGAGTTATCAATTACAATCATTTGGTATTTACATTATGAGAATTCATCTTTTGATCCAACCTCATAAAGATCATAAGACATTTGGGGCATTTCCATACAAGATCACATCTTAGAAATAGAAGCCTTAACAATTCTTTGCTTATGATCATCCTTGTCCATACAAGATGCATAAACTAAAATTATTTCTATTTATTGATATGATGAAGTAGCGGTTCAACTGACTCTATTACATGCCCAAAGTAATAAGATAAATTTTAAATGTATACTGAAGTTGCAACAACTCTTGCTCATTGCAATTCATCCTTGTCCTTTCATAAAGGCTTTACTTCTTATCAGATCCTGCACATCAACATATGTCAGATCTACATCTGGTATCACATACCAAGATGAAGAAGTAATCAAATTTATCTTATAAAATTAATACCTAAAGTAGAGGCCTCTGGCTCTTCCTCCTTCTTCTTCTTTATTTCCTCTAGGAAGAGAGGGAAATTCCTATTCCAGTATCCAGCTTGGTGACATTTGTTTCCCTTCTTTGCTCCTCCTTTTTCTTTTAGATCTGAAGAGATGGGATTTTTTCAGCTTTAGTACTCTTCTTAGCTTTGTCTTTACCTTTAGAATTTCCCTTTGTCTTGTTGATCATATGATAGACTTAGGCTTGTCTTTCTTCATTTGTACCTCAACTATTCTCAGCATGCCTAGTAACTCAGTCAATGGTTTCTCAAAGTCATTCATGTTGTGTTCATGAGTAACTGACTGTATTACTATGGCAGAGACTATGGAATCACATCAGTGGCCAACTCTTGACCCATGGGGAATCCTAGTCTAGACAGGTTCTCCACATACCCAATGAGCTTGAGCATATGAGGACCTACTAGATCTCCTTTTGCCATGTTACATTTGAACATCATCTTGGAGGCATCATAATTCTCATGCCTTTCCTGATCTTGGAGCATGTTCTTAAGAAGCGTAACCATCTCAATTACATCCATGTTCTTGTGCTAGCTTTATAGTTCATAGTTCATGGACCATAGCATTAGACACTTGACATCAATGAAATTTTCAGTATGCTTCTTCTAAGCATCCTTATCAGCCTTAGGTGCATTGACAAGAGGTTCATTTGGCTCTAGTCTCTCCAAGATATAGAGCTTGCACTCCTGTTTGAGAACATTTCTCAGTGTCCTAAAGCAGTCATGGAAGTTATTCCCATTTGACTTGTCCTTCTCAAGGACTGATCATAGAGAAAAGGTGTTGTTGTGTGTTGCCATTTTATTCTACAAAAGAATTTGCAATTTTGTCAAAAACTTATTTTTTATTTATAAAATTTGACGATATTAAATTAAGTCTTTAATTAATTATCTCTCCCACTATTTTATTCAAATTGATAGCCTCACATATTAATTTGAAAGATTACAACGTACAACCTTCTAATGAGCCAAGATCCAAAACAATTCAACTATTACCCAACCAACGCCATTTTCCATAGTCAATCATTAAGATAGACAACATTTGTGAATCACATCATATGCAATTCTTAGGTAGATGATATGTGAAACTCCTTGCCATAATCATTTGCATGTGTCTGGTGCTTAATCCCATTAAGTACACCAGTTAATCCTGACCTAAAATCTAACACGATAAATATGCACCCTACTTGGGTAGAACCTATATATCTACCATCACACTTCCATGACATGAACGGCGCACCATGCTCAGGCATATCTTATGATTGGTGATCAAGATTTTCATGTGTGGTTCTTATGGAACGAATCTAAGACTTAATAATTTAATTTGAGGGAGTTTGTATTTATAAATACACATACTTTATCCAATCACCATATATATAGTATGTATTATATATATGCTATTTCCTACAACATACACATAAAATTGAAAAAATTAGCAATGGTTATGGTCATACTACTATAATTTCTTAGAGCCATAAGGAATTACTGCCACCTAGGTCTACATCACATGCATGAATCTTTTATTGGTGTAGATCAGTGCTTATCAATCTGGGCTGATGAATTCAACCCTTCAATCGGTCGACTCATCTCTTAGAAGGTAAGTTGGTCATCTAAAATGATCAGTTGGCCTCCTTTCCAATTGATGCATGGACACCTCCATATGGTCGGTTGGGTCTACTAGTCAGTCGGTTCTCACCTCATGCTGTCTGCTCTCTTCGGTGCTTCAGCCAATTGGCTCATCATATCATATGACGCTGATTGTCATCTTCGTTGTTATAAGAAAAGAAACTATCCAATTTCTATTTAAAATTATTACATGATAATCAGAAACCTCGGGTAACATTCGAGGGGAGCAAAGGTAGAAAAGAATAATACTTTTACATTGGGAAGAAGAAGGTAGAGCGTCAGTATGAGAACTGAGATAAAACATGCACAAAAGAAACCATCCAACCACACACATATATTTGGGTTTTGGCCATAACCAAGCTACACATCCACCATCAAATCTCTCTTTTAGGGAGACATGTGTCAATTCCACATATATATCATATTATATATATATATATATATATATATATATATAGTTTGAGATTATATGTGGTATTTGATAGAATATACACATGTTTAATTATTCACATCACATGCAACAAAAAATGTTGGAAACCAAAAATCACATATCGATTATTCCAAAACATAATAAATTGGTGTGGCTCTGATACCACTGTTGGAAAATATGGGCACATAGTTGGCAGAGGAAACAAAAAATTGATCTATCCATATTCCCTGGAATGGCAAGATCGCATCAACAAATATAAAATTAGAAAGATGGTTTAATGAGTTTATACCTGATCTCAGAGTAAGTCCAACAAATAATCCTCATTGCAATAGTCATGCAACTATCATCTAGTTGCACTGGGATGGCATCTGTAGGAGATCTTGGTCTCACCATGGATAGAAGACTGATGTTGTCCTCCTAGTGAGAGACAACTGCCTCCACACCTCTATCAAAATCCACACGAACCACCTATAAATACTGCCATTCTAGAGAACAACTAGGAAGGAGTTGCCCCTCCTGTTGATGTACTAGTCACCAACTTTCTCTCCCACAATTGTTCTCCCTTACTATCTGTAACACTTGGGCCCATTGCCCAAGGCTCTAGTAGAATTTTAGGAATGATGAATGGCCTCATAGACCACCACTAGCCTTAACTAGATGCTTTGTCGTCACTCACGTGCAAGATAGGGTCAACTTCCCAATTAGTCACCCATCCTAGTACTACTCCAAGCTGAGCAAGCTTAACTATGGAGTTCTTTAGTGGTGGGATCCAGAAAAGGAGGCGCACCTTGGTGATATGGGTTGCCCAATCATTCCTTTTAATATCATGTTATTTGAGGCCTCAAATCCTAGGACGTTACATCTCGCCCACTTATACTTTTAACGTCCTTGTCAAGGCTCAACTATACAGCCTCATAATCTCTTCCCCATTTCAGTGAAGACCCAAAATGGCCCATGGACACCCAACTCCCATCCATGCTACCAGCGTAAGGGCGGCTCCATCTCGTCTCGGCGGATAGCCCTTTCCAACTTGCCTAGATCGCACATCTTAAGACTGGCATGCCACATGTCCATGTGGGTCCCACCTACTAGATGGGAATTGGCTTTGATACAATTTGTAACACATGGGCCCATTTCCCAAGGCTTTAGTAGGGTTTTAAGAATGATGAATGGCCCCACAGACCACCACTATCCTTAACAGTGTGCTTTGTCCTCACTCACACACAAGCCAGGGTCAACTTCTCGATTGGTCACCCATCCCAGTACCAAGCTGAGCACACTTAACTATGGAGTTCTTTAGTGATGGTCTCCTAGAAAAGGAGGTGCACCATGATGATATGGGTAGTCGTGTAAGGAGTGGGACCCAAAGGAGATCCACTCCCTACTAAAATTTGAAGAATAGAACCTCTAGTCCAAAGACACCTAAAAGATTTTCTAGAGTGTACGGAGTGGGATCCCATAGGGATCCACTCCCTACTAAAAATAAAAATAGAAACATCCACCAACAAAAACTTTTTCTCAAAAGGGGATGAAACCAAATTTATTTAACATGTTTTTATCATAACACAAAGTAGCAGCGGAATTGAAAAATATATCTAACCATTACAAAGCTTCTAAACATACTAAACTTTCACCACGTATTGTGACATAGAGGAAAACTAACTAAATATGTAGAGCTAGGTGAGTATCACCTAACAACTTCAAGCAAAGTCTCCCACAAAGATAACAACACTTGTTGTGGTCTAGGTCCTCCTAGATCTCCTTCTCCTTGTCCAACACCTGGGGTTGGAAGTGTACCTACAAAAGGAAAAGAAAAGAGGATATTAGCAAAAGGATGGTATGAGCATGCTAAAAAGGACCTGAGCATTTTATTTTAAGAAAAAGGTACATCAAGTATAGAAGGCTTCCCATGAAAAAAGATAAGAACTACCCAATTGGGCATTAAAGGAAAGAATCATAAACATATGATAAAAGGGATACTTTCCATTAAAACAATTAATAAAAGTGGTGCCACAAAAGCACTAATAAAGATTCTAGGACACCAAACCCATAACAACCTGCATGTAGGTGAGATAAACATAGCACTAGAACAACACAAGTAACAAAGGCAGCCAGCCACATAAACATGAACCTGATAGAGATCGACACATAACCAAACTCCCAATTTATATAAAATGTTGGGCCAAACATCATAAATTTGAAACCCGAGTATGGGGCACATAACCACCATCCCAAAATAAACAATGAGATCACATAACCCAAAACCAATGCAAATTATATTACTCTAGGGCTACTGAGTCACTCAACATGCTTAATAGGGAGGCAAGTAAAAGTATAGTTGGATTTAAAAATTAATCACCACATACGTGATCATCATTATCAACCACCTCAAAGTGGGCATTTGCCGACAAATTGAGTTCCATAAAGAACAAGGAATAATAAAGATTCAAAAAGAAAGTCATGAAAATATTTTGATCACAAGATCAGTAACAAGTAGGGTACTTCACATGAAGAATCATTTTCAAAAGGAAAAGATATGGTTTTTAGGTTATTGTCCATAGGACCTAGAGAAAGTCAATTTCGGTTAATGCTCAATAAAGGAAAATAGGAGATGCAAACATACCTCTCATAGAGTCTTAATCAGAACAAGATTACTTCTAGTTCCAAATCTAGGTTTCCAAAGCACCTAATATCATATATGTGAAATTAGGGTTAGAAGTGCATTGATTATTCAAAACCCTAAAAACCGCCTTTTTATTATATGTGAATTAGGTCATCAAAACCATGCCATATTTTAGGTTATATTTTTATGAGTTCAAAACATATTTTATTATATTTTCTAACCTATAAATATTTAGTTATGAATTATACAAGTTATTATCTTATTTAATTAGATCCATTAAAATCACCTCTTTAAAACATCAGATTCGGGCAACAAAACCAATACCATTAGAAAGCTTACATTTTTCTAAATCCAACGAGTATTTATTCATATTTTTCTGATCAGTGTAGAATTAGTTATCGATTTTACAAAATCAACCAATGAGAAACCAAGAAAAAGTCATGTCAGCATTTCTGAGAAAGCAAAAGAGAGAAAGAGAGGGGACCCATGTGCCAACATGGCCCAATCATAGAAGGACACACTGCAGGGTCAGTGGCCATGGTGACTCGTCCAAGGCAAGGAGAACAAGGGAAAAAGACCAATGTACCCTTGACGAAGAAACAAAACAAAAAGCTCGATCGAGGTCACTGATGTAAATCCAAAGGGGATCACCCCCTTCCCACAGCCACAACCATGGCTGCAAGAAGCAATAGGCTGGACCTCGACGGGATTGGGAAAATCCATAAGTGATCTCGATTTCCCAAACTAAGGACATGGAATCGAAGTACAAGAGGCGAGGAACTTACCTTGCGGTCAAATTGAACCAAAGTGACCATCGAAAATAGTTACAGGTGCCGCAACTCCAAGAATAAAAATCCCTTTGGCGGCTATATTTAATGTGTAGATTATGAATGTTAGACTATTTCCCACCTATAGAGTCACTAAATATTTTATTTCATATTTTGGATAAAAAGTTGTATTCCTTTTCTAAAAGAAATTAGGGAGTTATTATAGTGCAAACAAAGTGAAACTTGACTCCCGAGTTAATTGGGTCCCAAGGAACAATATTTTCACATTATATTTTACTTTTAAGATTCCCTTTCATGATTAATACATATATGTGTCTCATCATTATTTTAGTTATTATATCATTTGAACATTATTATTATCATTCTTCCAATTGTGTCATTACAACCAAAATGATTATATATATTATTACTGTGCATGAAATTCTTTATGTTTATTATTTAAATCATTGAATTTATAAAATATGTATTTGTTTGAATTATGTATCAATAATCTCAATCATGGACACCTAGTTCTTCTATGTATATTATTTGTCTCAACATCATACCTTAATCAACATTATCTCATGTGATATATTTTACTAGTCTATAGATTATTAGGAGAGTATTAGGACATGAATTTTTTCATGCATATTTATTCATGTATTAACATATTAGGGTTAGAATACACTATTATTAGGTTTATCTTCATTCTCGTTTGGCTAAGTCCAAAGAATTAAACTTTCTATCCTCCAAGGCATAGGATCAGGGTCAAGAGGCTATATTTTAGCTCATTACAAGTCCAATCATTCTTTTTAAGATCATGTTATCCGAGGCATCAAATCCTAGAATAGGATATTATGAGGTTGTATAGTTGAGCCTTGATGAGGATGTCAAGAGTCTAAGTGGGGGAGATTGTAACGTCCTAGGATTTGAGGCCTCATATAACATGATCTTAAAAGGAATGATTAGAATACCCATATCATCAAGGTGCACCTCCTTTTTTGAGAGACAATCAATAAAGAACTTCATAACTAAGTGTGCTTAGCTTGGAGTATAACTAGGATGGGTGACCAATCAGGAAGCTGACCCCGACTTGCATGTAGTGAGGACAAAGCATGTAGTTAAGGCTAGAGGTGATCTGTAGGGCCAGTCGTCATTATTGAAATCATTCTAGATCCTTAGGGAATGGGCCAATGTGTTACAAATGGTATCAAACCCAATTCCCCTCCAGTAGGTGGGACCCACATGGACATGTGTCATGCTAGTCTTAAGTCGTGCAGTTTAGGCAAGTTGGGAAGGGCTATCCACTGATATGAGATGGAGCCGCCCTTACGATGGTAGTTGTGGTTGGGAGTTGTGTGTCCATGGACCATTCTGAGTTTTCACTAAAATGGGGAAGAGATTATGAGGTTGTATAATTCAGCCTTGACGAGGAAGTCAAGAGTCTAAGTGGGGGAGATTGTAGCATCCTAGGATTCTAGGCCTCAAATAACATGATCTTAAAAGGAATTATTGGACTACCCATATCACCAAAGTACACCTCCTATTTGGGAGCTCATCACTAAAGAACTCCATAGTTAAGCATGCTCAGCTTGGAGTAGTACTAGGATGGGCGACCAGTCAGAAAGTTGACCGCAACATGCACGTGCGTAAGGACAAAATGTACAGTTAAGGCTAATGGTGGTTTGCAGAGCCAATCATCATTCCTGAGACCCTACTAGAGCCTAGGGCACTGGGCCCAGGTGTTACAAATGGTATCAGAGCCAATTACCCTCTAGTAGGTGGGACCCACATAGACATGTGGCATGCCAGTCTTAAGTTGTGCGGTCTAGGCAAGTTGGAAAGGGCTATCCGCTGAGATGAGATGGATCCACCCTTGTGCTAGTAGCCATGGATGGGAGTTGGGTGTCCATGGGCCATTCTGGGTCTGCACTGAAATAGGGAAGAGATTATGAGGTTGTATAGTTGAGCCTTTATGAGGACGTCAAGAGTCTAAGTGGGGGAGATTGCAACGTCCTATGATTTGAGGAATTATATAAATAGATCTTAAAAGGAATGATTAGACTACCCATATTACCAAGGTGCACCTCCTTTTCCGAAAGCCCATCACTAAATAACTCCATAGTTAAGCGTGCTTAGCTTAGAGTAGACCAATCGAGAAGTTGACCCCAACTTGTGCGTGAGTGAGGACAAAGTACGTAGTTAAGACTAGTGGTTGTCTATGGGGCCATTCATCATTCCTGAAACTCTACTAGTGTTGGGTTTTATGGGAGGCAGAGAAGGAAGCGGAAACAAAAAATAAATTTCTCATCCCCAATCCCAGAATAAGGAAACGCATCAACGTCAATACAATAGGAAAGGATGGTTTGTGGAATCATACCTTGTCCCGAGGCTTGCTCGACGAAAATACCTCACGCCTTGTGAAGTCTTCACCTCCAATCTTGGACGGTGTCTATGCAGCTCCTGGTTGCACCGGGACTGACGACTCCTGGTCTCACCAGGACTATCAGGATTGACAGCTGTCCTCCGAGCGGCAGAAATCTCCCGCCTCTGAAGTAGTCCACACGGACTACCTGGAACTCCAATCTCCTTGTCTCACAAGGAATTGGAAGGAGTCTCACCCTCCTGTCAGTATACTAGTCACTAACACACTATCCTTCCACGAGTCACTTTCTACAGTTGTCTTTCCCTTGTTGTGCCTCCCTTATCAGGTAGAACTTGCTCGGGCTCTCTCGGTTACCAAAACCAGAGAGAACGACAACTTTACAGAGCAACTGGTTGCACTGAGTTGTTCTTTGAGAAGCCCCCAATACCCCTATATATAGGAGGGTCATGGGACAGGGTTCTCTATCCTGGGCAATGTGGGACTAAAGCAGGAGTAGAAGGGTTCGAGATTTTCCACAAAAACAACCAACTGCGCAACCTAAACCGATCGTTTCATTTCTGAAACGGTCGGTTGGGGACCTGAGCCGGTCGGTTGACACCTCAACCGATCGGTTGGGACCCATGAAACGGTCGGTACACTTCTGAACCAGTCCGTTCGTGGTGCTATTCAGTTCCTGATTGACTTTTCCTCTTTTGTTTCGAATTGGTATCAAATACCAATCCTTGTTCCAATCAAATTGGGAAAGTGAAACAAAAAGCAATTTCTCACCATCCTGACTTTCCCAACTTGCTCGGTTGGACCAATTGAACCGATCATTTCAACACTTGAAGCGATCGTTTCACCCTGTCCATCAGCCGATCGACTCACCACATGAGCCGATCGGTTCACCAAGCTCAGCCGATCGGTTCATCACATGAGCCGATCGGTTGGGAGTGCAGATTGTGTAGAATCAGTCAATTGCAGTTTCAATCAATCTGATACTCCAATCAATGTGTCCAACACCTTGAACATTATGACATTGAGCTATTAATTAATTGAGTGTTTAATTGAACTACTAAACTCCTTTAGTAATTAATCTAAACATTGTTTGTGGACAAAACTCCTCTTCCAGGTTAAATCCTATGTGTGTGACCCTGCAGGTCCATTTCACATTGGCAGTGAAAGTCCATAACACTTATGTCTTCACAAGAAAAGAGTGGTGCCTAAATCACACATCAGTTCTTCCCAAGTGAAATAGAAAGTTGGAGAACAACTTTCAATCCTACAATCCGTGAATGGTGTTATAGTGAATGTATAATTCCTTTGTCACTGATATCCCGAATGAACTCGAGGCATGGAACAGTCATCCTATCAACGTTCATTCACTTTCTTGATCTCAGAGTAGATTGGAAGAGATACGTATGACATCAATATCACATATTAATTCACACATGCGTGCACGCCTTTCTCAATCCTACTCATCAAGTGGGCATGGATATCAAACTCCCTTAGGAGGGACAAATCCCATATCTATCACTCACCCCTCAAAAGCCCCATGTGTCAAAGCCACCCAATCATCACCTTTATAACAACCCATGTTTCAGAATTGCGTTTGATGATGTCAAAGTGTGCCCAACGACATGTGTTGAGTGTAGTGATTTCAGGTCAAAGAATCACACTCACCACCATCACTGTGAGTACTGACTGTGACTACCATGTCATGGCTCCATGTGTCAAACTCACGGTGGGTCTTTCTGGTACACTTGTTCTCTAACAAGTACCTATGTGTTTGGTTTGATATCTCTATATCATGACTAATGAGATTCTGTCATCAACCAACACCACAATCTAGTCTTGTGTGTCATTGTTGTCTATCTACCTTACACAATGACATCCGACTAGGGACATAACAAGAATGTACAAACTCTTAGCATCTGTATGATCTCATCGTTCAGGTCCTTAACCTAAAAGCATACGTCATTGAGTACTGTCATTCTCTAGACATTCAATCTATTCTATCACTATCTCATATGACTGAACCAGAAAGAATTGGAAGCTTGCCTTTGATGCTTATCAAATCAATCTTAATGTATCCCATCAATCATCCCATGATTGGCTCTTAGGGCATACATACATACCAACAACTAGATCCTAAGGTAGTGGGAAACTCTACTAGAGCCTAGGGTAGTGGGTCTGGTTGTTATACTGTCCATCCCTTTATTGGGTAGGACTTACTCAGGCTCTCTATTGGATACCACAACCTGAGAGGACAACAATTTTTAGAGGCAATTGATTTTTTGTTTATGGGAAGCCCCAAATACCCATCTATTTATAGGAGGGTCAGGGTCAGGGTTCCCTTGTCTGTTTGGGAGCTGAAGGAACTAGAATTTCATGAATTTTTACAACCTACAACAGGGGAAAGGATTGGTTCACTAGTGAACTAATCGGTTGGCATGTGAGCCTATTGGTTCACCCAGTGAACCGGTCATTTCATCTTGTTTCTAATAGCAATTGTATTATCAATTAATATCCAATATAATGCACAACATGACATCAACTCAAATCCTTAAGTCATTTGAATGATCAATCAACTGCTCTGTTCACAACCTGAACTGGCTAGTTCATGGATCTGAGTTGGTCGGTTTACTTCCTGAACTGGTCAGTTCAATGTCTAGAATTGCCAAACTTGGTTCTATTGATACATTGAAATGATATGTTCAACACAGTCCAATCAGCCAATTTTTAACCAATGTTGTTTAAATTGAATACCTAAACACTTTAGCAAACAATTTAATTATCATTCATGATTAAATTACTCTTTTAGGTGTATTCTTTGTGTGTGACCCCATAGGTTCTATGTTATGTTGGCAGTTAATGTACATAATTAATTTATGACATTACAAGCTAATAGAAGTGCCTAGTCGCACATCATTGCTACCCAAATAATCAGGAAAGTTGGAGAAAACTTCAGCCTATGATTTTTGTTAGATTTTACAATGATTGTCTAATTCTTTTGTCTGTGATATCCAAAATGAAATCAAGTCATGGAATTGTCATCCTCTCAATGTTCAATCCATGTTCCTTGATCCAGAGCAGATTGTTTGAGATATATGTGAACTCAATATCCTATATTGATTAACATGTACATGCACATGATTTTCTCAGTCTCTTTTATCAACTGTCCTGGATATCAAACTCCTGCATGAGGGACAAATCCCATCTAGATCATGCACAATCATCCCTACGTGTCACAGTGCACCCAATCATCACCTTTATGGAAACCCATATTCAAGATCATGGTGGTTACTGAATGACATGTGATGAGTGTAGTGACTTCAGGTCTAAGAACCACAATCACCACCTTCAATATGAGAGACGATTATGATCACCATTTGTGGTTTCCTTGTGTCACTCTCAAGGTGGGTCTGTCCAATACACTATTCCCTAATAAGTATCTATGTGCTTGGTTTTATATCACATATCATGACTAATGAGATTTCGTCATCAACCAACACAAACTAGTCTTTAGTGTTAATGTTGTCTATTTGACTTCCACAGTGCATCCGACTAGGGACCTAATAATAATGTACATACTCTTAACATTTGTATGATCTCATTGTTCAAGTCATGTACTTAAAGACATACATCATTGAGTAATTGACATTCTTTGGACATTCAATATGATTCCTCATTATCTCATAACTGAGTGAAATATAAATGAATTGGAATCTTGCAATTATTATCAATCAAATCTTTTATCTAATATGCCATCACAATCATTGTATGATTGACTCTCTCAACATACATACCAACATGATCTCTGGATCAAGGAGGTGACTATTCACAATAGAATAGGGAGCCACACAACACAACTCACACTGAGAATGCAATCCAGTAAACATTGAAAGCAAAACAAAGAGGGAGCAGATAGGGACCATCTCCCATCCATCTAGGTGGGTCCCACCCTAGAATCAACTGACTCGGTGTGAGAATAGGAGTAAAGAGCCACATTCTCAATGTCCACATGACAACACCAAATTCTCCAAAATGTATGAATACCCCCAAAAATACATAGATCTTATATAATTCATAGAAATTAGCACATTCATCCAAAACATACAACTGAGATATCAAATCTTTAGAAAAATATGTAGAACATGATGTAACCATAATGCCATCTTTATATGTAAAATCTCAACATAATTTATCATATGGATTGTTCTCATATCATGTATAATAAATGATAAATGACATGCAAAAATTGTGATAATGTACCAACGAATCCTCAACCATGCATATAATCTATAAGAGGCCTAATAATGGTATTTGAACATAATTTGATGTAATTTTCTCCATATAGATAATTAGGGATAATAAACCTAAATAATATGTAATAGATATATTTATGATCAATAAATGATGGAATGTTCAGACTGCCCTCATACTAGTACATGGAACCTTATATGTAATCCCAATATCAATTTGACACGTCTAACTCATGTTAATATGATGATCCTCATAATAAATTGTTTGAAATCCTAAATTAACTAATTTACCTAATGTTAGAGTTAATGCATATAATGAATGATGGAATTGAGATGTAATATTCATAGAACTAATTCTAATATGTAATATGACATTTGGAACATAATTATATGATAAACGACAAATAGTGATGACAATGTCCTAATGAGAAAAGTAAAACCCTAAAATGGATAAAATAGGGTTATGATGGTGAGAATCTAATGCAAGTTATGTATGATCTTGTCATAATTAGGTTTGACCAAGGATACAATTTACTCCAAGAAATGTGATGATTAAGATATATCTTTTTAAGGTACACTTTACCTCTTTGGCTACTAAATAGTGTTATTGTATTATATGTGTACAAAATACTTTCATATGATATTGGATGAATTATTGTTCTTGTATGTTACCTTTCTTGATTATCTATATAAATAGTTTGGAACACATGAAAAATAGCATATCTAATCCATTATATGAAATCTTTAAAATTTTTGGTAGTATAATGGTTGGAAGTGACTTAACTCTTTTGTAGTGGGTCACATTGTAGATATGATCTAACTCTTTGTTATTCGATCATAAAGGCCTTAATATTGAAACTTTTGAGAGTCCAAAGAATGCATCAGAACCTTCAGTGGTCAATGCATGGATATATAATGGAAAATGTGCTTAAAATATACATTATCGTTTGGTAATAAATATCTTTATACAAGTATGTCTTTTGTTATATTTTTTTTATTACCAAGTATTAGTTTTATCTTATTTCCATGTTAAATTAAAAGAGGTATATGAATCTTGTAACAAATTCAGTATATTATTTATCATATTGTGTTGTGTACCACTTGTAATCTCTTCTTTAGGTGATGTGGAAATATAATTTTGAAGAATCAGAAGAGTTGAGAGTTTTGTGGCGAGTAGATGTACATGTGGACCTATTATATAGAAGATCCTATTGTATATATATTATATTCATTAAATATTTACTATTCAATGTACAATATCAATTTGTAGTAACTTTGTAATTATTTATTGAATAATGAGCTTGTGTTGTGTGGTTTGTTCTTGTTGATATGCATGTGCTAATATTGTTTTCTTATGACTTCCCTTGATTATTTTCTTCTAGGTTGAGCGTGTGATGTTTAAATCAAGATTCTTAATGAGGTGAGGTTTCAATTTGGATGTCAAACATGTGATCAAGGTGTTGAAAATTTGGGGACTTCACACATCACCTCAAGAAAAATTGGCCAAGTTATCCATGCTAAAGCATGATGAGTTCGACCAACAACACAATGTACAATATTATCACCAATCACTTAACATAACAATTGATGTGAAGTAATGATCCCTCAACACATCATGCAAAATAGTAATGGAGTCTAACTCTGGGAAATTTCTTAGAAAAGTATAATGATTTGGTGAGAAATTTTGAGAATATATCTCTCATTAGATTTGATTTGAATCTCTAGAATAGAGCAGGAGATGATCTAGAGGATGATTCCACACTAGAAGATGTTGAAAAAGAATAATACCAAAGGATGGATTATGTCATATTCAAGCTAAAGAAGCTTCTTGTAAGGCTCCTTTGTAGAGGATTTCTCCTCATTTTGGGTTGTATCACATTTCTCATCTTCTTCCACTCTATTTCTCTTTATTTACTCCATGGAACATGTTAAAGACATGGTTTGAAACCTTATTTGTGAATCACCTCTGAATATGAACTAGTTTACCTTGTGTTTGGCACCTCTTTGACACCTTTTAGTCATGTGATGAAAATCTAGTTATAATTTTAAGTATATTCTGCTTTGTTTCAAAAATTGTTTAGATATTCTTATTGGAATCTATGCCCAAAGTTTTAACATACCTTTGTTCAGCATACCTGGTGGGATGCAAAGTTCATGAAGGATAATTACAGCTTTACGCTCCTATTACATGGGAATGAGTAGGAATTATTGCATGTTATCCTCCTTGCACAAAATTTTAGCCCACATAGAAATGATTTGACATCTACCATGAAGGAAAGGGTAAGAATACACATTATATAAATACATCTATTCACGCTAGTGAAGGAGGATGAATATTTTCTCTAAAGGACTTGTGGGAAACATGTTTATAACTTATTAACTAGAAGATAACAACATATTTATCTGGGTGATTAATAGGAAGGAGTCATTAACCACAATATAGTGTGAGATATGGACAAAGAGGGAATTCATATGTTTTATATGAATTTTTAGCATATGGTTAATAGGCCTCACTTTACAAAAATAAGTTTACCTTGAATCAATTGTTTGAGAACATTTTATGACAAGTTAGTTACTGTAGAATTAAATAGAACAATCATTTTCTTCTTAATTCGCATGATTATTTGAATTAATTTGTGTTTGATATATGTTGGCTTCATGTGTATATCAACTTAAGCGCACTACTATTGAGTTGTCCTATTGCATGCCTAAAGTGTGACCTTTAGGTTTATTTTGATATTGATTGCACGTACACCCTTCGTAAGGCAACATCAAATTCTGACATCATCTCTAGAGACCCAATTCATTTTTATGATAATTCATACTTAACCTATTACAATTGGTTGTACGATGAATTACTTTCTTACATTCATTTAGTTTTCATATTTCATAGAAATTTTTTTGGGACTACACTATTTGGTTTGTTGATCAAGAACCATTCGTGGTTCAGACTTAGTCTATTTTGGATTCATTCTTTAATATTCTTGACAACCCCAAGGTTTTTCTAACTGATAGCATGTACACATAATACAATGTAAAATGTACATTACATGAATAATAAGATCTGATTTTTGTTACAATGTTTAATGGGCTTTGTGATGAATGAACATATGGATCCTTTTATGTGGAATTTTATTTTCTAAGGTTTTGCAAAATAGGAAAAAATTTGATGTGATACTTGCATACTATTTCAATTACATTTTTTGAGAATCTAATGTTTTTATATGATTTGTGTTTAGATAGATTTAGGGGTTTTCTATAATTATTAGCATTATGATAATCAAATGGAGGTCCTACAACATTGTATTAGAGATTAGGTTTGTTGAGTTTACAAGGAAAATATGATCGAGGGACAAAGGATATCATGGATGCCAAACGTAACCACAGTGATATTCATACTAACTTAACTCAGTATATAGATAACTTTGTCAAGTAACTGAGTATTGGGATAACCTAATATGGAGCGGCCAAATATACTTATTATAGCTTGCCCTGACCAAGATCCTACATGAAGATAGTTTGGGAGTATAATAGGATGAAATATTGAACAAAAAACATACAAATTGAGACACAGAAATGAACACTTAATTAAAATGGAACCCGAGACAAGATGTAAAATTTATATATATAAATAAAGTAATATAAATGTTTATGAAGGTAATTACTAACAAACTTGAATCTGAGTGTGAATCTAAAACTTTTATGAAAATTTGAGAACTTAGAATGACGCCTTACCAAATAATATTTCTTATGAAAAAAAACTTGTGGATGTGTGACTAAGTATAATCTTGATTTATCAGTTACATAAGAACATGAATGATGATGGGGAGAACATACTTAAAATATATATTAATAAGATTTGTAAAGTAATTATATAATAATAAAAATATAATATGATGAGGATATGAGACAAAATATCCATCTTATACAAATATATTCAAGTTTTCAATGTAAAGCATCCAAGATCTGTGAAATTGACACAATCACTAAGAAATATAATTTTAGAAGAAATATAGAGAAATCATCGAAAGAGATGTACGATTAGATTTTATGATCTTCATCTACACCTTTTTTGAACTTCAAGGCAAAATCCTTAAAGTAGGGTAAAATCTATAATGACCCAATTTCATCTTATCCAAATGATTGCATGCTTTACTAGATTAATCCTTGTTAAAACTTAATTAACGATAGTAGCTTAATTATGTTATGTGAAACTTGATGAGGAATTTGAAATATTTTTAATTTTTGAATAATCAGGATTTGTCAAGAAAAAACATAGTTGGTAAAATTATGGTTAGGGAATATATGAATCAAAAAATGTGATATAACATTTAGTAAGTAATAAGTTAGTAGTGTGGTAAATTATTCGTAGTATTTATATGTAACTCATATTTCTTTGGAAATGGAATCTAGAGTGCATATTTCACATATGAGTGTTACAATGAAGTTGCAGAGGATGAGTTTGCCAAGAAAATATGATCCAACCATGCTTTACATATTTGTGTAGAGTAGTCGGTATTTAGTTTTTTATTAATTTATTGGTACATCTAAATTGTTGAAAATTTTAACTATAGCTTGATCTTCATTTTAAACACCCTATAAGGTATTCATAGTTGTATAATTATATGTATGTGTATAGATAACTTCATCGGTCGAGTTTAATGATAGGAAAAACTTAGTCGAGCAACTATTCAAGAAAAATAAGGAAATATTAAAAAGTGTTAAAAAATTAATTTCCCCAAGCACATGAATGGGTATATATGAAAGAAACAAGACAGAAGCACCTCTTATTTTTGTCTTACACTCTAGATCTTCAATTTTCTATAGATCGGAGGGGACTTCTAGGATTTTGAATATCTTGAGGTTGGAGAAGTAATCCTAGAGTTTTATCTCTTCAAAGATAGATAATTCATTAAATTAGTCAATCTTAGTCACATTTGCATGGCTTGTCTTCATCCTATGTATGAAATTATTTTTCCTCTGATTGGGATCAAATTGATTTCTAACTTCTCTTCTTTCTCATTCTTTCTTATGAATTCTCTATTCTAAAGATTCTTGAGTTATAAGGCGGAAGAAAAGGATTGATTGCTAAAAGTTTGAATTGGACTCAAGGATATTAGCTCTTGGGCTAAGTTTTTTAGGTTTTCTACTCCTAAGTTGAGTGGATAGATCTTGTTCGATTTATCTACTCATTGTAAAAGATGAATTTTGTATTGCTAAAGATAAATGTGATTAGTGCTTATACTATTATGTTGTTAGATAATTAATTAAGAAAATCTTAGGACTTTACATGCTTCATATATCATATTAGTTCTTAATGAATCCTTCTTCTTTAGTTCATGATATGTTAATCAAATTATATTTAAATTTGATGGCAAAGGAATTATGCTATTTTATGGTAAATATTGCTTAAATGCACCCAAATAAGTAACACATTGGAAACTGAATGAACATGTCAGAGTGTAGTTTGTTTTAAACATGGGTTTAATATGTTTTCTTGATTTTTATAACTTAATTATCACTAAATTTAAGTATGTTTTATATTATGGTTAATATAAAGGTAATAAATGGAGACATCTCAATTTTGGGATTAAATTTGAGCAACTTAAATTAACTAATTAAACATGTATACTTGTAATCATTAGAAAAATTGGATAGGTAATGGAAACTATGGTTTCCATGTGACATGAATAGCCTTAATACGGCCAAGTACACCATGATCAAGTTAATCATTGGTAAGATACTTATGATAATGGAGCTAAGTCGAGTCATAGAAAACACTAAAGTTTACTATTGAAATGAAAATGGGAGATAAGGCCTTGATATTGATATGATCATGTAAGTGGGAACTTATGCTTGTGATTAGATTTTATTTCTTAGTTTGAAGGTAGGAGATCTTATACATGTGTTATAATCTAAATATACCTTTTATGGCATATTGTAAGGGTCATGTTTATGAAGACTCTTTAAATTCTAACTCTCCTAACTAGGACATGATGAGCTAGAAGAAATCCTTGAGATGTTAGTACAAGTAATGTAATCATACTCTAATTATGAATAAATGTATCACCAAACTATTTTTGAGTGTGTACACATTTAGCAAGATGTCATAGGAAGCAAAAGCATAATGGAATATATATACTTAATGGTAAGAAAGAAAGTAGATCAAATGTATTGAGTTGAAAGTGCCTGAGCAATGACGTAATATCATCAATCAAACTAGAAAATAAAGAATGGTGGTTAGATCCAAACCCTAACTTTAAACCTAGTATAATGAGTTAAGTAATGATAACTAGTAATATTATAGAATGAGGGGTTAAATAATTGTGATAATTGAATACATATTAATTCATTTAGAAGATGAAGTCTGAAGATGTGAATTGATCTATAAGAATGTATTACTGGGTTATAATTGTGTACTAAAATACTTATGCTTTGAGAATGGTCTATTATGATTTATTTCAAATGAGATCAAATATGTATTGAATACTAACCCTACTTGAAGTATTTGAATGGTAAAAGATGAGGAATAAGTGTATTACGAATGATTATGCACTGAGATTTCTCTGTATCTGAGGTAGTTCAGAAGGAATAAGTTATAAGTAGCACATGAGATTTTTATATGATCATGATAAGTAATAAAAGATGTTAACATGTTGGTAGTGTTGCAAGTTCTAATGTATTTATGAATTTTTATTGAGAAGTGTGAGATGGAATGAAAAGATAAGAAATGTGTTTGGATTAGATAACATGTATTGATATGTAATTGAAAAGTCCTAACTAGGGTAAATACTCGAGAATGAGATTATATCTTAGGATGATAGCCAACTAATGATGACTTATATATATAAACTAGAAGGACAATATGTATATTATAAATTATAGATTGTTATGCTTCTTATCATCTGCTTATCTTTCTTGTTCAACCTTATTCTGATTCATGCCATTCTTGATGCAAAGACACAACAAATACATAATGATTTAAAATTTCTATAAGACTAGTAAGGAGATTGTGTACTAAGTGAAAGGATGTATCCGTCTAGTTAGGTCCAATGAACAATGTGAGTGTCTCCTGAGGTCCATATTGGGGAAACGATACAAATCTTATTGTGGTAATCATAGGATTATGAAAATAATATTTGGGGTGTGGATCTAGACCTTGGAGGATTGACCACTAGGATTTAAGGATGCATCATCATGTGTGATTCTAACCTTAGATCCTCTATTGATAAAGTCCATCTCCATAAGGAATAGACCATGATGAATCTAAACTGTAAAACATGAGATGTATTCTTATATGTGATATTTTGTTTTATTTTTTCCTATCTCATGTACCCTAGATGAGGACCTAATGGTAGAGAGAATGAATACCATACCTTAGACTCTTTAGGCAACCCTATGATGGACCAGGGTCTATTGTAGTTATCTTAGGGTGTTTGGCTAAATACTAAGATAGTGGCAGTGAGTTGCTGACATGAAAATCATGTGTAGAGACATTTACTTGGTGAAGTAAGAGCCAATTAGTTTCTCAAAAACTAAATAAAAATGATAAAAAATGTTGGAAATGAGACAGACACGTGTTCTAACCCACCTACTACTAGATGATAAATTTGTTATTACTGAATATATTTCTTATATATAAATATATGTTACTCTTTTGTTATAAAATATATTATTTTCTTATTCTTATGTACTTGTTATGAAATATGATTAAATGTTGGATTAAAAGGAAACTCTAATATAGTATTTTGTCAGTTTGTTCTATGTATGTTCTTGGTGCGGATGGATCTTCAATTTATTTGAATATTTTTGTGTGGAAGACATGTCTTATGTGGACTTCTGCTTTGGGATTTTAGGATGTAATTCTAAGACAACTAGTGGTTGTCACAAAGATGGTATTATTATTATTATTGAATTATAGATGATTGCATCTAGACTTTTTGTATTTAAATTTCATGTCACTCTTGTAATAGGATTGCAGTTATCTTATATTTAACATGTAATGGCCTATTATGCATATGCTCTCAAAAAGGGTTAAGAGGTTTGGATCTGACTAATTGAATGATATTCTAATGTATTTGATTTACTGCCTTAAACTAGAAGTGCATAGTTCTAGAATCATTTGTTAGTCATGAAAGACTATATCAACCAATTTTTATGAAATTATATTTATATAATCTGATGTTCATACATGCTGCTTAAATTGAGTAGGAGTCTTCCACTAACTGAGGTTCTATATGAGTCTAATGAGGTTGTTTCACATGTTTCTAGATATAACGACATCCAACAAAGAGGTCATGACAAAGAAGATGTGTCTAGAATGTCTATGAACTTTTTGGGGGATGAGTTGTATATCAAATTTGTTTCTTTCGTGTACATATAGTATGAGTCACTAGATCTGATATGGTTTCTAATGATGTTGAAGATTTGTAATAATTGAACGTTTGGAACTTTTGATGTGTCATTTCTAAGGTTTTATGGAAAAATAATAATTACTTGTGTTTTTCATAGTGTTCAGATCGCATTTGTCGAGAATATGATACATTTGTTTCTTAATATGAGTTTTGGTTTAGCATTTCTCTCTTACGGTTTGCATTTATGCTATTCATATGGAGGTCCCTATCGACATACTACTAAAATAGTTGTTATATGTGGGTTTCTAGTTCAAGTATTACGTACATTCACTAAAGGGTTCTTTATCAATCAACTAATAATGTTTATTTTCTTCAATGGCAAGCAGTTGGCGCCCTAGTGCGCAAAACTGGATGAACCCCAGCATGTCTGGCAAAGAGGTAAATGAAGTACACTTTCAAAGGTTTGAACTTGGATCACTCTATAAAGCACCTATGCTTGAACCAACAAGCCATCATTTCCCATTTTCACTTGTAGTAGTGGTAACTGTGCTTCTAAATTTATCCTTAAACCGAACATGGTTTAATTGTCTTGTCCTTTGATGAGCTTCCATGGTGTCATTCACTTGACAGGTGTGCACTTAGCCGAAACTTTTAGGAACATCAACTCCTATATTAATATGCCCGATTTTGAAGTTTTTGCATAACTATCAAGTTATGTCATCACGATGTATAAGTTCCTTTGAATACTATACTTTAAAGTGTCATTATAAAAACACTAAGATGACGTATAAATCATACCGACCTATAATCTAGTAAGTTGGGTAGGGTGGGATGGGATGGGTCTCACATTAGAAGGTGCTGAGATAATTCCGCCGTTGATGATGCAAGAATCATACACGTGTATACGAAGCCAAATTAGAAGCTAGTGGAGTAAGTTCTGGTCTGACGACTCTCGAACATGCAGTAGAACTCCTTCCAAAAAGAGCATTGTTTATTCGTACATTGATCATCACATCCCGGTTCAGAGCAGATTATTCCAATTTCAGTCCAGTCACGAAACAGGTTTTCTGGAGATGATCTCTTAAAAGGATGATTATTCCGGTTGGATCTTGCTTCTAAGAAATTGAGAGAGTGATCCCATCGCTTTTGACCTGGACTCGTTACCCTTTCTAATATAGACAACTAATGATAAATCTCAACATATAAAAATACTATAAAGGTACTTTGCCCCCATAAGATTGTCAGTCGTGGCGTGAAAGCTTTCCTTGTCTATTGGTGGTCTGTTTCTGCAATCAAATCTATCACGTCGGCTGCCTTCAAATCCTTCTCTAGTCGTCATAAGCAAAATTGCACAAGGAAGGCGAGGAAAGAAAAGACAATTAAGAAGATAATGTGTTACCGAGAAAATGAAAGGTGATTTGCCAGCTTCTATTCTTGGCACAACTTGATTGGCAGCTTTTTGTATAAAAACTGCACCTTATGACCTATTATTGAAACTACAGGAAGTTCTCACGGAAGCCAAGTCATGGTTATCTACCTATCTAGATTATATATCAACACGAGGTTTACTATGCAGACCGGTTTTGGAACTCAAAATAGAAACTCAAACAATCTCCATCGTATATTACAAGGTAAATTGTTATATACTTTGTAACATGTGGTGGAGATTGTTTAGGGTTTTATTTTGGGTTTCAATATGGTGTCCATCTAGCATTTGTCTATCAACATCACATGTCCATCGACACCATCCTTAATTACATCATCAGAAAAATGAAAGCTCTCCGGGAAATACACATGGTATCGATGCGATGGATCAACCGTGTTACTCATAGTCAGCCTTTGTTACATACGTAAGTTTCAACGCAGCATAAGCATACCCCAAGTCTTCTAACTTCATACGCATGACGAGACATGCTTTATTTGCTGCTGCGTGGGGCGCAGGGAGTACACTTGTTCCTTCTACCGCATCTTGCCGGCGACCAAACCAACCGGGTCGCCCGACGTGTGTGTGGTATGAAACCGTGTGAGAACCCCAGAGTGGTTACACATGTCATCGACGAACATCACGAGCAATGGGTTGCTGCTGCACCTACAAGCAGAAATGGAATAGTGACGAAGCTTCCTTTGGCCTGAACGACACCAGTTTTAGAAGGCCGGTAAAGGAGAACGTCATGAGGAGTGTCGATTTGACTAGTTCTGGAACAAGGGTGATGCATGGTACGTAACGAGTGATGCGAGTTGTTTGGGATACACAGTGAGGGGTGAAGCAGGACATTCGCGGCAGTTTAGTTCTGCATTCACCATCCATCCTTTATGGTGTGAGGAGCGTGTTGGAAAGCCGTGGATCTTGCTTTTGCTAAACTAGAGCCGGAAAATCTTAACATGAACTATTCTATAGCGAAACTTGCCTTGTTTCTAACAGTAAACTATAAAACAGATGCCGGTTTGACTTAGCCGAGTGATTTGAACGCTGGATGCATTATATTGTATTAAGGAAAAGTATATGCAAGCAAAATATTGCTTCTATAACATTTTATACTGATATAATAGTATCTACCATTACAATTTAGTGCAACTTTTCCTTTGGGTTAACTATGTCCATGTCACACTAATCCACATCTAACAACAGCTACTAATAACAACAAAAAAGTAATGATGCTATTAGACAAAGGATTCTTTGCCCATAAAAAAATTTCGATGATACTATAATTATTGTTGAGTTTCTATTATAAATCTGAGCGTTGATACGGAAGCAGTAAGTTGTTGAGGAAGGACTATAAGTAAATTAGTGGAATGTAGGGATTTCTGACAGCATTTCACGCTCCTTGGTGAAATGACTTGAAATACCTCCTCCTCCTGTTATCCACACAAATGAGGACCAAAGAATAAGGGCAGTTAGCAACCATATCCAAGACCATGTTTGTAAAATAATTAAAGATAATTCATAATTACAATCAATGGGTATAATATGATGTTCAACAAGATTGTGCTTCGAATGAAAGTACATAATTGGGAAATTGAAAGACTAGAATTTCAAACACAAATAAACTAGATAACTGGAAAAGGGATAAGCTTTTATCTTATCCTCCATGGTTGCATTTAAATCTTCATTCTTTTTCTTGAGTTGAATTTGCCTCAATTTTTCTTCTGAATCCAGAACTTACCCTAAAACACTGACAAAATGGGGGACAACATATTGCTATGTTGTGTACGTGGGTGCAAACAAAAGTGTGTACACAATGATAACAAAGTATATGACAATAAAAATCAAATGCTTTTTGCAAGTCGCTATCCACCCATTTTATTGAGAGTTTGAATCCATTGGTTATGGATTCCATATGGTGGATCAGAGTTTCCTCTTAGATTCACTCAATATGATGCTCCAACAATGGTATTTACATTATGTTCCGACAATGGACTCTAAATTATGTCCCAACATTGGATCTTATTCCTAGTGTCTTCTGAGGGATAAATTGGTATCTATACCCTTTTGAAATCTTGATGTAGGATTCAAATATTATTCTTGATCTTAATAATATATATATAGATTTCTATCTTGTGCAAGAACTAAAGTAGATGAAATTGTTTTTCTAAAATGAGAAAACTCTAAAAAGCATCTAAAATCAAAGCACAGTTAAGTCAATATATCATAAGCAACCCACATACATGGTCCAAATTTCCTATTAATTATCGAGTGATACAACAACTCGACCTGGTAAGGAATACACCCAAAAACATGAAGCAAATTCCATTTTAAGAAGATTATTACGAGTATATCAGTTGTCATGTGTGTTTAGGGTCATCCTAACTCGATCTCATTAACACACAGTCTTATGTTACAAACATCATTAGCCACAATCAACTAATTTCATACATGTAGGCACATCAAATAAGATTTTGATAAGGATTAGGATTAGGATTCTTAGGTACATTAGTCCAAATGTGAAAATATTGGTATATTATGTAGTTAGCAAATCATCATATAAAAATCAGATTCTCTTGTGACATTTAACCCCAAACTGTATCATTTAATATAAGGACTCATGGCTAAACATCTTATATACCACATCTTATGAAATTCAGACTTAAGAACAATTTCAATCACCCAAACTAAGGTCATAAATTTGAATGTCTCATTACGTTGATCAAAATGGTATATAAGTGTGCCATATTTTGAGCTACTTTGCAAATTATATTGATTTCTTAAGGTGAAAACATATTATAGATACAATGCCAAGATCTTCCTTTAGGTTAACCAATGGCCCGATCCATCTGCAGACAGGTAGCCTATCTAGGAAGCACCCTATCCCAAGGGAGGATAAAGCTAATTGGATCAAATATTGGATCCATTCTATAAGAACCTATCACACAATATGAGATTACTCAAAACAAAGCATGTGTTTGATCACTAAATTAACCACATGTATAGAAAAGAAGGTAAATTAGAACTGATTGAACATTCCAACCATGTCCAAGAATATTTACATAAAAGTCCAACAACTATTTGTATTCATATATTATATGTAGTATCTTTTACTACTGCTTCGTGGCCTCAACCACAACATATACATATAGAGGAACATTTATCCACAAATACCACATGTACATGAAACATAATGTTACTAAAAGATCGAGTCAGTTAAAACCTTGTATACAAACCTTTTCGTCCAGAATTGAGTGTACAGGGACGACACTAGGGCACACTAGAATCTAACAACCTTCTCTAAGGTCCATCCTCATAGTTCCTTCTTGCTGCCACGAGTCTGCGTCTGCTATTACCGTTCACCTAAAAAGATGTGGTGACCCACGAGGTGAGACCCATGTCCCAGCGAGAGATATAACTCTCAACAACACTTATTGATTACGGTAAGTTATATTATTAAATAGATTTAGTAACAAAGTATATTAAGCAAGTTTAGCAAGAGGTATAAAAACAATAGGGCATATTTAATCAGATTCTTATAGTAGCATTTAAAGATTAACATTATTCTCAGGGATCATGTATAGTTAACATCATGGGCATAACTATCACCATAGGTCTGATTAGCATCATAAGCCTACCTATTAGCATATTCATGACTAGCAGTATAAGCATGTCTAACAGTATAAGAATGGTTAGTAGTATAAGAATGTCTAACAGTATAAGCATGGCTAGAAGTATATGCATCTCTAACAGCATAAGCATGGCTAGTAGTATATGCATGTCTAACAACATAAACATATCTAACAACGTAAACACGCCTATCAACATGAGTACATCTAACAGTAAAGGTAGAACTAATATTGTAAGAAAGTCTACCAGCATAAGCATATCTACTTTCTCCTAATACATTGTAAACCGTCTATTGTATGAAAGGAGAAAACATGCATTACCATCCAATGTGAAGTGATGTGTATAATCCTAATAGATATGCTACACGGCTGGATTGCATCTTGTATTAAGCCCCGGGGAGTTTGAGTTATACAACTCAAACTCCAACAGACCACTACTAAGTCAAAATAAATTCCGTACAAGATCTAGGAGAGCCAAAATCCTAAGATCTCATCCGCCCCCGATCAGTACGGGTCCTCCCCAGTGACACATAAGGTCAAGCTGCAAAACAGCTTGGTCCAACCTAGGTATATAGGTCACGACACTAGTGAACAACCTAGTCTTCCCTTAAAAAGGTCACAGTACTAGTGAAACTAGGGTATACAAAACCCTATCATCTGAGGTACAACCGCAACTATCCTCAATCACATTATATATATTGAATCATATCATCTGAGATACGACCTCGAACATTCTCCTACAAAGGTATGACAAACATCCATACTCGTGAACATGCATATACTCAATAATATAGGCCTCTGAGCTCCCATTAGAGGAATACTCATTGCAACATCCAGCAAATCCTGACACTAGAACGGATCTACAACATAGGGCACTACATAATTAGGGTTTCACTTGATTAGTTAATGCCAATTAGGTGAATTAAAGCTAAATCAAATAAGTGCATATACAAACTCTAATTTAATTCTAAAAAGCATTGGAACATATATAACAACTCCAGGAGATATAAAACATGTGAGACATAATTTTTATCACATCATCACATGATACCAATCCTTGTCACCCCATGAAGAGGATTACACCTCCATTAGGGCTCAACCATGCCCAAAGGTCATCAAGACCATTCTGATAATCACCTGTAAGAACATCATTATCTTTCCACACCTTATAACAAGGTTCAACAGACCATCACAATACTTGTGATACACAAGTTCACCATAATATTTCAATAAAAAGCTTATGATGTTCATATAGCAGCATATTAGGGCTACAACAACATTGAGAGAAATATTCCATAATCATACAAATCACACAAGGAGACAAAGTATGACTAACCATCATCACCCATTTGTATTAAAGTTAGGTGTAACAAGACAAGCTAGTTTAGTGTTACACATCTGCTCATTATGGTGATTATCAATTTACATTTGCATGAGGGCAAAGGTAAGATTACAAATTTATGGGCATTGAACCCTTGATTCTTCCTCACCATAACTGATCCATCAAACCATGAGCATCACCCAAAACCATCGGATGTTGGATAAACAAAACCATCATTTGTAAATCTAGTGAAACCATCTAGTGTTATACCATCGACCCAATCAAACCATTGGTTGCTGAACAACCAACTGATTCCAACCATTTTTTGATGAACCATCGACCAAGTCCAACCATTGGTTGATGAACCATTGATTTAGAGAAACCATTGGTTGGTGAGTCATCGAGTTAGGGAAACCATTGGCTAATGCACCATCGAGTCAGGGAAACCATTGGTTGATTAACAATTAAGCTAGGGAAACCACTTTTGGATGAACCATCGAGTCAGGGAAACCAATCGTTTATGAGCCATTGAGTCAGTGAAACCATTGGTTGATGAACCATCGAGTTAGGGAAACCATTGGTTGATGAACCATCAAGTCATGCAAACCATTGGTTGATGAACCATCGACTTAGTGGAGCCATTGGTTGACACCATCAAGTGTTGAACCTAGTGGAATCATCAGATGTTGTCAACAAGTGGTGAATCAAACTTCAAACTCCAAGTAAAACCATCATATTTGAGGGGGAAAAACCATCAAGTTCACCACTCAAAGGAAAACTAAAACCATCGTTTCTTTAGTACAAGAGAGTCCAAAATAGAAGGTAAGTCAAATCCATCAGTTTTCACAAAAAGTTTAAGAAAAACAACACCAAGAATAAAACCATCAGTTTGCAAAACAAGAAGGAAAAATAGATCGAAAACCCCAAGTCATGACCATAGTTTGAGAGCCAAAACCATTTTTTGAGAGACAAAACCATTGTTTGTTCATATGCAAGCAAGGTCCAGAGCATCCTCTACCAAGGGAGGTTAGTGCACAAGTTTTGAAGTACATATAAGAAGATAAACTACCAAAAAATCATCACTTAAGCTCAAGCCCTAAGCAAACATAGAATCTTTCTACTTAGCAGTTTATTTTGGAGCAAGATCTAGTACATGCAAGCTAGGAGTAAGTAATAGACGTAGAGAAAGTGATATAAATCAACTTTATGAAGAAGACGAAGCTCAAAATAGCAAGGTAACTTGAGGAAAGATGGTAGAAACCCTAGCTTGAGCACTCCACACTGCCAAGCTAGCTCCTTCTCCGAGAAGGGAAGCAAACCCTAGGTTGTATAAGAAAGAAAGGGGTGTTGTTCAAGCTCTAGAACAAGTTACACCATGGAACACCATGGGTCCAACCAAGAAGAAGAGAGAAGGAGACAAAAAAACAAAGAAAAAATGAAGGGAAAGAGGGAGACCTTACTTTATTAGGTCAAGAACATGCTAAGGAAGCTTCACAAGATCCAAGAGAGGGTAGATATGAACCCTAGGTGCCATGCAAGAATATCGGCCATATTCTTCTACCTTTGGAACCTTCTTATCCACCATACGGGGACGAAGATCTAAACATCAAGGAAGAGAAAGGGGGTCCAAAATGGTTTGTTTGCATGGAAGGAGGAAGGTTTAAGAAGCAAAGGGTGAGAGAGAAGAGAAGGTTCAGATGTCCTACCATGTTTTCCAAATATCCCATCTCCAAAGCATCATGTCCATGCAAAGAAGAAGAACCATTGGTTGTGGGAGTCTGAAGGTCCATCACATCATGGATTCCCAGGGTTTCCATAGTGTTTCAAATCATGGTGACCATCGGTTATTGAAACCCTAGGTCATAAGGGTGAAAACCATCATTTTAGCACATGTCTAGGTGAACCACCCATCCAAATAGCCTCAAGAGGGAAAAACATCAACCCTAACACCTATAGGGACCAACAACGACCCATAATTGGATCCCAACACCATCATATCCCATCAACCAAGGGATACCATCGATTTTTGGCCTTCAAGGCAGCTCATCCATAAGGGTAAAACCCTAATTCAACCCTAAGTAGATGTCACCATCAAACCAAGGAGAACAAGGATGCCCAACGCAAAACTAACTAAAGAATGATACAAAAAATGTGAAGAAAAACAAGTGTGTGACAAATTGCAAGAAAAACCCCAGATATGGGTAAATTGTAGAAAATTCCAAGACAAGCATAAAATTACATAACTTGCTCAAACATTTCCCAAACTGGACCAAACTCAAAAATTAATCTTGTCACATGATATTAAATCACATATTAAGCTTATATTAAGGTTTTAAGAATCCAATTATGATAAACATGCTTGTTCAACCAAAAATTAGGTCCACACTATCTTACAACCATAAACTCCTAGCAAGGATCTCACCCCCAAAATACTAGGTGAACGAAGATGGGTATTTCCTATGCATCTCATCCTCTAACTCCCACATGGCCTCCTATGTACCATAGTGATTCCACAAAACTTTAACTAATACTATATCCTTCTCCTTCAACTTCTTCACTCTCCTATCCAACATCAACACATGACCCTCAACATATGACACATCCTCCTCCAACTCATCCTCTATCGGATGCAACATCTGCCCTATATTTAGATGACATTTTCTCAACATGGAGACATAGAAGTTGTTGTGCAACCTATGCAACTCTGGTAGTAACTCTGATTGGAACTCTAACTTCTGGTCCTGGACTATTCCCATCTGATGTTGAATCAATATGTCCTTCATTGTAGTGTGTTGTATCAACAAGTCACTCAGAAGTTATACTAACTTTCTTTTACCAATCAACGGATGTCATGTATTTCATTCCCTATGCAACTTCATAAGGTGCCATGTCTATGCTCCTATGGTGGTTGTTGTAGTATGCTGCTCAGTCAATTAGGTGAATATCCTCTAGCTGTCAAGAACTATAGGACATGTATTCTTAAAAGATTCTCCAATCCTTGAAACTGTTCACTCTAACTGTCCATCTATCTAAGGCTATTTTAAACTGCCATTGTGTCCTTAACCTTGTAGGCTCATAATGTTTCTTATTCATTGGCTGGAAACTATGCACTTGACCATATTTGTGCCATACCCTATTTTGTACTTGGCTACCATTGCACATTCTTCACCTTATAATACATTTGTATATCTATCAGATACATCATCTGTGTCAAAGATGAGTTTCCTTGGGTACTATCTCAATCAAACCCTCAACATATGGGACATTTTATTGATTATAGAATTATACAATGTCTTATCACCTGACCTATTGAAGCTATCATGCTCCCGGTTGTGCTACTTTGATTTGATATCATGTATCATGGTATCATCAACCTGTACTTCTTTGTCCTGTTGTAGCAACATTGATGTAGTGACCATATATGATTGTATGTTTAACCCAATTGATCATTGTTTAAAGCTTGATTAGTGATGGTAGTTCAGATTTTATGTTTAAACTATAATGATAATAGTTAATCATACTTTGTTTCACATAATTAGGGTTTAAGAATCGAAAACCCTAATCGGCCAAAAATTAGGGTTTTGATGACATATGAATACATAATTTGATAAGTATAATGTCTCACTAAATGATTTTTAGTATTTTATGTGTAACTCTTATTTAGTTTAAATTTGGACATAATTTGGATATATCAAATGCGAGCACTCTTGAAAATTTTCAGAATTTTTGAATAATTCTCTAACCTATTTGTCGATCGAGTTTCCCCAAGAGAAACTCAGCCAATCATGTACTTAGCTTGAAATATAGAAGTCTGGTATTTTAATTTTATCTTTCTATTGGTACATCTAATTTATATCAAATTTTAACTATAGTTGTTAAAATCTATTATAGACATACTTTTAAATTTATGTAATTTTTGGATGATGTTTGATCTCTACATAAAGGGGCGTCATTCGAGTTTTTCCCAGGACAAACTCGACCGACCATGCTGCAGACTGCAATATAGAAGTCTAGTATTTGATTTTTATTTATTTATTTGTAACTCCAAATGATCAGAAATTTAATTGTATCTTATAAACTCAATTTAAGACATTGTGTTAAATTTTCATAAATTTTGGAGGATGGTTGAGTTTTGAAGTGTGTGGTGTCAGTCGAGTTTATAACTCAGCCGACCAACCAGTCTGAGCAAAATAAAAATACAATGAAGGGTTTGTTTGCAATTATTCTAAGCACCTCCATTCATCTATATGACTAACCTAACACACAAGGATCTCTTTTAACTTGTCATTACTATAAAAGAAATGAAATTCTACAAAGAGAGGAGATCTAGAGTTTTGAGAAGAGAAAGTGGTCAAGTGTTGACCTAGTGTTTCTCTATCCGAGAAATGATGAAATCGAGTAAGTTTAGCTTGTTTGCATAGCATTTCATGGTGAATCTTCTCTCACATGTCAATATTCCATTCCTCCTATGATTTGATTTGAAATCACATAAAATATCCATCTTTTCTCACACTCTCTCTTCTAATCCCCATTTTTAGGGTTTCTGTGTTGAGAGGAGGAAGAACTCAATTCAATTGCTAGAGTTTGATTAGATTTCTAAAAATTCAGAGTTTGACCTACGAATGAGGTTCTTAGAACTTGAGGTGAGTGTTTTTCTCCCTCTTAAGCTCTGTATTCATGTTGAAAGCCTAATTCCATCTGGATAAAATAATCAAAAACCCTACTTGTATATGTATGCGATTAGATATTGGTTTGGCAAAAATATTAGGGGATCAACTTGTACTAATTTTGATTATTTGTCATTGATTGGAACTTTATTAGTTCATAATATATTGATTGAGGATACATGTAGAATCATACGGATAGATGACTATTCTATTTCATGTGAATATTGTCTAAAAAATCAACCCAATGGTCGATATGCTTGGAATTGAATTGACATGTATAGAATCATATTTGAATTGTACTAGAATGTATTATACAAGTGTATTGTTATATGTAAATGGAATTGAATATAATATACACATAAGGATCAATATGGTGACCACATTTCCTTATTAGTGTTTGTGTTGAGGAAGTGAATCAAAATGAGTTAGTGAATCAATGTATATTTATGATTGATGAATGGAATATGTGACCATGGAAACTAGGATTTCCAAGTGTGTGAATATCCCTAATTAATCCCTATGCATCATGATGAAATTACTTAGTGATATGATTCTTATGATGTTTTGAACTAAGGATGACTTCTTGAAAACCTTAGATGTTTAGTATTAAGATGAGTATGAGTGATAAAGCTAGAACTTGTATATGATGTTGTAAATGTGATGAAGTGTTGAAGTGTAAGTATTAAAACTTCAATTGAAGATGATGAGTCCTACTACTATAATCTAATCATAATGCATCTATTTTAGTATGATTTATGGACTTATGAGTAAACCCTCACATGAATGTGGGTCATTTTATGAAAGTTATATAACGATGAATTGGGAAGAATGATTGAGATTATGATGTAACAATATGTAACCTAAACCATTCTTTTAAGCTAAGGTGATTAATATAATAAAGAATGATCATTATTGATTATGCAAATGATATTAGAAGTCAATGACATGGTACACTTATCTAACTATAAGAGACAATATGAAAAAAATGTATTGAATGGTGATTGTAAGTTAAAGATGAAACTAATGAAGTTATTATGATGAAGTATTTACTCTTTTATTTTAACGACATGTAGCTTAACCCAAAATTGAATGAAATATACTAAGAACTAGATTTTGATAAATTTTAATGAGAAGAGAAGCATTGTATGTAAAGTGAATCAAGAAAGATTGATCCAAATAGTGTAATGAACATGAAATGAAAGAAGTTGAGACTACTGAGTATAAAATGAAGGAAAAAGATGGGAATTAGTATATTATTCTAAGAATATAACACTAGTAAAAATTGGGCCATTATTCACGAGTGAGTCCTGTCACAAACCCCTCTCTACAGGCCCTCACAAATAGGGACGGTTGTGAGTCTGGCCCTCACAAATGGTCCGTGAAGAGAACTCACGTGACAAATACCAGTGGCCCTCACGAATACAATTGTCATGGACCAACTGACCCTCAAGAATGTTATATTGAGGGACTATTTAGCCTTCATAAATACATTTTTGAGGGACTATTTAGCCTTCATAAAAACATTATTGAGGGCATGTTTAGTTCTCATAAATACATTTTTGAGGGACTTGATGGTCCTGTAGAATATATTTTTGAAGGGCTAATGCCTTCATTAATATTATTTTTGAGGGGCTATGTGGTCGTCATCAATGCAATTTTGATGGTCAATCTAGATTTCAACACTACATTTTTGAGGGACTAAAGACCTTCATCAATATATTTATGAGGGACTATAGTAAATGATTTGGTTATTGATTATTGATTGATTTATTGAATGTTAATTAATTGTTACTATAGTGGATATCAATTTTTAAATGTAAACTTTGTGTATATAACCTCAAGCAATATTTTTATAATATTCACATGACATCATAAGAAGATTCAACACCAAAATGACACATAAAAATGTTAAATCACCTCAAAACCAATTTCTATTATTGAAGCAAAATATTATCCATACATTGTGTGCTCAAAGTTGATATAAATAAAGAATACATATGGTTCTAAAATTTGAGATTGATGACAATCAACATATCATGCTAGAAACTGTTAAGATCTATAATGTCTCCATATTCCTTCAAATGGTGTGGTGCTCTTCATCAATGTCAGGCCTCATACGGTTAGGTACTTGAGTATTCTTCTCCTAAAAATGACAAATCATTATATTAATAGAATTTAAAGTTTATACATAAATCATAGTACAACAAACAACTTACCCTTATATTCTGATTTTGTTCTACTCCAAGGTGCATTGTCGATCAAAATCCATCATTAAAAGTAATTCTACCCTATCAATATAAATACAAAAAAGAATCAGAGTGAGTGCGAAGTAGAGATAAATGTAAGTGAACCAACATAGCAGCAACATGCACCCGTAAATTAAAATTATGGTTGAACTCAGTAAATAGTACATAATTATAAAAAACTCAGTGGGTTATATGCACCTTTTTTACAGACTCAAAAAGGTATTGAACAATATATTCAACGAATCATCTCCTATTACAACTAAATGGCAGATATATTATTGCACGTGAAGATTGTTCAGCTAATTCAGCTGCGTTGCTAATTCAGCTAATTCAGCTGTGTTGGGCTAATTCAGAAAATGAACAAATGCAATAATTAGCACTGAAAATTGCACGTGTAGCTTGTTCAGTTGTATTGGGATTACAATATGAGGAACCAATATAGACAATGACGTAAATATCTCAGGTACATATCAAAAACTAAGTACATATTTAGATAAGAAACGATAATGTAAGAAGTATCTGTGATATATACAACAACAAGGCAAACAAATGATCAAGCAACAAAGGGAAACTAAAATGATACAAGCAATCCCATCACAGGCATAGCCACTGCCAACTCTATAGGCCAATAGCTAACCATTGCAACGACCCTGCTTGCCGCTGTAACTAGGGATGGCATAATCACCCTAATACAACAGAATTGAACCAAGCCTCCCCCAAACTATATCATATCAAACAAATATCCAACATTATGGTAGAGAGGTGATACTGGGGGCCACAATTATGGATGATATATAGATGCTATTGCATTTTAGATCCTATTGCATTTTCTGCACTTCTGTAGTAATTCTTCTACATGTTACCTCTCAAAGCAAAAGGAAACTACACTCAAGAGTGGTATATGTTGACTCAAGGTCAATTAGGTCAATGTTGACTCACGTCTAAATTGACTAAACCCGTGTTTTGATGATGACTAACCATTCCACATATTGGTGTCTAATGTCTCTACTTGAGTAATTTCAGATTAGGTATAGACACACTCCAATTGCCCTAACTTGCGCATCTCAAATTGGAGAAAAGACAAGTCAAAGTCATACAAGTGCACATTTTTGTAATATGATGTATATCCATTAGAATCATGTTGTAAATCACTTGTAATGATTGTATGACTTGTAATTAAGCTTAGAAAAATATCAGGAACACTTAGATCGATTTTTAGAGCACTTTTAATGCAACTTTGAAAATCAATTACAAGCACTTGTTCGGTCGAGTTTCCCACCCTGAAACTCGACCGATCAACCTTGGTCGATTTTCTAAAGATTGCATCGGTCGAGTTGTGCACTCATAGAACTCGACCGATTGGGTAGTAGGCCAGTTCCAGTTGGAATGGTCGGTCGAGTTTCCTCAGAACAAACTCGACTGATCATTTCAATATCGGGCTGCCTGCTACTTGATCGGTCGAGTTACACATATAGAAACTCGACCGAATGCACTATACGGAAAAGTGCAGAAAGTGTTTCTAGCCGTTGTGGAGTTGCAACAAGTGAAAATAGATCTGTTGCAAGCCACAAAACGGCTAGTTTTCATTCACAAGTGTTCCCAAAGGCTAAGAGGCATCCCCAGCTATAAATAGGACCCCTTGGGCTTCATTCCAAGGTTGAGCATTCATTGCAAACTCTTTGTGAGGTCCCTATTCAATAGTTGAGTGCTTCCTACAGCCTCCTCTCTCTCTCTCTAAGCTTAATCACTTGCTACATCCATTAGAGTGAGTAGGAGATTTGTAAGAGAGCTAGTTTTATTTGTATATCTTGTGAGGCTCTCACTTCCACCACCTCCCCATCTCTCATTTCCTATATTGAAGATGAAGGTTCTCTCTCTTGTCCAAGAGAGGTGAAGAAGAACAAGGGAAGGAGTCCCTTGATGAAGATCAAGGCTGAAGACTTGGAGCTAGAGTGGGTAAGTCCTTGGAGAAGGCAGAAGACTCAAGCTCAAGTGGGTAAGTCCTTGGTGGAAAGCTTCTCCGAGTGAAGGTGAAGTCAAAGGCGGAAGATCCAAGAAGAGTGGGTAATTCCTACAAGGACGAAGACTTATGCAAGAGTGGGTAAGTCCTTGGAGAAGGCCGAAGACTCTTGCAAAGTAGGTAAGTCCTTGGTAAGGTTGAAGACTCTTTGTATTGGATAGGTAAGTCCTTTGTTGGTCATGTATTGTATGTCTTATTAATGAATATAAGAATGCAATTGTTGGAAGTCCTAGAGGTTGACCTCTCTAGGCAAGTGGACTGACACACTTCTAGTTTGAAGTGTGGAACCACTCTAAATAGCTTGTCTAATTGGTGCATGTTCAATCTCTCTTATCCTTGCTATGCATGATTTAGTTGCACTCAAATTACCTATTTAGCAACCTTATCTTGTCATATATCTTGAAGGTTTAATGAATTTTGTTTAAGTTCTTTCAGCTCTATTCACCCCCCCTCTAGAGCATCTAATCACCCATCTAGGATCCAACAAGTGGTATCAGAGCAGGTCTTCTCCAAGCATACTTCAACAAGTAGGAGAAGATGGGTGACTACCTAGGAGGGAGACTCTCGACCAGCCTTCCAATCTTTGATGGGAGCAACTTCCTCTATTGGAGAAGAAGACTTCAATTCTTCATCCAAGGATCAAGTCTCGAGATGTGGCAAATGGTGAACAACCCATACATTCTACCAAAGACAAACATTGAAGAATGAGATGAAGCCGCCTTGATGAAAGCAACCTTGAATGCTAGAGCCATGCACATCCTTTATGCTTCCATGACCCCCACCGAGTTCAACCGGATTTCCTCTTGTGAGACGGCCTATGAGGTATGGAGGAAGCTTTGCGTCACTTATGAAGGGACAGATCAAGTGAAGGAAAGCAAAGTCTACATGCTCAAAGGGTTGCTTGAGAACTTCAAGATGGGAAAGGAAGAGAGCATAGCCAACATGTATTCAAGGCTCAACACCATCTTGACTGGTCTTGCTGTTCTAGGACATCCTATGTCTAGTGGAGAGATCAACTCAAAGATTCTTAGAACTCTCCCCAAGAGATGGGAATCCAAGGTAACTTCCATTGAAGAAGCAAGGTCGCTTAGGGATATTCCTATTGAAGAGCTCATTGGAAATCTACAAGCCCATGAAGCCACGCTTGACAAGAGGGAGTAAGTAGAAAGACAAGAGAAGAAAGAGCTAAAGAGAATGAAGAAGGCTGAAATAAAGGCTCAAATTGAAGCTATCATGGAAAAAGTCTCTCCATCCTCTCAAGCTAAAGAAGATGCCATGTACTCCAAGGGTAGACTCTACAAAGGCAAGTCCTCCTCCATCCAGTGCTTCACATGTGGAAAGAAGGGTCACTACAAGGAAGATTGCCCACAAGGCAAAAAGACCCATCTTCACAAGAAGAAATGGCACTCAAGCTCAAGCGGCTCCTCCAACTCAAGCTCAAGTGAAGATTCATGTGAAGGATCAAGCTCAAGCTCTAGTGATGAAGGAGAATGTCATTTTGCTCTTGTAGCATCAACAAGTGAAGACTCGAATGAGGTAAATCTAGACTCTTTAGATAAAGAATCCTTGATTGATCTCATTCATGATATTTGTGCATCTCTTAAGTCTTATCAAAAGAAAAAGAAAAAGCTTGCTAAAATTGTTGATAATTTGTATGTAGAATTAAATGATCTTGAACATGCAAATTCTTGCTTGCTTAATGATAAAAATGATTATCTTAGCCAAGTAGACTCTCTTAAACTTGAAAATGCTAGTTTGCTTGATAAGATAAAATTTCTAGAAGCTCAACCTCTCGTGCCTAGTTCTAATGAAGAGCATACTCTAATTGTTGATTCTCTCATGCATGACATTAATGTTCTTAAATATGAAAACAAAGACAAAGATTTTGTTTTGCATGAATTAGAAATAGAAAATGCCTCCTTACTTGTTAAAATCAATGGGCATGTATCGTGTTCTAGTTCTACTAGTAGAGAGAATGATGTTGCTGCTCTTCATATTGATAAAGATTCTTATTTAACTAAAACTCTTTGCTTAGAAAATGATCTTCTACATGCTAGAGATAACATTAATCAATTGTCCTCTAATATTTCTTCTCTTAAGCATGATAATGATAGTTTAAGATGTTATTTGCAAAGATTCTTAGTTGGTAAAAAGAATCTTAATCAAATCCTAGACCATACTACTAAACAAATTGGTAGACATGGTTTAGGGTATGATAGTAGTCAAGGGAACAACAAAGATAAAGGACCTCCAATATTTCATGGAGAATCCTCTAGTTCCAAGACTATGGGCACATGCAACTATTGCAATGAATTTGGTCATTATTCTACTTGTTGTCCTTTTAGGAAAGCACCCAAGAGAAATAGGACTTGGGTTGCTAAACTAACCCCTCCGGACCCAAAAACATGATTGGGGACCATTTCATCTTTCTTCTTGTAGGTAATTGCAAATGGATTGACTTGGGCTATTGAATTGCAAATTGACTTCTCAATCCACATGAAAGAAGAAAGGTGAGATGTGTAGAGGGTGACAACAAGTGGAAAAGGCAATGGTAAGCATAAAGGTAAATGTTTTATTGCTTATAACCTATCCTAACTTGTTTTTGTCAAGTTAGTGTGCACTATACATATGGTTTTTGAGTTAAAAGTGGCATTTTGTGATTCTCTTCACACTCTTGCTCAAAAACTATTTCTAATGCTTCTATAGTGCATTACTAACTTGCTTAGACATGTTTGGATATGGTTTGTATTTTTAGCACGCCTTTAAATATGTTTTTATGAAATATATGTGATTTTTGACAGCTGCTCTGTCGGTCGAGTTTGCCCTAGTGAAACTCCACCGATGGGCACCAATAGGTGTTGCCAACAGCTGTCATCGGTCGAGTTGTCCATGCACAGAACTCGACCGATAACACTATGCACAGAATACACAGTTGGCTTATTGAATGAGAATTTCCCTCTCAACTAGATTTTCTCAACCAATAGCCTTACTCTTTGGCACTCTCTTTTGGTATCTTTATATATGCATATTGCCATGTTCTAAATGCCTATCTTGCTTACAACTCTATCTATCTAATTGCTCTAAATTGGTATATATATATATATCTTGCAATTACTTGCTTTGAGTTGTTTTGCAGGTTTTGATGATGATCTCTTTGGATCTCTTGGTTGTGTCTAAAAATTGCTTCCGTTGTGCTCTAACTTGCTACATCTATCTAGGTGTATATCTTGTGTTGATACAACCTTGAGGTTCATAGGGGTAATCATCTTATGGTAAGGATGCATATCTAGTGAGTTATATCCTTTCATGCTTCTAAAATTGCATATCTCCTTGTTTGGATATATCTCTTCATCTAATCATGGCTTGCTCTATCTTGCTATGATCTAGATCCTACTAGTAGTCCTAACTTATGATATCATCTACTAGTAGTTCATATACATGTAGTTCTAATCCTGTTTATAATTGGAATATTTGCTCATCTATATGCTATGCTTGTATCTTGTCTCATATATGCTCAAGCATGTTCCTTGAATTGCATATCTACTATCTTGAGTTGCTTGCATAACATTGTGATGTAGGGCACATAGAGCTACATTATATGTAGAAATTGGAGTATTTTTGGATTTTATGCAGGTTTTGCTCCAATTTCAGTTTTTGCTGCAACTATAGTGTTTTTTATGCAGAAACACCCTTCTGAGAAAGACTCATCACTTCGCCATGAGCTCCGATGGTTTTTGGTCAAATTCCATCATCTTGAGGGTCAAAATTGTGATTTATTGTTTTTCTGCAGCACTTTATCTTGCATTTTTGGGATGTTCAAGTATATGCTTTAACTTGCTTTTCTTTCTATGCTTGGACAAGCCCCTATCTGCGCTCTTCTACTCTCCTTATATATTTGTGTTATCTCCTTTCTCTTTAACAAGTGATGTTTCTTTTTTCTTCATAACCCCCACCTTTTTGAAATGACAAAGGGGGAGAAAGGTAATGTCTTCTTTTAAAAAGAGGAAGAAGGCATGTCTTACATGAAGAGGATAAGAATGTCCATGTAAAGGGGAGAAGGTAAAGGGGAGAAGACATATATGTGTAGAAAATATATGAGTAGAAGACATGGTATTCTATAAATGTTATGAAAGTTAACCATGCAGGTGAAATAGCATCAATTGAGGGGGAGTATGAGAACTCCACTAGCATCAATTGAGGGGGAGCATAAGAACTAAATTCCATTGAAACCCCTAGGTTTCTCCAAAGGTATGAATTTACTTAAATGCTTTCAATACATTTATGGAATGGTTTGTCATCTTCAAAAAGGGGGAGAATGTTGACTCAAGGTCAATAAGGTCAATGTTGACTCACGTCTAAATTGACGAAACCCGTGTTTTGATGATGACTAACCATTCCACATATTGGTATCTAATGTCTCTACTTGAGTAATTTCAGATTAGGTATAGACACACTCCAATTGCCCTAACTTGCGCATCTCAAATTGGAGAAAAGACAAGTCAAAGTCATACAAGTGCACATTTTTGTAATATGATGTATATCCATTAGAATCATGTTGTAAATCACTTTTAATGATTGTATGACTTGTAATTAAGCTTAGAAAAATATCAGGAACACTTAGATCGATTTTTAGAGCACTTTTAATGCAACTTTGAAAATCAATTACAGACACTTGTTCGGTCGAGTTTCCCACCCTGAAACTCGACCGATCAACCTTGGTCGATTTTCTGAAGATTGCATCGGTCGAGTTGTGCACTCACAGAACTTGACCGATTGGGTAGTAGGCCAGTTCCAGTTGGAATGGTCGGTCGAGTTTCCTCAGAACAAACTCGACCGATCATTTCAATATCGGGCTGTCTGCTACTTGATCGGTCGAGTTACACATATAGAAACTCGACCGAATGCACTGTACGGAAAAGTGCAGAAAAGTGTTTCTAGCCGTTGTGGAGTTGCAACAAGTGAAAATAGATCCGTTGCAAGCCACAAAACGGCTAGTTTTTGTTCACAAGTGTTCCCAAAGGCTAAGAGGCATCCCCAGCTATAAATAGGACCCCTTGGGCTTCATTCCAAGGTTGAGCATTCATTGCAAACTCTTTGTGAGGTCCCTATTCAATAGTTGAGTGCTTCCTATAGCCTCCTCTCTCTCTCTCTAAGCTTAATCACTTGCTACATCCATTAGAGTGAGTAGGAGATTTGTAAGAGAGCTAGTTTTATTTGTATATCTTGTGAGGCTCTCACTTCCACCACCTCCCCATCTCTCATTTCCTATATTGAAGATGAAGGTTCTCTCTCTTGTCCAAGAGAGGTGAAGAAGAACAAGGGAAGGAGTCCCTTGGTGAAGATCAAGGCTGAAGACTTGGAGCTAGAGTGGGTAAGTCCTTGGAGAAGGCAGAAGACTCAAGCTCAAGTGGGTAAGTCCTTGGTGGAAAGCTTCTCCGAGTGAAGGTGAAGTCAAAGGCGGAAGATCCAAGAAGAGTGGGTAATTCCTACAAGGCCGAAGACTTGTGCAAGAGTGGGTAAGTCCTTGGAGAAGGCCGAAGACTCTTGCAAAGTAGGTAAGTCCTTGGTAAGGTTGAAGACTCTTTATATTGGATAGGTAAGTCCTTTGTTGGTCATGTATTGTATGTCTTATTAATGAATATAAGAATGCAATTGTTGGAAGTCCTAGAGGTTGACCTCTCTAGGCAAGTGGACTGACACACTTCTAGTTTGAAGTGTGGAACCACTATAAATAGCTTGTCTAATTGGTGCATGTTCAATCTCTCTTATCCTTGCTATGCATGATTTAGTTGCACTCAAATTACCTATTTAGCAACCTTATCTTGTCATATATCTTGAAGGTTTAATGAATTTTGTTTAAGTGCTTTCAGCTCTATTCACCCCCCCTCTAGAGCATCTAATCACCCATCTAGGATCCAACAGTATATGGTCCAAAGTAGTGGGTTGAAAGAGATATTAAGCAACAATGTGACTGATGAAAGGGTGACCTCTGCAGGTTCTAATTCTGGCATTAGGATATTTTATCTGTTGAATATTGTGAACAGGTAACAAAGTTTAGGTTGCACCAGATGTTTTATTTTACTTGTTTTTGAGAGAGCATTGAGGGAGTTATTTTTGTGAGTCTTGAGGGGGTGTGGGGGTGGCTGGCTATCTGATTTTCTCCTTCTGTATACATTCTATGTTTATTTCTAATGAACTTGAACCTTTTAGTTCCTTCAAAATCTTGGAAAATCATTAAAGCTATCAGATATTCCTGCCTAAATTCAGTTACTTTCATTACTCATTTGTTAGCCATTTGTTAAGGTTCCTAGAAGTGGTATGCAACATAAATGCAAGGAGGGAACCAAATTATGTGCAGTAGGAAGGAGCATATGTGGTTCTGTATTTTTTATCACAATAATTCAACAAGATCTAGACTGATAGTAGTAAATTACTATAGATACTACTATGATTAGGGAATCAATACTTTAAAGTTGGGAACACCTTAAAGTTACTACAGGGTAACTCAAGCTTTCACCATTGACAATTCTAACTGCTAAGTTTATATCATTCAGAAATGATTAAAAAGATTATACTCACCACATAAATGCACATACAAGCAGCGGAGGTTACAAAAATAAACGATATGTCAAATGCATTAAAATTTTGATTACACAAAAGATGATACAAAAGTGTGGCCTACTTTCCACAAATTTGCTGAAGGATACAACAGGGGAGTTGCTTTATCATGTCTCTTTCTTAATCTCCTCTCCTCCATCTCATATCTTCCCTCATTCTCCCCTAACACCAATTACAAGGATGATAGAATATTAAACAGTCTACGACTTCTTCCAAGAAGTTAAGAATTTTGTTACTAGGCCTATAGAAAACCATACAAGTAATTTACATAACAAATAATAATTGTTAACCATATGTTGAATACCATGCAAATTTATGATTTTGTAAGGCACTCAGTCCTGCCGCCTTGCTTCTTTAACAAGCATGGTGAAAGCATTATACCATTTCAATCCAATTCATATACAGAAATCTAGAAATGTTGCCTTTGTGCCTAGTCTGAGACTCTTTGAGTTCAATAATGGAAATATGAAAGAACATAACAGAATCGCAGAAATCAAGCATAAATAGAACGAAAAGCAATTTAAAAAGAGATTAACCAGTTCATAGTTACTCTGTTTGGCGACACCAGTAGCATTCAGATCAACATTTATCCTCAAGACGTAGGAGAAATCCTTTACTGGACCAACATTGATCAATGAATCTCTTACAGAAAATGAGAAGTTCTTCTACATAACATTAAATGATATCTATTAATCTAAAACTCTGTAGCCTATAGTAGAGAAAGCATACTATAAAAAATGAAAGCATGTATTCTGATTTACATTTAAACTACAAGAGATCAGTTGCTGAAAGAATGGTTTTTTCTTCTATAAGTAGCTATATTAGACTGGTAAATTATCATGAAAAATGTAATTTTGATGAAATTTAAATTGAATGTGATTATAGGAATAATTATATAGAAATTTCTTAAAACATATATGTGAATATATCTAAATGTGTATGTGATTCAACTAGGTGATTCCAAAACATAAATTACAAAAACTTATACGGCTTGGGAGACTAGACTGCCATGCTTTGGAAGATATCTCACATAGTACTATGGAATAGGAGTGTTATGAGGGAGGTCAGTAACAAATTAACTACCCCTACAAGCACAAGGTAACTATCATGGATCGGATAAATTTTATTTGGGTTTAGTTTGAAAATATCAAAATTGTTAAACATTTTAGAAATGTGTCTGATATTGTTGTTGTATATGCCATATTTGCATCTGATGATATCCCACGAAGGCCTCAAATGCTTTAGTCATCCTAATGCAGTCCAGGATCTCAATCATGTCAACCTGTGTAAACAACATGTGGAATGGCACAGGTGCTACACAGGTAAGGAAGATAGTTGTTGGTACTTTTACCTTAAAATGAAGATGTTGGGATTGTGAGAGAGCTTGTCTAACATACATCCGAAAATATTTTAACACAAGAATTGAGCATGAGTTGATTTGGAAAATCTTATACAATGTCTAACTTACAATCATTCTATCTTTTTAGACTCCTAACATGCGTTGCTGATAAATGCATCTTTTTCATGAATGTTGGTTGGTTGGTAAGGGAAACAAGAATAGTGCCAGATTTTTCTTTACTCTCCTGGTTTTGTAAGGGCTTATGTAGCAGATAATTTCCAGGATCGACTATGGCTTTCCCTTTTCCAATAGTATTGGATAATTATCCTTTGTTTCCTAATGACTTTCTTTTCGTTGCAAGTAAGATAATGAGATTTACTGCATAAGTACAAGGAATTCAAGAACATTGAGGCCAAAGCTTTGTCAAATATTCTCAGCATATTAGACCTTCCAAGTTAATTTGAGTGTGATCATGATAGTTTGCTATTGACATTTGCTAATGTTGGTTATTCCTGCTGCTTTTTTGCTGTGTTGATCCTCTTCCAGTTACTACAGTGCCTCTCTTCTTCTTCATCTATTTATTCCTCTAATAAGATTTCCATATAGCTAAAATCTTCTACCCACCTTTCCTCATTCTTTAGCATACCCCTATGGTCCTGCAAGATCAGTCACTGTACAAATTTCTAATGCTACTGGCTATATTTATCTTCCTAAAATGTTTCCAATTTCCTTATACAAAATATAAACACATCATTCCATAACAAACGGATTTTCGGAGAGTCCAAAATATGGTCGAAGAGATGTAAATATGTTTGATACTAAATATCACACTTTCACCACAAATGAATATAGATCAATTAATCACAACTAATTAGTAATTAACTAAGTATTAATCAATACTTTTCTAATACTCAATATTTCTAATCACTATAATCAGCAAGCAGATTAGTAATATTGTAAATAACAAATTATCAATTATTGATTTAATACTTTACTAGGAAACAATTAATCAGTATTGCACCAAAAAAGTAATGCTAACTAGTAGTACCAATCAATAATCACTGAAAGCAGCAAGGAAATTAGTAAAATAAATCATGCTTTAGAAGTATAACAGACTAATATGATATTTACTTAGACACATTACAGAAGTACCCTATTATCAGGGCTTACACACAAAGTATGCATTCTAAATTAGGACTGGGTATATCATAGAACACTTAAATGCATACAAGTTTCATAAATTATAGTCAACACTACTTGGAACATGTAATTAATTAATGTTACATGCTTCCAATAGATTTTTTTTAAAACAGCGGGCAAAAAGTGGGAAAAAAAAGTAGACAAAAAGCGGGTGAAGCGGAAAAAGCGGGCGATTTTCTTCAAAACAATTAATCGGGCACTTATAGGCTAAATCCAAAAGTCAGCAAGGAGAACCAGTAGAAAAGTCGTAATCATCATCAATTGGAAGCATCCACTAGGAACATCAAAACAGTTAATGGAAGGCTTTATAATCTTCAGCTATATGCTTCCACAAAACATCAACAAATCTATACTTGTTATCATTGACTCTTTGATTTCTCTCACACCAACAGTGTGGTCGATAAGGCTACTAATTGTGTTACTTGTATGTGAACCCTGAACGAGGGAATCCCAGATGCAGGGCATAACAAAATTGGGATCAAGCCTACTAGCAGCCATTCATATTTTAGCAAACATGTTCCAATTGGATACTCAAGCCTAATTTGGTTGTCATCACATATTTTCACTAATCTCTATAATGAAGATTAAATTGTTGGCCTAACCCTATAAGAGATACAAAAGTATGTACATAGCAGCAGACCATTCAATGGTAGTTCATATAGGCAAGGGTCAGGGAACCAACAAGGAATCGTCTAGGGAAGAATAGAAACAAGCAGAACTAGGGCAATAATGAAGAAAAACTCTATGGCTACAAGATTTGACAACGTGGACACCCAAGAGGGACTACGGATCTATCAAATGGTAAAAGAGACTCTTGAAAAGATAGAAATCTACAAGATTAGCATCAACAAGAACCTCTTCTATAATTAACTCACTGAAAAATTTTGTGCCATCCCTAATGAAGATGCACTTAGAAAAATAATAAGCTAAAGAGTGTGGGGTAAGCTAAAAAAATAGCAGTGTGCATTATCAAAGAAGAATATATAGTCACTAAGAAATGGCTCAACTCGATCTTCACCAATTTTGATGAACAAGCAAAATGAGGCAATGGAGAAAAGGGGGGAAGAGAAGTACGAGGCTTTCTCACTAATAATACATGGGGGAAGTTGTTTGGAGAAAATCAGCACAGTTTGGGGCAAACATAGGCCGCCATGATGCAGTCTAAATTCATGTTTATGGTATATAAAATGTTTGCCAACACCCTATTCTTCAGGACAAACACATGGAATGTGACCATAATGGACCTCCTCATTTTTTGGAGCACCATGGCAGCAAGCCCATCAACATTGGATGCATTCTAATTGACCGGATAGCAACAACGATTGGGGTAGAAGATTCTCGTGACTTCTACACAAGAGGACTAATTACATACATAGATCTCTACCTAGGGTAACCCCAACAAACTAAAGTTCTTCCTTAGGTTTGACGGAGATACCCTATTAGATGCCAAATATCCCATATTACAAATAGACTGAATGACTTAATTAACTAAAATCTAGACTCTTAACAAAAACATTTCATCTTACATTGTGGACATGTGACATGACTAGTTGCGATGTAGAGGGGACAACCTTGGTTTCTCATTATCTTTTGTATAGCAACAGTTATGAGAGACATCACCACTTATTATATGCTGCTGTAACACCACTGAAATTTGGTGCAAAATAGGGTTCCTTCTATGGTTGCTCCATGGCAAATGATATGAAATATCTACTCAACTATAAATCGGAATGGTGGTCTCCTAACTCTGAAAGTTTTATTTTCCACTTGTGACTGACTGACAGGAGCTAACAGGAGAATTTGATTGCAGGAATCAGACACTCTTGGCCAATAAAGATTTATATTCCAAGACCTTGCCAATTTATAGATATCTTTCTTTGTCATAGCAAATTACGACATACACAAGTTGTAGATACACCTTTTGACATTAATGGAAGATGAGAAGGACACTCATATAAAAGAATTATGATTACAGAGATGAAAGGCTAGGTGACTTCTCTAACACCATGATTTTCCTTAGCTATTTTTCAAAGTGATAAGGTTGACGAGGCACTAAAGTAGATAATTTTTAGCCCCCACATCTTTATAAGATAAATTTGGAAAGCATTTGAGCAGATGCAAGTTGTATAAGGATGAAACCAGTACATAATGTTGAGCAAGAACCAAGTGCTTGGCCTAAAAATATTAATGACACACTATTAATGCATACCTGAATACAGAAATAAGAATTAACTGAACTTACATGTAAAATAACTGTCATCAAATATAATATCTTTCTGGATATCCATGATTTTTTTTCTGAACAACTCTAGTAAGTTTGTAACTTTTTTATATCAATTGCTATGTGTTTGGATAATTAATTTTAGCTATTTAATTGACATCCTTTTTTCTCTGTTAATCTTGACCTATATTAGTTGCTTGGACTTTGATATGCTTTATTTTCAGATAAAAAGAGACATTACTCCAAGTAAAGCCTTTGAAATCTCTGTTGTGTTTGTGCTTGTAGCTATTATCTTACAGAAGTTCATATTTGCAAAGCCCATTCAGCGTCAGCATGGTTCTGTGGCTGATCTTGTGAAAAGGGGGCAGCTAAGATCCGATAGAAGAGGCATGTATGTTCTCTGTGATCTATGTTTCTGTGTCTTATATGATGCTATTTCACGGTTCTTTAAATTGTAGTTCGTCTCTTTCAAATTTCTTTCATCGGCTAATAAATGGATTGCTCTTACATGACTTATCTGACTATTGCAGGAAGTGGACTTTTTGAGTATCATTTAATTTTGTAAACATTGAATTCATGGTTGTTCATATTTTACAATTTCTATGCATCAGAACTTATGAAAGCGCCCCATGTAGTGACACCATATTGGAGAACATAATGATTAAAATCTAAACTAACTATTGAAATCTAGGCTAATTGATGAAACTAATTAAAATCGAAGGAGAAAGACAAAGGACCTAGGACAAACCCTTGGCAGAGGAAACATGCTCCAGTTATGCAGCTTCAACCCTTAGCGCCGCAGCAGTATCCCGACGGCCCTCAGCACCACAGAAGTATCTCGATGGCAATGCGGAGAGGCACGAGGAGTGGGGGATTTGGAGGCGCGATGAAACATGGCACGATGCAGCTTCAACCCTTAGCGCCGCAGTAGTATCCTGAGGGCCCTCAGCACCGCAGAAGTATCTCGACCAATGCGGAGTGGCGCGAGGAGTGGGGGTGTGGAGGGCGTGAGGAGTGGGGGTATGTGGAGGGCGCGATGAAATAGGGAGCGAGGATGGAAGTTTTGGTTTTGTTATTTAGATAGCCAAAATAAACATTAGGCAATGGAGGGAACGTATTTCACGATGGTGGGAAATTCTTCAAAAGCTATTTTTCACGGCATTAGGAGTGAATAATGAAGTCTTGAGGGATTAGTACCCTTAAAAAATATAGATTGATTTTAAAAACACGCTTGAGGGATTCACTCTTGTATTTGAGGGGTGAGTCCTCACAAATAGGATTTAGTATTCACAGTTCTTGGTTCCTCATAAATGTTCTTGAATAATAGCTCAATTTTTTGTAGTGAATCTAGAGACTGGGAGAAAAAGACCATCACTGAAGATGTCGATGATGCTTTTTCAACAAAGCTAATGACAAATCTCAGTTCCACGTACTAGATGATGGCAACATGATATTTATATGATCCTTGAGAAGAATTGGAGACTAACATATCTGAGAGAGAAAGAGGAGGAAGATGTTTGTTGAAGATGATGAGAATCGAGGAGGAGATGTTGATGTTTCCTTTCCTATTTGTGAGAGATATCTTATTTGTGAGAATCCAAGAACTCTCATACCACATTACCATAGGTGAGAGAGCCGACGAATTCAAGTGATCAACGTTAGCTCTGCTAAGTCACCTGGCTCTAATATCTATAGACATTGGAGTGTCAAGATTCACACAATAAGTGATAGAGAGCCTCACCTCAATCTGCAAATTAAACAGTCGCCTTCCAAACAAAAAGGGAGCGATGGGGAATTATAAAAGAACGCCAGATGGATAACATTATATACTTACCGAATGAAAGCCTCTAATCCAATCAGGCTTCGGCTGCGGTCGCAGTGTTCATGCGGTCTGTCCAAGCCAAGAAGATGGTTGTCCATCCGAAGAAGAAGATGGCCACAAGCAGAGCAGGATCAACCCTCATCGGCGCATCAACACTCGGCGGTGGCCACAAGCGGAGTAAGATCAACCCTCGTCGGTGGATCAACACTCGGTGGTGGCCACAAGCGGAGCATGATCAACCCTCAGTCACAGTAGATGATCTTTGTGGCAGCAAAAGAAGCTCTTGCGTCGAGCAGCGGGAGGCGGAGAGCGTGACCAAATAGGGTGCATGCGCAGGAGGTTTGTTATGGGTTTTTCTTTTTATTTATATATTCAAATAAATAATCAGATGTAATCAAATGAATAATCCGGTGTGGAGGGAAAGCATTACCCCAATGGTGGGAAATCCTCACAAACAATTTTTCACGAAACCGGCAGTGAATAATGAGATCCTTTGGTAAGAAGCATATGTTTTTCATGGTAGAAGGTGCCTTTCCAATAATTTTATATAGAGATCCTTCTATGCGTGTATGTGTTCTAGCATGATGGACCACCATGACAACATTACCCTTCAGGCAACATGGGACTACCACTAAGAGAAGATAGTGCATCTAGACTGGGTACATTGATTATGACAGTTCTCTACTCCCTGATAATGGTGTTCGCAATAGTGATGTTTTCCCAAAGACAAATTTTAATATAAGGCTTCAAAAGGTGGCAAGGTGTAAGTCCAACCTCTTGTTCCTACACATAAAAGGGTGGAAAGAGAAACTTCTATATCTACCGTAATTGCATCTTGTCTATTAGAATACAAGACAATTAATTCAAGGTTGGCCTCTTGCAACACATGCCCTTAACATTAGACTTGCAAGCAACAGAAAAAAGTACCTGATCCTTATTGTTGTAGACGAACTGTGGATATTTAAGTAAGGAATGTATTTTGAAAAATTGCTTCATTGTGAACATCCCTATGAAGTATATCTAACTTGGTCTTACAAAGGAGAAAAATTTTAGTAAAATGTAAGCTTGAAACCTGTATTACTTCTTGTGGTGAAGTCATAAAAACTACACAACTTAAGATAGTACTCCAACTTCTATAAAATCTAGAGATTTATTGTGAATACTGATCTCTTGTGCATTATTGTGTACAGTTGTATTCACTTGTAGAAGTAGAATACTCTTTTCATTGTTAATGAGATTGCATTGTAATGATCCACCACCACCAACATAGGAACTGTAGATACATATATAAATTGTTTGTTTCATTAGTCGAAAAAATGAAGAATGCCAGAATATTATATTAAAACATACTCTTAATAGGATGAGTTGTTGACCAGTACTGTTAGTTGGTCATTGCCCAGGAAGATTAGGCTAGGAGAAGATCCATCTCCTCGAGGCATAGATGTTTCCTGGTCAAAAGCTACCATACAAGAATGTGTTTTTGTTCAATGAGCAGATTTGACAATAAAAATTTGTGTCATTATTCAAACAAATGAAGAATGCCAAAATAGTTATATTTTAATGTGATCCTAATAGTATGAGTTGTTGAGCAGTACCTTTGGTTGGTATTTGCCCAGGAAGAATAGGCTAGGAGAACATCCATCTCCTCGAGGCATACATGTCTCCTGGTCAAAAGCTACCATACAAGAATGTGCTTTCATTCTTTGAGCATATTTGGCAATGAATGTATATGGTACCCAACGAAGCATTTGAAATTGCAATGATGCCTTCATAGCTCATCCATAGATAGGTGAGGGCTGCCGTATATCTTTACGATTGGCATCCATGTAATATGTCGGGCATTAGTCGTATAGTAGCTTCACCAAGGTCTTTTGGGGGTGAGCCTGGATAATTTAGGGCCTTATTCACTGGAAGAACTTGAGTGAAGGGAACAATTATAAGTTAGGTGCCAACGTTGGCAAGATAGTAGGGGGTGGAAATTTAGAGTTGGATGCATGATTCAATCATTTATATAAGAAACGTGTGTAAGAAGAAATATATTGGGGGTGTTTTCGTACCTTGAAGATGAATGGTGATTTGTATCCGGTGATCTTCTTTGAGGTACTCCTTCAGGACAGGACTTAGACCACCTTCGGGACGGAGGCAAATGATGAAGGTGAGGCAGCCAAAGAAGATACACATCGCGTACATCGGGCACGGTCGGTCTGGGCATGTGATCTGGAAGGAGCTGAGCAGTTGATTGCAACAAGGAGCGTGGCAAGGGCAAGTAAGGGACTTGGGATGTCGCTGGCATGGTGGGCTACGGCGTGGTGGGCGTGCAGCGCCGCGAGGATCCAGTTTGGGGGAATTTGAATTAAGCAATCAGCACATATCGCAATCTTCACCCATCTCCGTCACGGAATCTTCACCTGAATCCCAGTGTCAAATTATGCCCTTCGGAAACAATCCAATCACCCTCCTCACTGCCGAATCCCCAGCTAGGATCGTAGGCAGCCAAAGAAGATATGGATCACGTACAACGGGCATGGTCGGTTCGGGTGTGTGATCTGGAAGGAGCTGAGCAGTTGATTGCAACAGGGAGCGTGGAGAGGGCAAGTAAGGGCCTTGGGATGTCGGTGGCGTGGTGGGCGTGCAGCGCCGCGAGGATCCAGTTTGGGGGAATCTGAATTAAGCAATCAGCGCATATCACAATCTTCACCCATCTCCGTCATAGAATCTTCTCTGAATCTATTGTTGTATCTGCACTGGCATCATGGTGGTTGGTGGCGAGGAGGAGCAAGGGAAGGGTTACCCATCTGGATGTAGAAAACCAAATTGTTTTAGCGCCAATGAGGGCGGGGGAAGGAGGGAAGGTGAAAATTAATAGAGGGAAAACGTTCTAATCACTTGTGAAGGATAGCCGTTTGTATTCTTTCCAATTATGAGGGACTTACGGTCATGTGTGTATTAAGACATTCTTAATAATTCGGGTGAGGGACGCAATAGTATCTATGAAGGTATCGACTTCATAAATGGTCTTCCTTTTTCAGGGATTTTACTCCCTCATAATTCTCCTTCACTAAAACCACATTTTTTGTAGTGTAACTCTTATCCTAAAAAGATGAGTTTGATTATGCTAGTGAATGGCAATTTCAAACGAGGGATTAAGGTATGCACATACTATAGTTAAATTCAAGTAAAAGATGAGGTTCAAGCATTTGAATTGATTTACAAGAAAGTGTTCTTGGATTGTGATTGTCTAATAGAATACTTATATAATGAGGATGGATTATTTGATGGACTTAAATTTTATTCAACATGTTTTGATTAGTAACCCTAACTGAAGACTTTGGAATAAAAGAAGAAGAGAATTAAGTGTGTTATGCATGTATATGCGTGAAACTTATTTGCATCTATTGAATTTGGATGAAATAAGTATATCTTGTATGATAATCTATTCTGAGTATGATGAATGATACAAGATATCTATATGCTTTTACTATTTCTAGCTTTAATGCCTATGCGAATGTTTGTTAAGAACTATGATATACAATAAACTAATAAGAAATATGTTGAAATTGAATTTAATATGCACTCCTTAGATTTGAGAAATGTGGATGAGGGTAAATGTTGCATAATGAGATTAGGTCATGGGTTGAAAGCCCATTGATGATGATAAAACCCTGATGGGAGACAATGATATTAGGGCCAAAAACCCACTGATGATGAATGCTATGAGATTATGTAGAAAATGAGAAGAATCATATGTGTTGCAAAATACATATTTGTTGTGCTTCTTTCTTTAATCATTGTCTTTCTCGATAAGCTTAATATGTTTCATGTTATTCTAGTTATGCGAGAACAAACACATATTCTATTTGATGTTTTGAATTCTTTTAAGATGAGTAATAGAGATTAATAACAAGTGAAATGATGAAACATCTAGTCAAGTGCCCTGAACACCATGAATTCCCCCTGAGGACCACACTGGGGAAATAAAACAGATCTCCTTGTAGTAATCGATGAATCATGAGAAGGATTTCTAGAGTGTGGATCATGACCTTAAAGGTTAGACCACTAGGACTTGGGAGTGAGCCATCTGGAGTGGCTTTGGCTCTAAATCTTGGTTGTGAAAGTCTATGTCCAGATGGAGTAGACTCTGAGGAAATGAAATATGTGAAATGAAAAATATGTGAAATGTTGCGATATGTGATATACTATTTTGATGGTTCCTATCTTGTGTACCTGAGATGAGGATGTCAGCCTCTGTAGGCAACCCTGAGGTGGTGAAGGTTTGTTATTGATATATTAGGGTGGCTGGCTAAACCCTAAGATAGTGACAGTGAGTTATTGATATGAGAATCAGGTGTGGTGAATTCTACTTGGTGAGGTACAAGCCAAGTAGTTTCAGGGCAAATGAATAAAAGGTGATGAGCCGTGTAGAACATGATTTGAATGGTTGTTACATTCATTGTACTTCTACTTGATGATTTGTCATTGTTGATTATGCTTCTTGTTGTGGGAAGAAATTATGTTTCTATGGACATTTTCTATTTCATATTATGATCTGTCATGTTGACAAGTTATAAATGTTGGGATTTATATTCATTCTGAATATGAGTTGGATTGCTTGCTATTTGATATTATTGTTTTATAGATATGTATTATATGTACTTCAACATTAGGACTATAGGACTTGTTCCTAGTTTGGCTGGTGGAGGGTCACAAAAATAATGTTATTGTTATGTATTGATTCAAAATGCTTACAACTTTACTTATTACTCTTATAATAGGATTCTTAATCTGAACTAAGAAGTATCTATTTATTTGTTCATAGACATGCTCTAAAAGATGTTTCAAAGTTATAATTGGTTAAGTGATTACCTTATCTATTGGATTATCTTACCATTGTAAGCTAAATTTGACTTATGATAGAACTATTTTCTAGACTTTTCAATATCTGCATGATTCTGTTAAGTTTATTATACTTGATTTGATTTTGATGTATGTACCCAGCTTGAGTGGGAGGTATCCACTCACTGGGGCTCTATATGAGTCTCATGAGGTTTCAAATGTTTTTAGGTATAATGCTATCTAGCGGAGAGGTTGTGACAAAGAAGATATAAATAGAACAATCTAGATTGATTATAATGTCCCTATACTCTCTCTTGCCTGGGATGGATTGAAGACTAAGTTTGTTCATCAATGTACATGTATCTGATGTAAACTGAACTGCATATGAGAACAAGATTCGATTTTGGTTTTAATGGAGTGGAACAAGATTTGTGATATCTAAATGTGATGTCTTTGATGTGACATTTATTTATGAATTTGTGAACAAAGAAAAATGAAAAATGTATTTATCCTTTTTGTACATTATTTAATCACCTTTGTCAAGAATTCATTATTTATTTCATAATTGGGGTTTAGGTTTTGGGATTATCTCTAATGGTTGGTATTTATGCTAATCAAAAGAGAGGTACCGACAGTTGATTTGGCTTGTAGCTGTATCCACAATCTTGCCAACTGAGATACTTCCAAATGTACATCCTCTGGCTGAAGCGACGCTGGTATTTCTTATTTTGTGATACGTTAAAGAGCATAACTATGTCCTTCCTGCAAATGTTGATGAAGGTGATTTCCTAATTGACCATATATCGTATCGGCACATAACCTTAACCATTACTTGAAGCATTACAAAAGGTGATGTATCCTTCCCTTTGTTCTAGCAACACTAACACTGGAACACTTGTCAATTTTCCTTCTGTGTCTAGAAAGAACGTTGACACCAACACTAACACGTGCCATTCCATACCATAAGGAATACCTTTCCTAGCCAAATTTGTTAGGGGTAAAGCAATGACACTAACCTTTTGAATGGACTTTCATGTAGTGTCCTGATAGGATCAAGAAGCTTTGGATCTTAGTCAGTGTTTGGGGATGCTCACATTTTAGCAATGTATTCACCTAATTTGGATTTATACAACATCCTTGGCAGATATATCATAACCCAAAAGAAGACACTTTAGTCAATCCTAAACTCACTCTTGCTAAACTTCACACACAGTTATTGCTATAGCTTGAAAACCCTAATTTGAACCATCAATTGTTTTGTACATAGCACCATAGGTTGTTTCCATCAACCTATCCCAGATCAGGTTACACCTTATAAAGGTTGTACACATGTTTATAGGTTCTATTAGAACTGGAACAAAACAGGAAACACCACAAAAAAATCATAATTCTAAACAAGCATGGTTTCTCTATGCTTAGATTATCACATTCAAGCATAAACATGAACGTCTTAGTGAAGATGTTTTCCATGCTGCATTACCATCCGTGAAGAACATTGTGATGCTACTTGCCACAAATCATAAGCATATGACCTAAGCACTGTGTTCATCAAGTCCATAAATATTGATGATACATTGGTTAGTCTATCTAAAGGAACATTGTAGCACCTATCAATTGATCAACAAACCATCTATCGTTACAAGTGGTTACTCATTCCTTGTTGTGACCTTATCCAACAGTTGGTAGCCCATATACAACATCATAGATTCACTCTTCTTCCCTCCAACCAACACTTGGAGAATCTCATCATCAAACTCTCTCCTTATAAGGGAAAATAAACACCAAAAATCTCATCTAGTAAACATCTTTGACTCACATACCATCTGTACACCTTGGATACTAGGACCCATCACCTTAGTATTCACTAGTATTCTATAAGGAACTTGTATCCTTATCTCATCCACCTATCACCATTATAGCTAACTCAAAGTGTATAGGAGGAGTCTTCCTAACTCTTGGAAGGCTAAAAAAATCATGCTCATCACAAAATGCCATGATCTTGGAACCTTGGTCCAAAGCAACCATGTGTTGTAAGAAGATATCCACCATCTACGATTACAACAAATCTATGTGTACCAAGTAGCATAAGATCCACTTGAAAGCTATGTCCCAATAGGAAAGAATGCTAAGGAAAACACATTGTAACATAGTAGCACTGTCCATGGGTTACTAATTCTCCCTTCATCATGTAAGTTATAACTTTGTATGTATCATTTTACCCTTTTTCATTTGGTTTCTTGCCATCACCACAAGAAATATCATGATTATCGTAATTCCTTGCTCTTTTTTGTTGATGATTTATCATTATCATGTGTGTGTCAGTTCAAGCTATCTTGTTTCCCAATCACTTATCAAAGGGGTAGTTCATCACATTTCATATTTCTTCGTTAATTTCTTTTACTTGTCATGATAATTTTACTTTAACACTTTCTTACATACGTCGGATGGTCTAAGATTTACTCAGGTTCCATTTTATTCATTTGTCATTGTTTTTATTCACATTCTCATATCACACTTATCATAGGACATTTGTTATTCTTAAGTGGATTTTATACCTTGAATCATCTCATTAGCACAGATTCATCTCTCTTTTACTTCATTATATTCTTGAATTACAGCTTCAAGAACTACTCTTTAGTTTATTTGTGCTCAAATTTAGGTTTCATGGTATCATGTATTTCTCTTTAGTTAATAAGCACTTCAAGTTTTGATAGGCTACACAGTGATTCTCATATTTCTTTATAGTAAGATTAATATATTTTCACCATGAATTCTTATTTATCATGTTCTTTATATTGTTTCAAACCAACTACTTGATAAGTGTAATCACAAAGATAACAATCTAAGAGTTCCACACTTACCTTTTCTTCAATAAATGAATACTTATCAGGGACATTCAAGTACTGAAAATAGGTATTATGCATCATGTTTACATATCATATTCCTTATTTATTCATCATCCTATTTCTAAGTCCTACTACCCCTGTAGACTTAGAGAACCTAAATCTTTGATACCAACTTGTGAGAACCTATCACACTATATGAGATTAGTCAAAACAAAGCACGCAATTGATCACTATATTAACCACTTGTCCAAAAAAGATGGTAAATCATAACTGAATGAATATTCCAAACATGTCCAGAACATTTATATAAAAGACCAACATCTATCTTGTATTCATATATTATACCAAGTATCTTTTATAACTTCTTCATGGCATCAACCACAACATATACATGTAAATGAACATTTATCCAAAAATACCGCATGTACATGCAACAGAACATTACCAAAAGCTCGAGTCAATTAAAACCTCATATACAAACTTTCCCGCCCGGACCTAAGTGTATAGGGACGACACTAGGACACACTAGACATCTAACAACCTTCTCTAAGGTCCATCCCCACAGCTCCTTGCTGCCATGGGTCTGTTGTTGCAGTTTTCGATCGCCTAAAAAGATGTGGCGACCCACAAGGTGAGACCCATATTCCAACAAGAGATATAACTCTCAACTATGCTTATTGATTGTGACGAGTTATATTATAAAATAAATTAAGCAGCTAAGTAGATTAAGCAGGTTAAGCAATAGGTATAACAACAATTGGGCATATTTAATCAGAGCCTTATAGTAGCATTTAAATATTAACATTATTCTCAAGGATCGGGTGTGTAACGACCCCACCTCCCGGTAACCCCCAATTAAGGGAGACCCAAAGGACAGAGCCGTTATTCAATTAACAGGATCAAAGGTTCAACAAATAGTCAATTATAATTATGAAATTCTACTAACTAAACTGGAATTGGGTACAAAATTAAAACTTTACTTACCTTTGAAAAACTTTGGAAATCTATCTATCCAGAGCTTGAATTAATCTATCTAATCCTCCTCGCACTTTATTTCATAAATTCACAAGGTGTCACTTTACTATTTGTTCATTTCAGGAATATACCTAAAATGCTGACAAACAAAACATGGATTAGCCAAAGCTGGTATGTGGGGACAATTAAAATCTCACAAATAAATCTAACAATTTAAATATTGCAATCAAGATATTTATCAAGTCAATTTACATTTTCCATGTGACATTCCCCACCGCTTTTGCCCTAACCCTGGAATTACCCCCTTTAGGGTTTCAATTTTGCCATTGACTTAAGGCCACCTTCTTAATCCCGAGCTTGGTGCCTGGGAGTCACCTCTCATGGTGCTCCATAGTCATGCATCATAGACCACCTTCTAATTCCCGAGCTTGGTGTATGGGGTCACCTCTCATGGTGCCCATTGGTCTACCCTCCTAGGCCTGACCTTTATGGCATCTTCCATTAGGGTGGCATGTAGGTGCGGGAATACACCTTTATAATAAATTGTAATAATCACAGTCACTTTATAATTGCAATATGAACATCCAAACTATTTAGTTGCACTCAATGCGATTAAACATCCGAGAATCCTTCAGAAAACTAAAGCGGTTATTCATAATTAACCACATACCAGTTAAGCAGATTTGAATGCAGAAATAACCAATCAATCAAGAATCAAGCAATCACACACACAATTATTCCTGAAAAAGGCATCCAATTTCTCTATCATTAAGCACGTCATCTTGATCCATTAATCCTAGTTGTTTGCTAGGTTATTTGCCCTTTTTATGATTTTGAGCATAATTAGGGTTCCACTTCATCTTTATTACTTTAAACCCTAATTTCACAAAATCACTTACAAACCCTAACTATTTCATTTTTCTTTTACAAAAGATTCTAAATTCATCTTTTAGCAACAGGAAACCCTAATTTTAGATTATAAGCACCTTTCTTTTCTTTTTCTCTAATTTTGGGTTTCTAAACATATTGATCAACATATTAGGTTAAAAACCCTAAACCTTGAAATTCTATCATCAAAATAGGTTAAAAACCATCTTTAACATTAATCAATTTAAACATGCTCGAATTAACCTAACTACAAGATTAAATATATCTTTTATCAACAATTAGAGTTTCTACCACAAATTCATACATTTTCTATCCAAAATAGGCACTTTTGCAAAAATATGCAGATTTAGGTGTACAAACCATTTTTAATGTATTCCTTGTATTTTTGTGATCATTTTTCATGTATTAACTTCCTGCATCTGAGTTTTCTAGCAAATAATACAATTTTAACAGGAAAATTCCCTTTTTATGGTTTATTTGCTATTTTCTAGAAAAACTATAACCGCCCGATCCATGGGCCTTGGATCCACTGAGGATCCAACGGCCTTGAAGGAGCACGCCTTTCTTTTGCAAATAAAGGGAACAAAGGACAAAGGTGCCCTTACCTGCAAAAAGGATGTGGAGGGGCAGAAGTGTAAAAGGCCAGCGGACTTCCTCTTCTTCCTTGCGCCGAGTAAGCAGGTCTAGGTGGTCAACTCGAGGGTTGACTACAGACTCTAGGTCACCTGCGAGCCACGCGATAGGACATGGAGCTTTTCCTCCCACCGTCAAACTCATTGATGGTTTCAATTGCAGACCGTAGACACTCCTTGATGTTCCCCCTACCCGTCATACTCCGGAGAGGTTGGCTGAGGTGACGAGGGTGGAGGTCAGGGTAAACTCGGCAATTGAAGGCACTCGAGCGCTCCTTGTGCTCTTCCACAGAGCTTGGGCCAGCAAAATGAGATGTTGATACCCACTGTTACCCTCCCCTATATATAGGGTGGAAAGAAGGTTTGCGAGATTGGGTATTTCCCAAAATCACAACCAAAGCCAAACAAACTGGGGATGATTCCCCGTGGTTTCATCTCCCAAGTCCAATGGGACTATCCCCAGGCTTGTTCATATACTGGATCTCGAGAAATTAGGATGGGAAATTCTCCCTGTATCTAGCAGAGTCCCAGTCCTCTTGGTACTTAGACGATGGGCGTCCATCGTTGGATTAAGATCCGACGGACCTCATAGCTCGCATTCAAAGCAAAGGAAAGATATATATATCATTAATTCAAAAATAATTCCCAAATTGAAGATAACTAGGAAAATTGATATCTCCCAAATCATAACTCATATCTTTCTCAAATTTTAAGGGAAGTTCCTTTTAATATTTCCTAGCTTTGTACAAAATTTGGGAAGCAAATTGCAATGGATGAGAAGGCTTCCGTCTCTCCCAAGTTATTCATTAATTTATTCAAAATTAATTGTTATTTCCTTTCCCTTTGCCATTATCTTGTTATTTTGGGTCCCTTAGACCTCAAGAAATCTCAAAGGTACAGATTCCCATATTGGGGAATATCTTTTTTCCTTCATCTCCTTTTAATTGTCAATTACTCATATTTCCCTTTTATTAATCAATTCCTTTCCCTTTTTAATTCTCTTTTCTTTTCAATTGGTCTCAATAGCCAACAAAGCCCACCATCAATCAAGCAAGGCTATTTCACACAAAATCCTTCACAAATCAAAGAAAAGGATTTCATTTATTCATTAAAAGAGAAATACACTTTATATTACATATTCAAGAAGTTGAGGTTATAACATCCTCCCCTCCTTATAAGAATTTTGACCTCAAAATTCAAACAATCAAACAAACAATCCAGGGTATGCTTTCTCCATGTCTGCCTTCAGCTCCCATGTGGCCTCATCCTCTCCATGGTGCTTCCAAAGAACCTTTACCATCTCTATATTCTTGCATCTGAGCTCTTTCACCTTGGTATCTAGAATTTGTAAAGGTGACTCAGGATAAGTCAGCTTCCCTTGAAACTCAATAGGTTCAATGCTCAACACATGGCTTGGATCTTGCACATATCGCTTCAGGTTGGACACGTGAAACACATCATGCATCATGCTATACTGAGGGGGTAACGCCAAACGGTATGCAACTTCACCAATCCATTCTAACACCTCAAATGGACCCACGTATCGGGGACTCAGCTTTCCTCTGTTCTTAGCTATAGCTCAGAGTGGTCAGATTTTCAAAAACACATGCTCTCCCACAGTAAAATGCACATCAGTCTGCTTTGCATCAGCATATGACTTCTGTCGATCCTGGGCTCTCTTCAGAATTTGCTTGATCAAAGCCACTTTATCAGCATACACTTGGAGCTCATCTGACCTCAACAGGGTCCTGTCACCCACATCATCCCAGTGAAGTGGGGACCGACACGGTCTTTCGTACAAAGCTTCATACGGAGGCATCCCGATACTGGCTTGGTAGCTGTTGTTGTAGGCGAACTCTGCTAACAGTAGGTATTGCTCCCATGAGCCACCCCAATCAAGCACACAAGCTCTCAACAGATCTTCTAGTGTTTGGATTGTCCTTTCTGACTGACCATCCATTTGAGATGATAAGAGGTACTAAACTTTAACCTGGTACCAAGTTCCTCTTGAACTTGCTTCCACAACTTGGAATTGAACTTTGGGTTTCTATCTGAAATGATCGATCTTGGTACACCATGCAATCACACTATCTCTCTGATATACAGCTCAGCTAGGTCCGTCACCATAGAAATCGTCTTCAAGGCAAGGAAGTGTGCTGACTTGGTAAGACGATCTACCACGACCCATATCGCATCATGACCCTTTTTGGTCTGGGGTAGACCCACCACAAAGTCCATGGTGATATGCTCCCATTTCCACTCTAGAATTTCTATCGACTATAAAAGTCCACAGGGTCGTTGGTGTTCAGCCTTCACCATCTGGCACGTAAGACAACTGGCCACCCATGACGCAATGTCTTTCTTCATTCCTGGCCACCAGAAAAACTGTTGTAGGTCCTTGAACATCTTAGTAGTCCCTGGGTGCATTGTGTACTTGGATCCATGAGCCTCTTGCAAGATACATTCCTTTATTGATGAATCTGTTGGAACCCATATGCGATTCTCAAACCTGATTCCTCTGTCTACTCCCACAGATAAACAAGTTTGTGGCTTCATCATCAAACCTTTCATCTTTTCTAGTTCTTCACTGATTGACTGTGCTGATATGATCTCACTCATCAACTCAGATTGAATCCAGATATTAGCCAACCGAACTCGGTCATCTAACGGCTGTGGAGTCCATTCTACAAGATCCTCCAAACACTTCCACTGACTAGATAGAACAGCTACACACTTAAGTTGTTTCTGACTCAAAGCATCAGCCACGACATTCGCCTTACCAGGATGGTAGACGATGTTGAAGTCGTAATCCTTCATGTACTCCATCCATCGTCACTGTCGTAGGTTCAGGTCTCTCTGTGTCAGCAAGTATTTTAAACTCTTATGGTCGGTGAAGATCTCGAAGGTGGCATCGTATAGGTAATGCCACCATATCTTCAAAGAATGAATGATAGAAGCTAACTCCAAGTTGTGTTTCAGGTAATTCACCTCATTCGGCTTAAGCTGTCTGGAAGCATATGCCACCACATGCCGATCTTGTTCCAACACACATCCATGTCCCATTTTGGAAGCATCGGTGAATATCATGAAACCCTCATTGCCAGAAGGTAGAGTCAACATAGGAGCGGTGGTCAGCTTCTCCTTCAATTCTTGGAAGTGAGCTTCACATACGTCAGACCACACGAACTTCACATCCTTCCGGGTCAACATGGTTAGCGGTAAAGCAGTCTTGGAGAAATCCTTGATGAAGCGACGGTAGTATCCGGCCAACCCCAAGAAGCTACGAATCTCAGAGGGGTTCTTTGGTGCCTGCCAGTCTCGAACTGTCGATACTTTGGTGGGATCTATAGTGATTGTTCCTCCGGAGATGATGTGTCCAAGAAACATGACTTGGTATAACCAAAACTCACATTTCGAGAACTTTCTGAAAAACTTATACTTTCTCAATATATCAAGGACTCTACCCAGGTGTTCACGGTGTTGGACTAGGTCATCTGAATGCACTAAGATGTCATCTATGAACACTATCACAAAAGAGTCAAGGAAAGGCTGGAACACACTGTTCATGAGGTTCATGAAGACACTCAATGCATTGGATAAGCCAAATGACATGACCACAAACTCATAGTGGCCATAGAGGATTTTGAAAGACGTTTTAGGTATATCCTCACTTCTCACTCTCACCTGGTGGTATCCTGACCTCAAATCAATTTTGGAAAAGACTCGAGCTGATTTGAGTTGGTCAAATAGGTCATCTATCCTAGCCAAAGGATACTTGTTCTTAATGGTTTCCTGGTTGATCATCCGATAGTCAATACACATTCGAAGTGACCCATCTTTCTTTTTCACAAAGAGAATTGGTGCTCCCCATGGTGATGTATTGGGTCAGATGAATCCTTTATCCAACAACTCATGCAACTGGGTTTTCAACTCTAGCAACTCTGCTGGGGCCATTTTATAGGGTGCCTTAGATATAGGGTTAGTTCCAGGAGCTAACTCAATCGAGAAGTCTACCTCCCTCTCAGGGGGAATCCCTGGTAGATCATCTGGAAACAAATCTGTATACTCCCGAACCACCTCTATTTCCTCTAAGGATTGCCCCTTAACCTTGGGTGCGGTAACTATGGCTAGGTAGGCTCGACAACCCTTGGATAGCATCCATTTAGCTTTCAAAGCAGACACGAAAAGGCTGGTTGTCGCATCTTTTCTTCCTCGAATGGTGAAGTGTGGATAGTCGGTTTTCCTAATGAGAATCTTCTTCTCTCTACAGTCAATCTGGGCTTTGTAGGTGGAAAGCCAATCCATACCGATGATTCATCAAAATCATTCATATCAAGAAGGATAAAGTCAGTGGGAAACTCATGGTTCAGATACTTTACTGGAAAGACTGGGGTTTTCAAAAGAGAGGTGTAAATACGACTACTCGAGGTTGTGACATCCAAAACATAACCCAAATCCTTGATATCCAAACCAATAATAGTTGCCAGATTTCTCAAAATCAAAGTATTAGTAGAACCAGAATCAAAGAGTGCTTTTACATTTTGTCCCATGACTTCCAGCAAGCCTACATAGTTATTCCATATCAACAAGCTATTACATGGTCTACTGAACTAAAAGAAAAACTCTATGGGTTATTACCCTCGATTAGCCTATTAGCATTTTCCTGAGCTTCTGCATTATCAATGGCGAACACCCTAGCTTGCCTTCTCTCTCTAGCTGGAAGTGCTTCGGCTGGTGCTCCTACTGGAGGTGCTGCAGCTTCAGGCGGTGCTCCCATGGGTTGTGACCCCAAAGGTCCCCTCGGGTCAGGCTGAGGGCAGTTGGCGATGAAGTGTCCTTCTTGTTGACATCTGAAGCACACCTTCTTCTCTAAGCGGCACTTCCCAGGATGTGTCCGTCCACAGGTGTGACACTGTTGGAGGCGACCATGGGGCTTACCTTTGTGCCCATGCTTGTTCTTGTTGTGGTTGCATCCTTGACCCTTCTTATGTTCATTCTTCTACCCTTGAGCTCCGTCAGTGAAACCCAAGAACCCTTTGGATTGGTTCTGTGCAGGCATCACCATCCTTTCCATGTCCAAGGCGGTGTTGTAGGATTCAACGAAGGTCTTTGGCTTACTATCCATCGCATGGGGCTTAATGGCAGGGTGCAGACATTCCACGAAGTGGTCCACCCTCCTCTCTTCATCCAACATGTGTCCAAAACGTTCCAGGAGGCAGAACCTACGACCAAAGTTTTCAACTGAAGAGCTTCCTTGAGTCATGCTAGTGAACTCTCTTTCTTTCTCCTTCTTTGCTGAGACAAGGAGGAATCTGGCGGTGAAGATGGTCTTGAAGTCAGTGAATGCCATCGGTTCCTCACTTAGGTCTCTTCCAGTGATATGGTTCTCCCACCATATCTTGGTTACACCTTCCAAAAGATGAGTAGAAAATAAAACCATCTTATTCGGCTGCACCTCAAGCATACAAAACCCATTCTCAACTACAAGCAGCCAAGCTTCGGCCTTGTCGACTACTTCAGACTTGTCTTCTCCCCAGAACTTCTTAATGTTTAGCTTGACGAAGTCTAGGATGGTGGCTCCAAGTCAAGGATGAACTGGAAGTGGCTCACCATTCTCATCCCTAGCTATGTCCCTAAGGGCCAGGGCACGAATAGCCTCAGTCAGTTGCTTTTGTTGTTCCATCCAAACTACATCTATTGTGTGAACCACCATGGCTGGTTCTGGACCACGAGGCTGGTCCTCCATTCAGGCTTCCTCTTCATGCACCTGGTATTCCACATATTTTGGTCCTTCCTCTTGCTCTCGGTTGATTTCGGGCATTGGTTCAGGGTTTGGGGCCTCGTGCACAGCTTCTTCAGGCCTCTTTCTCTTCTTAGAGGTCTCTCCACCATGGTTCTGCTTCCTCTTCTCGGAAGACCCATTCTCCTTACGGGGTGGTCCACCACCACTGGTGGAAAAAGGGATAGCCATGACTTTTGTATGAGCCATCTGTACAAGCACATAAAAGACTTTTAGTCTATACTTTAACCATTTATACTTATGTCGATGACATCTTACTTACGTATCTTTTATAAATTTGGTGGAGGGTCTTTTACACCTTATCAACCTTAACCCATACCTCAAGAAGGTGAGGAAGAGAGGGAAAAACCCTAATCCTTAAAATCCTTAAGAGAATTTTGAGTTGAGGAGAGATGAACAAGATGAGAGATTCCTAAAGGTATCTTATTTTGAGTCAAATCCTAGGACATCGGCCAGGAAGTCACACCATCTGGGAGTCCTCATATTCTGACTAGCAGTGCGGAGGAAAATTTTGCCAGCCCCCGAAAGTGATCCTTTTCTAGACACCTCAGTCTTTCAGAAAATCCTCTAATAACTCCCTCGATTCTATGGAATTTGTAAAATTTAATAATTATTAATGATTAGATGAAGAACCTACGCTCTGATACCAATTGTAACGACCCCACCTCCCGGTAACCCCCAATTAAAGGAGACCCGAAGGACAGAACCGTTATTCAATTAACAGGATCAAAGGTTCAACAAATAATCAATTATAATTATGAAATTCTACTAACTAAACTGGAATTGGGCATAAAATTAAAACTTTACTTACCTTTGAAAAACTTTGGAAATTTATCTATCTAGAGCTTGAATTAATCTATCTAATCCTCCTTGCACTTTATTTCATAATTTCACAAGGTGTCACTTTACTGTTTGTTCATTTCAGGAATATACCCAAAATGCCGACAAACAAAACATTAATCAGCCAAAGCTGGTATGTGGGGATAATCAAAATCTCACAAATAAATCTAACAATTTAAATATTGCAATCAAGATATTTAGCAAGTCAATTTACATTTTCCATGTGAGATTCCCCACCGCTTTTGCCCTAACCCTGGAATTACCCCCTTTAGGGTTTCTCTTTTTCCATTGACTTAAGGCCACCTTCTCAATCCTGAGCTTGGTGCCTGGGAGTCACCTCTCATGGTGCTCCATAGTCATGCATCATAGACCACCTTCTCATTCCCGAGCTTGGAGTCTGGGGTCACCTCTCAGGGTGCCCACTGGTCTACCCTTCTAGGCCTGACCTTTATGGCATCTTCCATCAGGGTGGCATGTAGGTGTGAGAATACACCTTTATATTAAATTGTAATAATCATAGTCACTTTATAATTGCAATATGAACATCCAAACTATTTAGTTGCACTTAATGCGATTAAACATCCGAGAATCCTTTGGAAAACTAAAGTGGTTATTCATAATTAACCACATACCTGTTAAGCAGACTTCAATGCAGAAATAACCAATCAATCAGGAATCAAGCAAGCATAGACACACAATTATTCCTGAAAAAGGCATCCAATTTCTCTATCATTAATCACGTCATCTTGATCCATTAATCCTAGTTTTTTCCTAGGTTATTTGCCCTTTTTAGGGTTTTGAGCATAATTAGGGTTCCACTTCATCTTTATTACTTTAAACCCTAATTTCACAAAATAACTTACAAACCCTAACTATTTCATTTTTCTTTTACAAAGGATTCTAAATTCATCTTTTAGCAACAGGAAAACCTAATTTCAGATTATAAGCACCTTTCTTTTCTTTTTTCTCTAATTTAGGGTTTCTAAACATATTAATCAACATATTAGGTTAAAAACCCTAAACCTTGCAATTCTATCATCAAAATAGGTTAAAAACCATCTTTAACATTAATCAAGTTAAACATGCTTGAATTAACCTAACTGCAAGATTAAATATATCTTTGATCAACAATTAGAGTTTCTACCACAAATTAATACATTTTTTATCCAAAATAGGCACTTTTGAAAAAATATGCAGATTTAGGTGTCCAAACCATTTTTAATTTATTCCTTGTATTTTTCTGATCATTTTTCATGTATTAACTTCCTGCATCCGATTTTCTAGCAAAAGATACAATTTTAACAAGAAAATTCCATTTTTATGGTTTATTTGCTATTTTCTAGAAAAACTAGAACTGCCTGATCCATGGGCCTTGGATCCACTGAGGATCCAATGGCCCTGAAGGAGTGTGCCTTTCTTTTGCAAACAAAGGGAACAAAGGATGAAGGTGCCCTTACCTGCAAAGAGGACGCAGAGGGGCAAAAGTGTAAAAGGCCAGCGGACTTCTTCTTCTTCCTTGCGTCGAGCAAGCAGGTCCAGGTGGTCAACTCGAGGGTTGACTCTGGACTGTAGGTCACCTGCAAGCCACGCGATAGGCCAGGGAGCTTCGCCTCTCGCCGTCAAATTCGTTGATGGTTTCAATTGCAGGCCGTAGACACTCCTTGATGCCCCCCCTACTCGCCGTACTCCGGCGAGGTTGGCTGAGGTGACGAGGGTGGAGGTCAGGGTAAACTCGGCAATTGAAGGTACTCGAGCGCTCCTTGTGCTCTGTCGCAGAGCTTGGGCCAACAAAATGAGATGCTGATACCCTCTGTTACCATCCCCTATATATAGGGTGGAAATCAGTTTTGCGAGATTGGGTATTTCCTAAAATCACGACCAAAGCCAAACAAACCAGGGATGATTCCCCGCGGTTCCATCTCCCAAGTCCAATGGCACTATCCCCAGGCTTGCTCATACACTGTATCTCGAGAAATTAGGATGGGAAATTCTCCTTGTATCCAGCAGAGTCCCAGTCCGCTTGGGAATTATACGATGGGCGTCCATCGTTGGATTAAGATCCAACGAACCTCATAGCTCGTGTTCCAAGCAAAGGAAAGATATATTTCATTAATTCAGAAATAATTCCCAAATTGAAGATAACTTGGAAAATTGATATCTCCCAAACCATAACTTCTATCTTTCTCAAATTTTAAGGGAAAGTTCCTTTTAATATTTCCTAGCTTTGTACGAAATTTGGGAAGCAAATTGCAATGGATGAGAAGGCTTCCATCTCTCCCAAGTTATTCATTAATTTATTCAAAATTAATTGTTATTTCCTTTCCCTTTCCCATTATCTTGTTATTTTGGGTCCCTTGGACCTCAAGAAATCTCAAAGGCACGGATTCCCATATTGGGGAATATCTTTTTGCCTTCATCTCCTTTTAATTTTCAATTACTCATATTTCCCTTTTATTAATCAATTCCTTTTCATTTTTAATTCTCTTTTCTTTTCAATTGGGCTTAATAGCCAACAAAGCCCACCATCAATCAAGCAAGGCTATTTCACACGAAATCCTTCACAAATAAAAAAAAGGATTTCATTTATTCATTAAAAGAGAAATACACTTTATATTACATATTCAAGAAATTAAGGTTATAACAGGGTGTAGTTAACATCATGGGCATTACTATCATTTATGACTAGCATCATAAGAGAACCTATCAGCATAATCATGACTAGAAGTATAAGCATGTCTAACAGTATAAGCATGGCTAGCAATATAAGTATGTCTAATAGTATAAGCATGGCTAGCAGTATATGCATGTCTAACAGTATAAGCATGTCTATCAATATATGCATGTCTAATAGTATAAACACATCTAACAATGTAAGCATGCCTATCAACATGGGTACATCTCACATCATAGGCATAACTAATATTGTAACAAAGTCCACCAGCATAAACATATCTACTTTCTCTTAATACATTGTGCATCATCTTTTATATGAAAGGAGCAAACATGGGCTATCATCCAATGTGTAACTTTGTGTGCAACCCTAATGGATATGCTACATAGCTGGATTGCATCTTTTGTTAAGCCCTAGGGAGTTTGATGTATACCACTCAAACTCCAATTGACAACTGCTAAGTCAAAGTCAGTTATGTATAAGATTTAGGAGAGTTAAAATCCAAAGATCTCATCCGCTCGTGATAAGTACGGGCTCGGCATAGTGACACATAAAGTCAAGCTACAAACCAACCTATTCCACCCTTGGTATATAGGTCACGACAGTAGTGAATAGCTTAGTTCGCCCTTTAAAAGGTCATGATACTAGTGAAACTAGGGTATAAAAACACTATCACCCGAGGTACAACTGCAACTGTCCTCAATCATATTATATATATATATATATATATATATATATATATATATATATATATATATATATATATATATATATATATATATATATATTGAATCATCTCATCTGAGATATGGCCTTGACCGTTCTCCTTGTAAGGTATGACAAGCAGCCATCCTTGTGAACATGCATATACTCAATAGTCTACGCCTCTGAGCTTCTATTATAGGAATACTCATTTCACCATCCAACAAATCCTACCATTGGAATGGATCTGCAACACATGTCACTACATGATTAGGGTTTCACTTTGTTACTTAATGCCAAATGGGTGAATTAATGCTGAATTAAACAAGTGTACATACAAACCCTAATTTAATTCTAACAAGCATTGACACATATATAACAACTCCAGAAGATATAATTGTGTGAGACATAATTTTTATCACATCAGAGGACTACACCTCTCTTAGGGATCAACCATGCCCAAAGGTCATCAAGACCATTCTCATAATCACCTGCAAGAACATCATTATTTTTGCACACCTTATAAAAAGGTTCAACAAACAATCACCATACTTGTGATACACATGTTCAACATAATATTGCATTAAGAAGTTGATGATGTTCATATAGCATCATATTTGGGTTACAACAACTTTGAGAGAATATTCCATCGTCATACAAATCACACAAGGAGATTAAGTATGAATAACCATCATCACCTATTTGTATTAGGGTTAGGTGTAACAAGACAAGCTAGCTTAGTGTTACACATAAGCTCATTATGGTGACTATTAGTTCACATTTGTATGAGGGAAAAGGTAAGACTACAAAGTTATGGGCATTGAACCCTCAATTCTTCCTCATAATAAGCAATCCATCAAACCACGAGCATCACCCAAAACCATTTGATAGTGGATAAACACAATCATCAGTTGTAAATCCAATGAAACCATCTAGTGTTAACCATCAACCCATTCCAACCATTGGTTGATGAGCCATCAACCCAGTCCAAACAATAGTTGATGAACCATCAACCCAGTCCAACCATTGGTTGATGAACCATCAAGACATGGAAACCATTGGTTGATGAACCATCGAGTCAATGAAACCATTGGTTGATGAACCATCAAGTTAGGGAAAATATTGGTTGATGGACCATCAGGGAAACCATTGGTTGATGAACCATCAAGTCTGGGTAACCATTGGTTGATGAAACATCGAGACATGGAAACCATTGGTTGATGAATCATAGAGTCAGGGAAACCATTGGTTGATGAACCATTGACCCAGTGGAGCCATTGGTTGACACCATCGAGTGTTGAACCCAGTGGAACCATCAGATGTTGTCAATAGGTGGTGAAACAAGCTTCAAACTCCAAGTAAAACCATTGGATTTGAGGGGGAAGAAAACCATCGAGTTAAACACTGAAAGGGGTATTAAAACCATTGTTTCTTTAGCACAAGAGAGTCCAAAATAGAAACTAAGTCAAAGCCATCAGTTTGCATAAGAAGGTCAAGCTAAACAACATCGATAACAAAACCATCAGTTTGCAAAACAAGAAGGAAAAACATCTCAAAATCCCAAGTCATGACCATCGTTTGAGAGCCTAAACCAATGTTTGTCCATATTCAAGCAAGGTCTAGAGATTCCTCTACCATGGTAGTTTAGTGAAAAAGTTTTAGGGTGAATCAAAGAAGATAAACTACTCAATAATTATCACTTAAACTCAAACCCTAAGCAAAGATAACATATTTGTACTTAGAACTTCATTTTAGAGCAAGATCAAGTACATGCAAGCTAGGAGTAAGCAATAAATGTGGAGCAAGTTATATAACTCACCTCTAGGAAGAAGAAAAAGCTCCAAACAACAAGGAACTCAAGGAAAGAAACTAGAAACCTTAGCTTGAGCACTCCACACCACCAAGCTAGCTAGCTCCTTCTCCAAGAAAGGAAGCAAACCCTAAATGAAATAAGCAAGAAAGGGGTGTTTTTCAACCTCTAGCACAATTTTCACCATGGAACACCATGGGTCTGACCAAGAAGAAGAGAGAAGGAGATAGAATATCAAGGAAAATGAAGGGAAAGATGGAGAACTTACTTTCTTAGGTCAAAAACAAGCTAAGGAAACTTCAAAGCTCTAAGAGAGGGCAGATCTGAATCCAAGGTGCACATGCAAGCAGATTGGCTTTCTACCTTGGGTACCTTCTTCTCCACCAAGAAAAGGGGACGAATATATAAACATAAAGGAAGAGAAAGAAGTTCCAAAAGGTTTCATTTGCATGGAAAAAGGAAGGTTTAAGAAGCAAAGGTTGAGAGAGAAAAGAGGGTTAAGGTGTCCTACCATGTTTGCCAAGTGTCGCATGGCCAAAGCATCACATCCATGCAAAGCTGAAGCTCTATCAGTTGTGGGAGTCTATAGGGCCATTGGATCACGTCTTCCTAGGGTGGCCATAGAGTTTCAAAGCATGGTGACCATTGGTTGTTGAAACCCTTGGTCACAAGGGTGAAAACCATTGTTTGATCACATGTCTAGGTGAACCACCAATCCAAGGAGACTCGAGAGGGAAAACCATATACCCTCACACCTCTAGGCACCACCAAGGACCCACCATTGGATCACAACACCAACCAAAGGATACCATTGAGTTTTGGCCTTCAAGGTAGCTCATCCATGACAGAAAAACCTTAACTCAACCCTAGGTAGATGTCACCATCAAATTAAGGTACATAAAGGCGCCCCAAGACACAACTAACTGAATAATGATATAAAAACATGTGAAGAACAACATGCATGTGTAACATTGTGAGAAAAACCTCCGATATGGGTAAATTGAAGAAAATTCCAAAACAAGCATAAATTTGCATAACTTGCTCAAACAGTGGCCAATCTGGACCAAACTTGAAACTTAATTTTTTCACATGATATCAAAGAATTTATTAGGATTATATAAAGGTTTTAAGAATCCAATTATGATAAACAAGAATTTTCAATCAAAAATCAAGGTTGGGGGTCTTACAACCCTAAACCCCTAACGTGGATCTCTCCCCCGAAATCCTATGTGAACAAAGATGGGTACTTCCTATGCATATCATCCTCTAACTCCATGTGTCCTCCTACACACAATAGTGACGTCACAAAACCTTAAATAATACTATATCCTTCTCTTTTAGCTTTTTCACTCTCCTATCCAGGATCAACACAGGACCCTCAAAATAAAACACATCCTCCTCCAACTCAACCTATACTAGATGCAACATCTGCTCTGTATCTGGATGAAACTTACTCAGCATGGATACATAAAAATTGATGTGCAACATGTGAAACTCTAATAGTAACTCTAACTGGCACCGTAGCTACCTATCTTGGACTATTCCCATCTAATGTAGAATTACTATGTCCTTCATTGTAGTATGTTGTATCATCACATCATTCAAAATTTGTACTTACTTGCTTTAACCAATCATGGAATGTCATGTATTTCTTTCCCTATACAACTTCACAAGGTGTCATGTCTATGGTCCTCTGGTGGTTTTTTTAGTAAGCTGCTCAATAATTGAGTGAATATCCCCTATTTGTCAAGAACTATGGAACATGTATTCTTAAAAGATTATCCAATCCTCGACACGATTCACTCTGACTGTCCATATATCTAAGACTATTTGTAGATCCCATTTTATCCTTATCCTTGTAGTCTCCTTATGTTTCTTATTGACTAGTTGAGAACTATTCACTTGACCATATTTCTACCATACCTTGCTCCGTACTTGGCTACCATTGCACGTTCTTCACCTTATGATACATATGTGTATTAACCAAATACATCATATGTGTCGAAGATGAGTCTCCCCAGGTACCATCTCACTCAAACCCTCAACATTTGGGACATTTGTCTCCTTATAGAATCATACACTATCTTGTCACCTGACCTATGGAAGCTATCATGCTCCCCAATGTGCTACTCTAATCCAAAATCATGTATCATGGTATCATCAAACTTTCTCTCTCCTACTTTAGCAAAATTGATTTGGCATGTAGATGTGACCATAATCTTGCCAACTAAGATACTTCCAACTGTACATTCCCCTACTGAAGTGATGTTGGTATGTATTGTTTTGTGTTACGTCAAAGAGCATAACTATGTCCTTCCTAAAAATGTTCATGAAGGTGACTTACTTATTGACCATATATCATATTAGAACGTAACCCAAACCATTCCTTGAAGCAATTACAAAAGGCGATGTATCATTCCCTTTCTTCTAGAAACACTAATACTGGAACACTTGTCAATTTTCCTTCAGCATCTAGAAAGAATGTTGACACCAACACTAACACTTGTCATTCCATACTAGAAGGAACACCTTTCCTAGCCAACATTGTTAGGGGTAAAGCAACGACGTTGACCTTTCAAATCAACTTTCTATTAGTATCCTAATAGGCTTAAGAATCTTTAGATCTTAGTTAGTGTTTGGTGTTGCTCCCACATCAGTGATGTCTTCTCCTAATTTGGATTTATACAACTCCATGGAAGATATATCATAACCCCAAGAAGACACTTTAGTCAACTCTGAAATCACTCTTACTAAACTTGGCACACGATTATTGCTTCCTCAACAATCCTAGGGCTTAGCAAAGATGTTGTACATGCTTCATGACCATCCCTAAAGTACATTGAGATGTTACTTGCAACAACTCATAAGGATATCACCTGAACATTTTGTTTGTCAAGTCCATAAATGCTACTGATACATTCGTTAGTCTAAACGGCACAACCATGAACTCATAGTTACCATAAAACTGGTGTCATCCACTCTAATTCTCATATGATGGTATCCCAACCTTAGGTCTATCTGAAGGAACGTTATAACACCTGCCAATTGATCAACAAACCATCTATCCTTAGAAGTGGTTACTCATTCCTTGTTGTGACCTTGTCCAACTATTGGTAACCCATATACAACACCAAAAAATCACTTTTCTTGCTTCCAAATAACTCTTTGAGATTCTCATCATCAAACTCTCTCCTTCTAAGGGAGAAGAAACATCAGAAAGCTTTGTTTGATAAACATCTTCCACTCACATACCACTGGTATACCCTGGATACTAGGACTCATCATCTTGATAGTCACTATGTATGCTATAAGGACCGTATCCTCATCTCATCCTCATCTCCATCATCATAACTAAATCAAAATGTATAGGAGGAGTCTACCTAACATTTGGAAGCCTAAAAAAAAGCATGCTCATCACAGAATGCCATGATCTTGGAACCATGGTCCTAAACAACCATGTGTTGTAACAAGATATCCACCTTCTAGGACTGTAGAAAATCCATGTGTACCAAGTGGCATAAGATCCACTTGAAAGTGATACCCCGATAGGAAAGAACGCAAAGGAAAAACATTTCCCATAACACAATAGCATTGTCTATGGGTTACCGATTCTACCTTCATCATGCAAGTTACAACTTTTTATGTATCATTTTACCCTTTTTCATTTGGATTCCTTTCCATCAACATAGGAACTATCATGATTATCATACTTCCTTACTCTTTCTTCTTGATGATTTATCATTATTATGTGTGTGTCTGTTCATTATATCTTGTTTATCAATCACTTATCAAAGGGGTTGTTCATCATATTTCACATTTTCTTCATTAATTACTTTTACGTGTCATGATAATTTTACTTTAAAAACTTTCTTACATATGTAGGTTGGTCTAATATTTACTTAGGTTCCATTTTATTCATTTGTCATTGTTCTTATTTTCCTTCTCATGTCACACTTATCATAGGAGTTCTCTTCTTCTTACATGGATTTTATACCTTGAATCATCTCATTAGCACAGATTCATCTCTCTTTTACTTCATTATCTTCATGAATTACAGCTTCAAGAAATTATCTTTAGCTTATTTGTGTTCCTATTTAGGTTTCATGGGGTCATGTCTTTCTCTTTAGTTACCAAACACTTCAAGTTTCTATAGGCTACGATGTGATTTTCATCATTCTCTAGAGTAGGACTAAGATATTTTCACCGTGATTTCTTATTTATTATGCTCTTTATATTGTTTCAAATCGACTACTTAATCAGAGTATTCAGATAGATAACAATCTAAGAGTTCCACACCTACCTTTTCTTCAATAACTGAATCCCTAGCTAGGGAATTCAAGTACTAAGATTCGGAAATTTGCATCATGTTTACATGTCATGTTCCTTATTAGTCATCATCCCATTCCTAAGTCCTAGTACTATTGTAGACTTAGTGAAACTAAGACTCTGATACCAACTTGTGAGGACCTATTACACTATACCAAATTAGTCAAAACAAAGCACACGGTTGATCGCTAAATTAACCACATGTCCAGAAAAGAGGGTAAATTAAATCCGACTGAACATTCCAAACATGTCCAAGAACATATACATAAAATCCCAACATCTTGCTCGTATTCATATATTATACCAAGTATCTTTTACAACTACTTCTTGGCCTCAACCAAAACATATACATATAAAGGAACATCTATTCACAAATACCACATGTACAAGCAACAAAACGTTACCAAAATCTCAAGTCGGTCAAAACCTCGTACACAAACTTTCTTGCCCAGACATAAGTGTACAAGGATGACACTAGGACACACTAGCATCTGAAAAACTTCTCTAAGGTCCATTTACACAACTCCTTCTTGCTTCCACATGTCTGCTTCAATTGCTTCCGATCACCTAAAAAGATCCGGTGACCCACAAGGTGAGACCCATGTCCTAGTGAGAGATATAACTCTCAACAACACTTATTGATTACAACAAGTCATATTATTAAATAGATTAAGAAACTAAGAAGATTTAGTCGGTGAAGAAAGTGGTATAACAACAATAGGGAATATTTAATTAGTGTCTTATAGTAGCATTTAAATATTAACATTATTCTTAGTGATAAGGTGTAGTTAACATCATGGGCATAATTATCATCATAGGTATAACTAGCATCATAAGCGTACCTATGAGCATAATCATGACTAGTAGTATAAGCATGTCTAATAATATAACATTGGCTATATGCATGTCTAAGAGTATAAGCATGGCTAGCAGTATATGCATGTCTAACAGTATAAACATATCTTAAAACATAAGCATGTCTATCAACATAGGTGCATATAATAGCATATGCATAACTAATATTGTGAGGAAGTCTACCAGCATAAGCATATCTACTTTATCTTAATACATTTTACATATTATATGAAAGGAGCAAATATGGGTTATAATCTGATGTGAAACATTGTGTATAACCCTAATAAATATGCTACATGGCTGGATTACATCTTTTATTAAGCCCTAGGGAATTTGAGGTATACCACTCAAACTCCAACTAAGCACTGATAAGTCAAAATCAGTTCTGTATAAGATCTAGGAGCAACATATAAGTTCAAGTTGCAAAACAACCTAGTCTATCCTTGGTATATAGGTCACGATACTAGTGAGCATCCTAGTTTTCTCTTGAAAAGGTCATGGTACTAGTGAAACTAGGGTATACAAAACCTTATTACTTGAGTTACAACTGTAGTTTTCCTCAATCGCATTATATATATTGAATCATTTCATCTAAGATATGACCTCTACCCTTCTCCTGCCAAGGTATGACAAGCAGCCATTCTTGTGAGCATGCATATACTGAATAGTATATGCCTTTGAGATTCCATTAGAGGAATACTTGTCTCACCATCTAGCGAATCCTGACACTAGAATGGATCTACAACACTTGTCACTACATGATTAGTGTTTCACTTGATTAATTAATGGATATTGGGTGAATTAAGGCTGAATCAAACAAGTGGACATACAATCCCTAATTTAATTTTAACAAGCATTGACACATATATATAAGAACTCCAGAAGATATAAAACATGATACATAATTTTTATCACATCATCACCTGATACCAATCTTTGTCCCATCATGAAGAGGATTACACCTCCATTAGGGCTCAATCATGCCCAAAGGACACCAAGACCATTATCATAATCACCTACAAGAACATAATTATGTTCCCACACCTTATAACAAGGTTTAAGAGACCATCTCCATACTTGTGATACACATGTTCAACATAATATTGCATTAAGAAGCTTATGAAGTTCATATAGCATCATATTAGGGCTACAACAAAATTGACAAAATATTCCATCATCATACAAATCACACAAGAAGACAAAGCATGACTAAACATCATCACCTATTTGTATTAGGAATAGGTGTAACAAGACAAGCTAGTTTAGTGTTACACATCAACTCATTATGGTGATTATTAGTTTACATTTGTAAGAGGGCTAAGGTAAGACTACAAAGTTATGGGCATTGAACCCTTGATTCTTTCTCATCATAACCAATCAATCAAACCATGAGCATCACCTCAAACAATTGGATGAATAAACAAAACAATCAATTGCAGTTGTAGTTAACCGTCTAGTGTTGAACCATCAACCTAGTCCAATCATTGGTTGATGAACCATCAACCTAGTCAAATTATTCATTGATAAACCATTGACTTTGTCCAACCATTATTTGATGAAACATCAACTCATGGAAACCATTGGTTGAGAAACCTACAAATTTAGGGAACTATTGGTTTATGAACCATCGAGTCAAGGAAACCATTTCTTGATGAACCATCAAGTCAGGGAAAATATTGGTTGATGAACCATCAAGTCAAGGAAACCATCAAGTAAGGGAAACCATTGGTTGGTGAACCATTGAGTCATGGAAACCATTAGTTGATGAACCATTGACTCAGTGGAGCCATTCGTTGACACCATCAAGTGTTGAACCCAGTGGAACCATCAGATGTTATCAATAGGTGGCGAAACAAGCTTTAAACTCCAAGTAAACGCATTGGATTTGAGGGGGAAGAAAACCATCGAGTTAAATACTGAAAAGGGTACTAAAATCATTATTTCTTGAGTACAAAATAGTCCAAAATAGAAATGATGTCAAAGCCATCCGTTTGTACAAGAAGGTCAAGCAAAACAACACCGATAACAAAACCATCAATTTGCAAAACAAGAAGGAAAAATAGCTCAAAAACCCCAAGTCATGACCATCATTTGAGAACAATTACCATAATTTTTCCATATGAAAGAAAGGTCTAGAGCTTCCTATACCATGGGAGGTTAGTGAAAAAGGTTTAGGGTGCATACAAGAAGATAAATACTCAAGAATCACCACTTAAGCTCAAACCATAAGCAAAGATAACATCTTTCTACTTAGAACTTTGTTTTAGAGCAAGATCTAGTACATGCAACCTAGGAGTAAGCAATAAACATGGAGAAAGTTATATAACTTGCCTCTAGGAAGAATATGAAGCTCCAAAAAGAATTATAACTCAAGGAAAGAAGGTAGAAACTCTAGCTTGAGTACTCCACATGGCCAAGCTAGCTCCTTCTCCAAGAAAGGAAGCAAACCCTAGGTCAAAGAACCAAGACAAGGGTGTTCTTAAGATCTACCACAAGTTTCACCATAGAAATATGTGGGTCCGACCAAGAATAAGAGAGAAAGAGATAGAACAGATAGGAAAATGAAGGGAAAGAGGGAGATCTTACTTGCTTATGTTAGGAACAAACTAAGGAACCTTCACAAGCTCCAAGAGAGAGTAGATCTGAACCCTAGGTGCACATGCAAGAAGACCGCCCACATTCTTTTACCTTGGGAAAATTCTTATCCACTAAGTGGGAGTGAAGCTCTAAATAGGAAGGAAGAGAATGGGGTCCAAAATGGTTCCTTTGTATGGAAGGAGGAAGGTTTAAAAATCTATAGGTGAGAGAGAAGAGAAGCTTAAGGTGTCCTACCATGTTTGCCAAGTGTCCCATGGCCAAAGCATCACGTCCATACAAAGTAGAAGCTTTATAAGTTGTGCAAGTCTATAGGGACATCATATATTGGCTCTTCCCAGGGTTTCCATCGAGCTTCAAAGCATGGTGACAATCAGTTGTTGATGCCCTAGGTCACAAGGGTGAAAACCATCATTAGAGCACCTTTCTTAGTGAACCACCCATCCAAGGAGCCTCAAGAGTGAAAAACATCAAACCTAACACCTCTAAGGAACAAAAAGGACCCACCATAGGATACCAACACCAAAGTATCCCATCAATCAAGGATACCATTGAAATTTGGCCTTCAAGGTAGCTCATCCATGAAGGCAAAACCCTAACTCAACCCTAGGTAGATGTCACCATCAAACCAAGGTGAATCAAGGTGCCAATAGGCACAAATAATTAAATAATGATGTAAAAACATGTGAAGAAGAAAAATCACAAGATAATTTGCAAGAAAAGCCTCAGATATGGGTAAATTGCAAAAAGTCCAAAATAAGCATAAAATTTCATAACTTGTTCAAATAGTGTCCAAACTGGACCAAACTTGGAATTTAAGCTTGTCAAAAGATATAGAAGCACATATTAGGCTTATTATTAATGTTTTAATCATATAATTATGATAAACCAGTATGTTCAACCAAAAAACAAGGTAAGTGTCTTATACATTCATTACCTATTGGGTCCACTGACCCACCTTTCCCTTCAGCCTCTCCATTCCTCTCTTGTTTGCTCCTCATCTTGCATGTGAGAATAAACACTCATGTTGAAAACCTTGTGCCACCACCCAACAAAGGGTTGATGAGTTATCATGGCTCTCCTAGAAGAAGTACTTAGATTGGAGCTCTATACCAACAATTCAACATCTCCAAGGAACCCCTACATACGCCTATCATGTTGTGGATCCTCATCAAATTCAATGTCAAAGAGGGGGTCAGAGCATGGCCACATGATAGGGGGTGGATGGGGATACAAATGTTGCACCAAGAAAAACCCTAAAAGAACAACATCTAGGTTTACCAAAAGAAATGCACTAATTCCCCACTCCACACGAGCAAAGGCTTATTGTAGTATACTTAAGGATTGAACCCAAAGGACAACCTTTTTAAGTAGTTAAATATGATTAAGAAGTAATAAGAGTAATATTTATCATCGATTAGTTGAAAGATTGATTAAACTAATATGTTTCCAAAAAAAAGATTAAAGAGGCAAATAACATGTAATAAAAGAGCACCAGTGCATGGGGTTTTGCTACCCCAACATGTGTAATTATCCTAACGACATCTATCTCTCCAATAGTCGTTACTAAATTGAGGCTTAGCTATTGCACCCTCATGGGATATAGTTTGTCGCCTAGTACAAACTCCCTTGGAACCAACCATCCTTGACACCCAAGTTCCTTATCTATACTACTAAACCCTTTTACTTATGACCTACCATCCATGACACGTAGCAGATCGAAGTCCAATCACCTCATTATCCCTTACTGATAGCTCAGGGGGATAATAAGATCATTATGTTGGTCTAATCATGCTCACAACAACCTACATATTCATGATTATAACTAATATGCAGAACAAGTCATCAATTTGTAAACCAAAGCATCAGGAAGAATCATACTTTATTTAGCAACTATAATTGAGTTTAGATACAATATAAGATAAAATATGAGCAATCGAGGGTAGTCCCCATGCCCCAGCACAAAGACTCCACTCACTCATGGTGAGGGACAATAGCAAAGAGATAGTAGGAACAATGGAGAAGTCCATGACGCCTGGTGTAGGAAGACCAATCTCTTCACTGTGGCAGCTACCTCCTCGATCCACACTAGAATTTGTTCTATAGAATGTGGTTTCTAATCATATATCAAAGACCCCTTGCATGGATGATAAGGGTTCCCTTTTATAGATGCATTCCTTGCCTTCGAAACCCTAAAGTTAAATGCTTGTGGTCAAAGGCATCTACTGCATGGCCTGTACTCGATTCAATAGGAGACTCATGTGGGTTGTTCAATTTGAACCTTGCGTCTGGTCCTTTGGTGAGCGAACATGAATGAACCACAATTGGCTGGATTCGGAGAGTGCACGTCAATTCAGCAAAATCAGGACGACCCCAAGCAAAGCGCGATTTGATTCGAGCAAATGGTAGATCCACATGCTTGACTGGGTGGTTGGAAGGTGGTCATAGTGAAAGCTTCTGGGATGTCCTTCCCTTGAGGTGTAACATCGTGAGGGCCCAATTATCCATATAGGCATCGCGGTGCAACTTTGGCTGATTCGGCATGAAATACATATGAAAATGCATTAAAATATGAAAAAGGGAAAATAATTGCATTTTAGTAAATATAAAGATAAACCTAGGAAATAGAAACACCACAACCCCTAAAAAACATGTAAAAATGGATAAAAATATACTCATGAAACTAGCCCAGATTTAATCCTTTGCTTGTCCCGAGTAAAGCAAAATAAAAAGGATTTCAATAATTGATACTAGATTTCAAGTCTTCCTCTCCCAGCCAAGCAAACCTCGTGGTTCACTTTCTACCAATCACAATCAAGAGACCCTAATCCTTGGGGTCACATAATCACATTTTGATATCCACCCAACTTGGGCTTGTTCCTCTAATCGCTAGACCCGGGAAGATAAAAGGAACTTCTTTCACATCAATAGTACTCCTAATTTGTCTGTAAAAGTAGAAGTAAGCTCAAGTCAGGGCTGATTGACTATTTGAGGGAGAAATTTGATAAGTCCCCTGGGTGTGAAACTAGAAGAAAGGGGGAGAAAGGCATGGCATAAACCTGATTTCCTGATCTCTCCTCTATTCAACTCAAGACATTATTTGGGATTCAGTTATTTTATTTTGTCCCTCCTCAATTTGACTCGGGATTTTTTATTTGTTTGCGGCTACATTGACCATATGTTTTCATTTGGGCTCACTGGCCTTTTATTCATGCATGCCTTTGGACCAAAAATAGAAAAGAGAGAGTATTTATGGAAGGGATGCCACCTTAGACTTAGGGTTTGGCATATGGTGAAAATCTCATTTTTTTATGGATGATGAAGACGTATGAGGTCTTGGAAGAAAACTGGGTCAAAAGGCTGACTTGTGCTTCTCCATTTTATTTCTATATTGGAATTAGATCATCAGACTATATCAATTAATTTAGTTAATATATAGGGTAAAGAAGTGTTCACGAGTATTGTTGCAAGTCATATTGGAGGCACATGTGGATTGACCTTTTAGATTCCATTTGTTTATCATCACTTCCAAGGGGGTGGGATGCTCGATTGTTGTCATTAGGGCCCAAAACTGTTCAAAACATGTTTATTCCTTAAAAATTCCTTTTGCAAAAGTTAACTTAAGAATAAGAGATAAAAAGGACAGTTCATTCATATATTTTCCATTTTTAACTTACATCATAGTGACTGGCTAGGTAGAGGTCACAACTCACACAAAAAATGAAAAAGAAAATAGAAAACAAGGCAGATGCAAATAAAAGATGGATAAAAAGAAGAAGTGTTTGAGGATGAGAAAGGGAAAGGGTAGAGTTGAGGTGGTAGAGAAGGATGACGTACCACCCACCCTCCACTTCAAAATTCTACCCGTCCTCCTGGAGAAAGTGGTTAGATATGAAGGGAATTTGATATGGTGGGTGGGAGAGGTGAAGACAAAGGATGTTGCTCATCTAAGAGAACACAATAGAACCCAAGGTGGGGGTTCATCTTCCATTAGTGGCACCCTCATCTCGATATGGTCGTGGCCACCAGTTGTTGTGGTCTTCATTAGGTGGAGGTAATGGTTCTCTAGGTCACACGTCCCACTCTCTACAACCATCTCTTAGCCAATGCTCCACTTCTAGGCCAATGGCGGGCTGATCATACAACCAATTGATCATTTGGTTTGGGTCTGGTGGTGGCATCCCTCGATGATGTGTCGAGTGCATGAATCAGAGATCCCATGGGACATATGTATCCTGATAATAGTAGCATTGTAGATGTTCATTCGAATGGATCTCATTATTCATGCTGACGTTTGTTGCCTCCATGACTGATGCTGACGTGGGAGAGATATGGAAGTGTGGGCTTTTCTTGATCATCAAAAAGTTATGTTATTGGCAAGCCTTATGCTTCACCCATTATATATCTACACCAAGGAGATGTTTTGAGTTCCCAAAAAGGAATCAGTGATTACACCATGCTTGTGTCATCCCTAGCAAGTAGGGTCTTTACGTCACTCATCCCTTAGAAATTCCTAATCAAAATATGGCAATGAATATTGATAATGGAGTTTGATAAAAGTGGCTACTAGTTCTAAGAAATAATATTTCTCAAAAAAGATAAGATCCATTTATTTCCGAGAAATAAGTAAAATCAGTTAAGGAAAATATAAAGATCAATACCATTGGGCCACGTATCACATGCACTGCATCTCTCATTACTTCACATGATCATGAGATCTCAGTTTGTCACTTGAGTTACAGGGTAGGCGAGAGCATATCCATCATGAAACTTGCATGCCATGATGGTTGTCTGTTCACTTGTCTTGTCAAGGATGTGATACTCTTCCTTATCCTTCTCTCCTCACTGTCCTTTCCTCCCTCTCTTTTTTTCAAAAATAAAATACAATAAATGAAAATAATAGGAATAGAAAAATAGAAAATAGAAAATGAAAAGAAATGGGTTGGGTTGCCTCCCAACAAGCATCTGGATTTATCGTCGCAGACTCGAAAAATTGTCATGTTTTTCATGTGGAATCAACACACTGGGTATTCAAACCCTTATCCTTCAAACTTGTGGGGCCTGGATCATGGTTAGACGGTGTGTATGGATTGTCCATCAACATGAATATTTCATCTTGATCATCATCTTGTGGGCATTCTTGTCATGGTTCTGGGTTTCCTTCTGTCTTAAAAGCTTTGATCGAATTGTGCGCCCTCTTCAAGTCTTTGAGAACTCAGTATTCAATAGTCTTCTTCCCTGGTTGTAGAAAATGTTTTCCATCCTCTGTGTCCAATAAAGCTCATGTAGTGTCTAGGAATGGTCGTCCTAGAATGAGCGGGAACCATCTGTCCTATTTGATATGCATGACCACGAAATCACATGGAACGTAGGTGTCATGACCTAGCTTTATCACGACATCTTCAATAATCCTCAGGGGCTTAGTGATGGATGCAACCACTAATTGAATGATCATTGTCATGGGTAGAAGATCTATGAAACCTTGACACTAAGATAAGGTGTAGGGAATAATGGATATGCTGGCACCTAAGTTAGCAAGTCCTTTTCAGCATGTGTCATCATCCAAAAAACAACCTATCCCAAAGGATTCAGGGTCTATCTTCTTTTGGGGCATCTAATTTTGAACTATGTCACAACCTACCTGTGCAAGTTCCACGGTCTCAAGTTTTTAGTTGTATATTTCTTGGGGAGTAAGGTTTTTAGATATTTTATCCAAGCTAGGATTTTGTCCAGGGCATCGAGGAATGGGATATCAACATGTAATTTCTTCATGGCTTATTTAAATTTTACGAACCAATCATCCAACTTGGTTTGCTTGAGACACCCTGCATAGGGTATTCGTGGTGTTTATATAAGGTTAGCATTATCTTCAAAGTTGCATGGTGGAGGTGCTTCTATTACGTCTTGTGAGAGTTAGACTATTCTAGAATCATAAGAGATTCAGTTTCCTGATTCTCTAGATGGATGGTTGAGTGTTGTGGATCGCTCTCAATTCTATCGACATGGGTGGAAATAGGTGTTGTGATATACACACTCCCTAACTTGGTAGTTAAAACATTCAACTGTTCTGGCTACTCCAGATGCTTCAAGTTGTTTTTTGGCTGGCCAGTGATCATTCTTGTTGAAGGTTGTTGACTAGCCACCAGTCAGACGATTTGGGATTCCAATGCCTTTAGTGGCATTGGCGAGTTGAGTTTGATACAAATCCATCATCTCCTAAAGTGTTTTCATTGAGTCCTATGTTAGTGCGGCTTTGATCTGTAGTGGTGGGGCTTGCTTTGGAATCTAGATTGCTACCACTACTAGTAGTTTCAACTAGTAAATTTGAATATGAAATTCCCTTAGTTGTGTAGCCCATTGTAATTCATTGACACTCTTTCCTGAGCATTTTGCATTGAGACTTATGTAGTCCCTCAGCCCCCGCAGGGTTCCCGTATTGGAAACCTTGATGAGTGCAGGCTAGGTACGGTTTATAATTCTCTTATGCTTGGATCTTATGAATTGACTTTACATCTTCAATTTCAGTAACTATATACTGACGGCATGTCTGATGCTCGTGGAATGTAGCGTATAGCTGTTGGTGGTGAATGGCATTCTGGTATACCATGCGGAAAAATTCACATGTGGGTGTGATGATTTGTACTTGGGGAGTCTGTCTCTTTCTTCCGTACGCACTGAAGGGTTTCTCAAGATTATCTTTCTAGAGATAGAGAGATTTCAATCCTTCAAAGATAGATTTGAGTTTTGATCGGTCTTCTACCATAGCCACTTTAAGAACACCCTTTCCCGAGTGTCTGGTCCAATAGGTCTGATTCTCTTCCACAAGATTGATGATCTTATGGGCATTGTCGAAACTCTATCGCATGAAATTTCCCTTGGAGGAGTCAAGAAATTTCTTCCTCTCAGCGTAAACTCCTAGATAAAATAAATCAATAATTGGATTCTCCAGGATGTAGTGATGTGGTCACTTGCATAGGAGTTCATTGAATTGCTCCCATGCTTCATATAGAGACTCTTTGGGTACTTGATTGAATCTTGCAATTTGTCCCCATATCGAATATGTCATTAAGGGAGGAGAAGTTTTTTCCAAGAATTTGTTCTTCAGGGCCACCCATGTATTGATCAGATCTCCTCAAAGAGAATTATACCTTGCCCTGGCTTTATCCGTCAGGGAATACTTGAAGAGATGGAGTTGCATGGCATCATCAATGGTGGTGGCTGGCTTCATAATCAAGCAAAGGTCAATGAATTTATGGAGATGCTACCTACAATCATTTGTGATCCTTCCCGAAGTTCTTTCACACACTCTACAACTTGGGTGGCTTCTAGGTTGGTTTTGAATTCAGCCTGGGCATGTTCCCTGGCTTTCGCGGTGAGTAATTCTTGATGGACCGCAATTGTTGTGTCAATGTGCACTTGGATTGTTGCTTTTGCAGCCTCCACGTCCGACATGGCTCTTTCTCCTTGCAAAGTCTTCTAAAGTTATCTCAATTTTGGGATCAAAAGGAAATCCAGAGTCAAGACTCCTAGATCTTCATATAGGCTAGAAGTGCCTGATAAGAGAAATAATGATTGTAAGTGATGTGCTTGGTTCTATAGGATTTTCAATGTTAAGTAAAATAGATAAACAAAAAAAGAAAAACCATAAATACACGTATATATCTGAAAGTATTTAACTATTGTTTCCCCCAGCAACGAGACTATTTTTTGATGGGGCTACAAATGTTTCACCAAGAAAAACCCTAAAAGAACAATCTCCTAGGTTTACCAAAAGCAACGTACTAATTCTCCACTCTACACGAGCAGAATCCTTATTGTAATATACTTGAGCATCGAACCCAAAGGACAACATTTTCAAATAGTTAAATATGATTTAGAAGTAATAAGAGTAATATTTTTCACTGAGTGGTTGAAAGAATGATTAAACTAAGATGTTACCAAAAGCAACAAAGATTAAAGAGGTAAATAACAGGTAATAAAGAGCACCAGGGCATCAGGTTTTGCAACATGGAGTTGCATAATTATCCTAATGATATCTGACTCTTCAATAGTCGATGTTAAATTGAGGCTTAGCTACTACACCCTCATGGGATATAGATCGTTGTCTATCATAAACTCCCTTGGAACCGACCATCCTCGACACCTAGGTTCCTTATCTATACTACTGAATTCCTTTATTTACAACTGAGCATCCTCAACACGTAGCATATCGAAGTCCTATCACCTCATTATCCCTTGCTGACAGCTCAGGGGGATAATAAGATCATTCTATTGTTCTAATTGCACTCACAACAACCTACATATCCATGATTATCACTAATATGCAGAACAAGTTATCGATTTGCAAAGCAAGGCATCGAGCAGAATGATACTTTATTTAGAAACAATATTATTGAGTTTAGATACATCTATGACAAAATATGTGTGATTGGAGTTAATTCCCATACCCCAGCACAAAGCATCTACTTTCTCATGGCAAGGGACAACAACAAAAAGATAGTAGGAATGATGGAGAAGGTCATGATTCCTGGTGTAGGAAGACCAATCCCTTCGTTGCGGCTACCGTCTCCTTTCTCCACTCTAGGATGTGTGCTTCACATGTGACTTCTAATCAGCGATCAGAGACCCCTTGAATGGACGATGAGGGTTCCCTTTTGTATATGTATTCCTCACCTTTGAAACCCTAAATCTGAATTCTTATGATCGAAGGCATCTACTTGCATGGCCCGTACTCGATCCAACAGGAGACTCATGTGGGTTTCTCAATTTGAACCTCGCATCTGGTCCTATGGCAAGCCATCATGGATGAATCGAAAAGGGCTGGATGCTAAGAGTGTGTGTCAATTTATCAAAATTGGGAAGACTCTAGGAAAAGAGAGGCTTGAGTAAGGTGAATGGCAGAGCCGCTTGCTTGATTGGGTGGTTGGAAGGTGGTCGTAGAGAAAGCTTATGGACCTTCCTTCCCTTGAGGTGTAACATAATTAGGACCCAATTGTCCATCAAGGCATCATGGTGTAAAATGTAAATAAACTCTAGAACATTTACAAAAGGCCCATCATTCCATTCTCATATACTGTAACAAGTATTTACATATGGGTCCAAAGACCTCAGTCACATCCTACATATAAAAGATATCTCACATGTACATGCCATATATTTACAAACATTGGCACATTACCAAAATCTCATGTCGATACGAGTATATTATCTAGAAACCACATCCCATAACCGGACCTAAGAGTATAGAGATGACACTAGGACTCTACTACTAACATCTACAACTAACCAACCTTATGAATCTATTGATCACCAGGTTGGTTCTCTTCCACAGCACGACCTCGACCTCGTTGCCCGTGACCACCTAAAAAAATGTAGTCACCCACAGGTGAGACCCAGTCCCAACGAGAGATATAACTCTCTCCATCATATATTGATTATAACATATTAATTTATAGTAAATACATTGAGTAGTTAGGGCATTGAATAAGCAATATGAATAGATTGAACAGTTTAAGCATACTATGTAGTTAAGAAAATAAGTTGTAACATCAAGTAGAATTGCACAATTTTCATAAGTCTGCATCATGTAAGAACTATGTAGTGTAAAGACAAGACAAGGGTTAATCAACCAATGTGATACGTATTAAACCCTAACAATTATACTACACAGTTGGTATCACTTCTTTTATTACATTTCCATGAGGGATTTGAGAAATACCACTCAAATCCCAACTAACCACTACTTAGTCAAAATCAGTACCATATAAGATCTAGGAAGAGTCGGACTCCTAAGATCTTCTCTGCCCCCGGTCAGTACGGGTCCACCACAATGACACATAAGGTCAAGCTGCTAACAGCCTAGTCCGTCCTTGGTATAGGTCATGACACTAGTGAAAGGTGGTGGGTATGCATACCCTACCAACTGAGGTACAACCACAGTTGTCCTCCAATATCATCATATATATATATATATATATATAGACACGACTACAACCGTTCTCAACTTTAGGGCTAGGTATGACCATTGTCATACTCCCTAACACTTGAATTTAGGATGACAAGCACCTTGCATACTCATCAGTATGCGCTCTGAGTATCCCTTAGGATTACTCATTTCGCTATCTGGCAATTTATGACACTCAGATAGATCTATGGCACTGGGCACTACATGATTAGAGTTTCACTTAATTTGTTATGCCAATTGGGTGAATTAAGGCTAAATCATACAAATGGACATTCAAATCCTAATTCTTTTCTAACATGAGTATATGTATAACAACTTCAAAAGATGTAATATATTTGAGATATAAATCTTAATCACATTACCACATGTTATCATTCATTGCAAATTAATGGACCACACTTATCACCATACTTTTACAAGATACCAATATCTTATCACAAGTTCCAGGGTTTTAACCCTTATTGGAACATGAAGAGGATTTCACCTCAATCATGGTTTCAAACATGCCCAAAGGTCGCTAAGACCATCACATTATTCATAGTAAGGTTATCATCATCATTCCATGCCTTAAACAAGGCTCAAAAGATCATTAGCACATATGTGTCCATAGATATTAACATGGTAAGGCAATATGATATTCAAATAGTACTACATTGTGGTTTCAACATAAGAAGAGTGTAATTCATTATCACATAATTCAAGTGGTTTGATTATAACCAATCAACATCATATAATTACATTAAGGTTAGGTATAACAAGCTATGTCACATGGGAGTTACGCATCCACTTATTATAGTGATTTATCAAATATAACTATATGATGGCAAAGGTAAGACTAAAAATTAATGGCATTGTACCATCAAATTATCAGCACTAGGACCCACATATATTACCATGTGATTTATTCTAATCTATTGGATGTGGAAGCATCCAATATTATTCATTGGATTAGGTTCATTGTTCAAGGTTATCAATTGAAGTATAGGTCTAACCATTAGATCAATTGAACCAAGGAACCATTACTTTAAGGTTTAGTAAAATCTACAATTACATTCTTAACTCATCATATATGATGATGACCTAATCCACCATTAATTGTGATCATTAGATCACCATTGGTTGTAAGATCAGTAATACATTTAGTTAACACCATCAAATATTAAGCTAATGTCATCATCGATTGATAACATCATTAGAATACTTAGTAAATGATAATTAAACGTTTAATTGAGCCAAAACCTGACCTAAGGGGGTGGCCATAGGTTTTCACCATAAATTTGACACCCTTGATGATGAAAATCAGTTGCCAAGGTATCAACAACATTGGCTATTGAATGGCATGACCATCGGTGGTGTGATTGGGAAAGAAATAACTTGAAAACCCTAATTTGAACCATCAACTATTTTGTGCTTAGCACCATATGTTGATGCTATAAACCTGTCCCAGATCATGTTACACCTTAGAAAGGTCATACACATGTTTACAAATTCATATAGAAATGGAACAAAATAGGGAACACCACAAAAATTCATAATTCTAAACAAGCATGATTTCTTTATGCTTGGATCATCACATTAAAGCATAAACATGAACTAACAAGCTTCTACTAAGCAATATAAGTGAAGAATGTTATATAAATCGCCTCTATAGAGTAGGTCAGATCCTAAGCAGAAAGAATCTCAAGCAAATAAGGCAAGAGATCCCTAGATTCAGATCTTAACTTGGCCAAATAAGCACCTCTCCCGACAAAGAAACAAAACCCTAGGAAAAGAAACAAGAAGGATATATTTTTTAGTTCTAGGGCCACTTTCACCATGGAATAGCAGGGATCCGACCTGGAGAGATATAGGAGGAAGAATAGAAAAGAAATAAATGGAGGAAATAAGGTAATACTTACACTTTTAAGTCAAGATCACTAGAAGGAAGCTTTCTAGACCCAAAAAGGAAATCAATTGCAACCCTAGAAGTTTTTCCAAGAAGATCCCCACTTTCTTCTTCCATGGGCAGAAAAATTTACAGCAGCTCAGAGGGAGAACGAAGGTCAGAGAAGGAGGGAAGTGGTGGAGACCAAATGGCTCATTTTGTTACTTGGGGATAAGTGTTTGACACTTTAAGATAAAGAAAAAGAAAAAGTTGAAGTTCTAGTATCTATCCAAGTGTCCATGGCCTTAAATTATTAAGAATATACAAGCACACACAAAAGAAGCTCACCCACTATCTTTATAGACCTGTTTAGATTTCCTTTGTCAAACTTTCCATCCAATCACATAATTCATTAGTTGATAGCTACTAAAAGTTGCTCATCCATGAAGGGGTAAACCCTAAAATACCCTTGAGGAAAACACCTTCAAAACATGGCTCAACTTGGAGCCCCATGGGTCAAAATACTCAAGAATGATAATATAACATCTAAGGATCATAATGTATGTGAAAAATTGCAAATAAAACCCATAAATTGGGTAAATTGCATAAAAGTCCAAAATGTATAGAAAATTCCATAACTTGCTCAAACAGTGTCCAAATTGGACCAAATTTGAAACTTAAGATTGTATTATGATTTCAAACCATATAAAAAGGTTATATTAGGGTTATAGTCCTTAAATTATGGTTAGTAAGCTTATTAAACTCATTAAGCAAGTTCAGGGGCCTTACAACTATAAACCCCTAACAAGGATTTTGCCTCGAAATCCTACGCAAAAAGAGATGTGTATTTTCTACACATCTCATTCTCTAGTTCACATGTGGTTCTTGTAAAGGTTCTTTGGCATCATCATGGCATTGAGAATGCCACTTGGGAGCTTGAGGAAGAGATGAGGAGGAAGTATCCCTCGCTTTTCTCTTCGGATTTCGAGGTTAAAATACCTTTGTAGAGGGTTATAGCTTGTAAGGACCCTGACCTCCGTTTAGGGCTTATCGTATTTGCTTTACTTAACCATGGTGCTTAGTTGATTGCTAATCACCTTTGGTGATTAGGGTTTGTTTGTGCTTTTTTGAGAGCTGGAGGTGCTACTTGCAATTAACCCAAGTCTAGGGTTTGTGGGCAAGTTTGTCACCTTGTGAGGTGTTCCTCCCTCTCCTTGCTTCCTCTTGTGTTGAGAGGAAGGGTTGGGCTCATTGCTCGAGTTCCTTTGGGATTGTTTGAGCCTTGGTGGGCCTTATTGTGCCTTGCCTGTACCCTTTTTGGACCTTGTGTCGGCCATGGTTGTGTCAACCTGAGGTGTGTCGCCCATGGGAGTGTGTCGGGCATGGTGTGGAGGTGTGTCGCCCATGGACCCTTTGACCCCCCTTTTGACCTCGTTTGTGTCACCACTAGTGGACACTTGGTGCTTGATTCTTGCATGTGGAAATGGCCTTGGACATGTGTTTAGGGCATGTTAGAGTGGTGGCATTTCTCATGGACAAGTGTCCCTAGGTAGGTGACACCTTGCCTTGTCTTACCTTGGTTTCTCCTCCATGCTCTCCTATATATGTGTTCCCTGTCCCTTGCTAAGGATCCCTTTTAGTTCCTTAGTTTTCCCTCTCCCTTGGTGCATGACATCCCCTTCCTTTGCAAGCTTGGTGGTCGATCCTTGTATAGGAGTCTCCTTCTTCCTCTAGTGGTGGCCGAACCCTAGAGTGCTTTGCTCTCTTCTTGTGGTGGAGCTTGGAGCTTAGAGCTTGGAGTTGCTTAAGGCGGGTTACATAACTCCTAACCCTAACTATACTACCTTTTATGTTCTTGTATGTTTCTTATGATCATAATTGGCTATGTATGTTGCTAGATTGGTTTCTTGCTTAGTTGCACCTTGTTGGCCGAATCATGTTCTAGGGTTTCTTGTTGAGCAACACCCCTCTCCCTCCTTGGTCTAGAGAAGTGCGCTTGAACTCTAGTAATATAGGAATACTCCTCTCTCGTTTAAAGTTGAGAGGTGAGCTTGTATTCTAGTAGGTTGAGCAACACCCTTCTCTCACCATGGATTCGAGAGGTGAGCTTTGTGGTGGACGTAGACCTTTGGTAGGGTTGATCCTTGTGTTGCCTAATTGGTGAAAAGAAGGTGTGCAAGACCCCTCTCTCTTGATTGTTGAGAGGTGATCCATCTTCTTGATCCACTAGGGTTTTGGTTCCCTAGTTCTTGAGATTGATGACGACCTTGTTGTGGGTTACATCTTGGCCGATATGGCTTGGGGCTGATGATGCCCGATACCCCTCTTGATCTAGAGCCTTGGCTGACATGTTGTGGCTGTATTGGGAGATACACCCTAGTCCTTAACCTTTTGTGTGTCGGGCGTCACACCATGTTGAATGTCCTGCCCGATACACCTTGTTCAGGTGGTTGCTTGGTGCTTTCATACCTTGTACGATGGGGCGTTGCGATCTGGACCTGCGTTTCCTCATGTGTTGCCCGACAGGATGAGGGTAGGTTGGTTGGACGACATGCTTCTTTGTGGTCGTTTAGTTGTATCTTTGGGTGTCATACCTTGTGAGTGTTGTTGGCCGATACACTTAATCCGAGATGGTAACCTCATGCATAACGCATTGTTGCACGATATAGGCTGAGCTGCACATTGCATATGTATGCCCGATATCCATGATGCACGACACAACATTACACGACACTAAGGTGCACGATACAGAGGTGCCTAATACACCTGCTGCACGATATGCTTGTGCACGTTATGCCTTGGGCCTTGTTGCACGATACATGTTGAGGTAGTATCTGATACACCTTTCTGGTTTTCTTGGATTTTATGAGGCTTGAGTGCATGGGCAATATGAGGAAGTACCCTGCCCGATGTTATCTCTAGTAAGGGTTCCCTACCCGTCACACTCCTTGTGAGGGTAGTGGGCACTTCTAGTGAGGGTCTTGTTCCTTCTGGAAAACATATATGCTAGCACTTGTTCATGCAATCATGTTTGATTTATGAGGGTGACCTTTGATATGTTTGATAATAGTGAGTTATTTGATATAGTAGATTAAATCTATGTATCTTGACATGACATTACTTGTGTTTATGATCATCTGGAATTATCTGTATAATGTTGAGAAAATGGTAAGCATATAAGTTGCTTTTCTTGATGATATGACCTATGTCTATGGTCACAGGTTGAGGCATGAATGATAAAGCATATGATCATGAATGTTTCCCTATGCTTGATAATATGATCTTTCTGTTCATCCATGATGATTTTGTATACTAACCATGTAGGTGTTTCATACAGATGCATAGCCAGGTAAAGGGATATGAGGTATATATGTTTGAATAACACTGCTTTGATGGTTACTCTTGATGATGAGATGACATGCATGATGTGTTTTGGTCTGAGGACCTGAGTTTGGCTAAAGTACGTAAGTGGAGGTGTTATCCTCTGATGATGATATGGGATTGTTATCCCAAGTAATGAGAATGCCCTATGAGGCAGTGGTTTCTTGTAATGAGGGATTTAGATTCCAGGATATTGATATGGTGGTAACAATAATGTAACTTTATGTTATGCATGTGTTACAACATGGTTGACTCAATAATCCACTTAAAATATACTAACTAATCACAGTGGAACATATCATGTAGTTTGCCCTGCCCATTGATCCATCATCATCACGAGCTGGTGATGGTGAAAGGAGTTCTCCTACAGGTTAACCCGGAGCGCATATTGTTGAATATGCGAGGTTTCTCCTAGCCTAAAATAGAGAGGATGTGAGTGCAGCTGCGGTTGCAGACTCGGGATATATATAGAGAGCATGGTGAATAGTCCCATGGCTGAGTGTGATAGAGCATGAATGTGTTCATGGCTCAGAGAGCACGGTGAACTGGCCCGTGGCTCAGAAACTAGCGACGAGACCTGTAGCGAGGCGGGATAGAGGAAGGGTAGCCTGTGGAGCTGACCCTATGAATGAGGCCACTTAAGCATGAGATTGCAGTCCTGCTTTGGTTCTCATGCACTGACCATGAGGTGGGAGGTCATGGAGTCCGGATCTTCCATTGACCTTGTATGGCACCGACTCTGGGTTTCACAACCGTCAGTTGGATCTGAGCGGTATGGCTCACTTCCTCAGGGAATAATAATACATAATCCAGCCAAATAGTATTTATTGCTTAAGGCAAAACACGGAACATTGATTGAGGCCTTGCTTGAGTATTTAATCTTGTTATACTTGCAGTTACTTATACGTTCCTTATGTTACGAGGTAAGATCTTATAAATCCTATCTTGCCAATCATGTTCCATAAAGAAATACTTGGTTATCTGCCTTCCGTATAACCTGGTAACCTTGACGGTATGAATAGCTTTGCTATATAGACTGCTTTTGTTATATCTTCTATCAGTTATCTGCTGCTTTTGCTTCCATCCTTCTATGGTTTCATGGGTTGGGCAGGGAGTTATGTTTCTCACTGGGACTGTGTGTCTCACCCCGCTGGTTTATAACCTTTTTAGGTGTTCGAGCTAGACGTGGTGTTGGTTGCGGGGTTGCGGCCGAGCAGCAAGACGAGCAGTAGAAGGCAAGAGATGGACATGCTTCTATTTTGGTTGTTTGTAGTAGAGTCTTAGAGTCATCCCTATACTCTCAGGTCCTTGGAGGCATTTTGATGTTGTTTCGCGATGTATAGCTGACGATGCTTTGTATGTCCTGCAGCTGGTCGGATGTGGGCTGTTATGTACATATGAATAGGTGATGAACTCATGTGATGACTAGACAACTGATCCTCTAAGCTGTGGACACGTATTAATACATGTAAATGTTTATATAACATGTTTCTTTCAGGAAAAGGATCTGAATGTAATAGTTTCTTAGTTTATCCGCTTTTCAAAATCAGTTTTAATTAACTCGTGTTTTGGTAATTAGTGGTTTATGGTGTTTTCTGCACATTTTCGCGTGACACCTCATTGTATGTGTGATAGTGGGATGTGTCGCCACAAGTTTTGGTATCAGAGCTCTAGGTTCGCTGAGTCTATAGGGATTTAGGACTAGGTTGTGTCTGTTCTTGTGAGTTCTCCATATTTTCTTACAATCATCTTCTGCCCTCAGTGGAAGAAAAAGACAAGATGTCTAGAAACCATGAAGAACATGCTGTCGAGAATAGCGATCCTGCATCATTTGATGGAGCTAAAGGGTAGGCACATGGAGATCGGGTGCCTGAGGTCCCCCAACCTGACCTAGCCATTCTTGAGAACCCTGCCTATCAACAGCTTATGGGGCAGATGATGGTTATGATGAATCTCATGGTAGAAATATTGTCAGTGCCTCCGCCGAGAGCACAGGCTCCCCATGGTGAAACATCAGGTATTGGGAAGACCTTTGAGCGGATTCGCCGAGTCAGAGCTTCGGACTATGCAGGAACGACTGATCCAGTAGATGCAGATCTGTGGCTGACAAGTCTTGAGAAGGCTTTCTGGATCCTCGACATCCCTGAAGCAGACAAAGTCAAGCACGCTATCTACCTTCTGAAGGGTAGTGCTGGTCACTGGTGGACCATCGAGGAGGAGAAGCGACCCGGTGAGGTGATCGGTTGGGAAGTTTTCCGGTGCGAGTTCATCATCAGATACTTTCCGAAGACATATATGGATGAGAAGATCAGCCAGTTTGAGCGCTTACGCCAAGGAACGATGAACATCACCGAGTATGAAGCCAAGTTCATGGACCTGTTGAGGTTTTGTCCTCACATGGCAGAAATAGATGAAGAGAGAATTAGACATTTTGAGAAAGGCCTGAGTGCTGAGCTGACATCACCTGCTTCTGCGTTGGAGAATCGTGAGCGGTTTGCCACGTTTGTGGAATCTGTTCAGAGGATCAAACGGTCAGTCAGGGAGAAAAGAGAATCCATGTCTAAGAAGAGGCCTGCTCAGTTCCAGGGACAGAGGTTTGGTGGCTTCAAGAAGTCAAGGTTTTCAGCACCTTCTAGGTTAAGAGGTTCCAGTGCACCATCACAGTGGTCTCCAAGTAAGGGAAGAAGTTATGTTTCTTCACCACCAAAGACACATAGCACAGCTTCAGTGGAAGTGACAGGGCCATCTAGGCCACGGTTTGAAGTTAGGGCATGCTATATCTATGGTCAATCATGGCATTTCAAGTCAAATTGCCCAAGTAGAGATGTTGAAGTGACGCAGTAGCTAAGAAAGAATCAACAAGGGTCAAGTAGACAATATCTCAGTAGTAGCAGAGGGTGAGGACGCGGTCAAGCGTCGCAAGAGGGATCATCTTCTCAAGGAAGCAGAGGACGTGGATAGCAAGCAATGGCTCGATTCTATGCTATGAGTCAGCCAGAGGCGATAGTCAACCCACAAGTGGTGGCAGGTCAGATGGAGTTATTTCATTCTGATTTGTCTTCTTCGCCTATAGTATTCTTAAAAATTGTCGTTTACCTGTTAGTTGTAAGAAAGATAGCTTGTTGTTAGAAACCCCTCTTGATGGTTCCTCTATGCTTCGAGAAGAGTGCCCATCTTGTGTCTTATCTTTTTTGGGACATAGTATACGAGTGGATCTTACTCCACTTGATATGCATGGTTTCGATGTGATCCTTGGGATGGATACCTTAGAGAAGTATAAGGTTGTTTTGGACTGTGGTTCCGAGCAGGATGTGTTTGATGATGGCGGTAAGAAGTGGATCTCCAAGGAGATACGAAGATTCTTTCGACGTGTCTAGTATCAGCTATGATGGCAGAAAAGTTGCTACGACAAGGATGTAAGGCGTTCTTAGCTCACGTTGTAGATACCAAGGTGAAAGGTCCTAGCCTTGAAGAGGTGTTGATTGTCCGAGAGTTTGCAGATGTGTTTCCTGATGCGTTCCCCGGTGTTCCTCCACCCCGAGAGATTGATTTCGAGATCAATCTAGTTCCAAGAACGCAACCAGTTTCTCAGACATCATATAGGATGGCTGCAGCGGAGATGGCAGAGCTTAAGAAGTAGTTACAAGAGTTGTTGGAGAAAGGTTTCATCCGACTGAGTACATCGCCTTGGGGTGCTCCAGTGTTGTTCGTTAAGAAGAAGGACAGGTCGATGCAGCTATGTATAGACTACCGGTAGTTGAACAAGGTTACGATCAAGAACAAGTACCTGTTACCAAGGATAGATGATCTGTTCGATCAGTTGCGTGGTGCTACAGTGTTTTCAAAGATTGATCTACGGTCTGGATATCATTAGTTGAGGATTAAGAAGGATGACATACCAAAGTCAGCTTTTAGGACAAGGTATGTTCACTTCGATTTTGTGGTTATGCCGTTCGGGCTAACCAATGCACCTGTTGCTTTCATAGATTTGATGAATCGAGTGTTCCATCCGTTCCTAGATCAGTTTGTTGTAGTCTTTATAGATGACATTTTGATCTATAGTCGGGATAGGAAAGAGCATGAGAGACATCTTCGACTAGCATTGACTCTTCTTCGCCAACATTAGTTGTATGCCAAGTTCAGTAAGTGTGAGTTCTGGTTGGAAGAAGTAACTTTCTTGGGTCATGTGATATCTACAGAAGGAGTCAAAGTGGACCTGAAGAAGGTGGAATCCATTACAGAATGGGAATAGCCGAAGACACCGATAGAAGTTCATAGTTTCTTGGGATTCACAGGATACTACTGAAGGTTTATCAAGGACTTCAGTGCGATTGTGTTGCCAATGACAAAGTTGACTAGAAAGGATGTACCTTTTGTCTGGGATGATCGTTGCCAGCAAGATTTCCAATGTTTGAAGGAAAAGCTGACTAGTGCTCCAGTGCTAGTGCTGCCAGAGCCTGGGAAGGGCTATGTTGTTTTCTGCGATGCTTCTAAGAAAGGTTTAGGTTGTGTGCTGATGTAGGAAGATCATGTGGTTTCTTTTGCTTCACGACAGCTTAAGAAACACGAGGAGAACTATCCAACTCATGAATTGGAGTTGGCAGTGGTGGTTCATGTGTTAAAGATTTGGAGATACTATCTTTACGGGGAAGTATGCCAGATCTTTACAGATCATAAGAATCTGAAGTACATCTTTTCGCAGAATGAGCTAAACATGCGACAGTGCCGATGGATGGAGCTGATCAATGATTATGACTTCACCATTGAGTATCACCCTGGTAAGGCGAATGTGGTAGCCGATGTGCTTAGCCAAAAGTCTTCTTATCCCTCTACAAAGAAGACACAGTTGAGTTCCTTGGTATGCCATAGACGGGACATGTTTGTTTCCTTGTGGAAGATGAATGTGCAGATGGAAGTTTCCTTGTTAGCAGGACTTTTAGCACATATGCAAGTCAAGCCTACATTGAGATAGCAAATCAAAGATGCACAACAAACGGTTGATACAGTGCAGTTGATCAAGTCAGAGCTCGACAGAAAAAGGCATGATGGGTTCTATGAGTCCCATGATGGATTAGTTTGCTATCAAGATAGGATGGTGGTCCCCGATGTTGATGATCTAAGGAAGCTAGTGCTCAAGGAATCACACACATCGATGTATGCTATGCATCCGGGAGTCACCAAAATGTATCATAATCTGAAGGACTTGTATTGGTGGCCCGACTTGAAGAAAGATGTAGCTGAGTTTGTGGCTAGGTGTACGGTATGTCAGCAAGTCAAGGCTGAACATCAAAAGCCGGAAGGTACATTGCAACCCCTGTCGATACCGTAGTGGAAATGGGATCATATAACCATGGATTTCGTAGTTGGTCTGCCCAGGACAACTAGGAATCATGATTCCATTTGGGTAATAGTGGACAGATTGACGAAGTCTACCCATTTCATACCTGTAAAGACAACGTATACAGCCAAGAAGCTCGCTCAGGTATATGTAGATGAGATAGTACGTTTGCACGGTGTGCCAGCAACGATAGTTTCCAACAGAGGTCCTCAGTTCACAAGTCGTTTCTGGGAACAATTGCACAAAGCGTTGGGAACGCAGTTGACGTTCAGCACTGCTTTCCATCCACAGACAGATGGACAGTCTGATATGACTATTCAGACTTTGTAAGATCTCCTTCGGGCTTGTGTTTTGCAGTTCCTAGGCAGTTGGGACATACATCTCAGTCTGATAGAGTTTGCCTGCAACAATAGTTATCAGTAGAGCATCGACATGGCTCCTTATGAGGCCTTATATGGCAGGAAGTGCAAATCTCCGTTATGTTGGTATGAGTCTGGTGCATATCAGCTTTTGGGTCCTGAGTTAGTACCGCAGACAATAGAAAAGATCAAGGTGATACAACAACAGTTGAAAGCGGCACAAGACAGGCATAAGTCTTATGCAGACAATTGCCGATGACCTTTGGAGTTCCAGGTAGGAGACAAAGTGTATCTTAAGGTCTCACCATGGAAAGGTATGCTAAGGTTTGGCCGGAAGGGTAATCTAGCACCCAGATATATGGGGCCATACCCGGTCATAGCACGTATGGGCAAGGTAGCTTACAAGTTAGAGTTGCCACCAGAATTGCATTGGTTACACCCAGTGTTCCATGTCAGTATGCTGAAGAAAAGTCATACAAATACATGAACAGTGATACAGCCAATCGAAGTTGAGCTTGATCAAGATGTGACCTACGAGGAAGGTCATGTGATGGTCCTTGACAAAAGAGTTAAGAAGCTGAAGAGGAAGGACCTGGTTCTTGTAAAGGTTCTTTGGCATCATCGTGGCATTGAGGAAGCCACCTGGGAGCTTGAGGAAGAGATGAGGAGGAAGTATCCCTCACTTTTCTCTTCGGATTTTGAGGACGAAATCCCTTTGTAGAGGGTTATAACTTGTAAGGACCCTGACCTCCATTTAGGTCTTATCATGTTTGCTTTGTGTAACCCTGGTGCTTAGTTGCTTGTTAATCACCTTTAGTGGTGATTAGGGTTTGTTTGTGCTTTGTTGAGAGCTGGAGGTTCTACTTGCAATTAACCTAAGTCTAGAGTTTGTGGGCAAGTTTCTCACCTTGTGAGGTGTTCCTCCCTCTCCTTGCTTCCTCTTGTGTTGAGAGGAAGGGTTGGGCTCGTTGCTTGAGTTCCTTTGGGCTTGGTTGATCCTTGGTGGGCCTTGTTGTGCCTTGCCTTTGCCCTTTTTGGATCTTGTGTCGGCCTAGGTGTGTCCGCCATGGTTGTGTCAGCCTGAGGTGTGTCGCCCATGGGAGTGTGTCGGGCATGGTGTGGAGGTTTGTCGCCCATGGACCCTTTGACCCCCCCTTTTGACCTCGTTTGTGTCACCACTAGTGGACACTTGGTGCTTGATGCTTTCATGTGGCAATGGCCTTGGACGTGTTTAGGGCATGTTAGACTGGTGACATTGATCATGGACAAGTGTCCCTAGGTAGGCGACACCTTGCCTTGTCTTACCTTGGTTTCTCCTCCATCCTCTCCTATATATGTGTTCCCTTTCCCTTGCTAAGGATCCCTTTTAGTTCATTAGTTTTCCCTCTCCCTTGGTGCACGACACCTCCTTCCTTTGCAAGCTTGGTGGCCAATCCTTGTCTAGGAGTCTCCTTCTTCCTCAAGTGGTGGCCGAACTGTTGGGTTTTAGGGGAGGCAGATAAGGCAACGGAAACAAAACAAATTTCCTCCCCAAACCCAGAACAAGGAAACACGTTAACGTCTATACAATAGGAAAGGATGGTTTGTGGAATCATACATTGTCCCGAGGCTTACTCAGCGACAATACCTCGTGGCTTGTGCGGTCTTCACCTCCGGTCTTGGACGGTGTCTGTGCAGCTCCTGGTCGCACCGAGCCTGACGACTCCCGGTCTCACCGGGACTGTCAAGATTGACAGCTATCCTTCGAGTGGCAGAAATCTCCCACCTCGGAAGTAGTCCACATGGACCGCCTGGACTCCAATCTCCTTGTCTCACAAGGAATTGGAAGGAGTCGCACCCTCCTGTCAACGTACTAGTCACTGACACACTCTCCTGCCACCAGTCGCTTTCTGCAGTTGTCTTTCCCTTGTTGTGCCTCCCTTATCGGGTAGCACTTGCTCGGGCTCTCTCGGTTACCCAAACCAGAGAGAACGACAACTTTCCAGAGCAACTGGTTGCACTGAGTTGTTCTTTGAGAAGCCCCCAATACCCCTATATATATGAGGGTCATGGGACAGGGTTCTCTATCCCGGGCAATATGGGACTAAAGCAAGAGTAGAAGGGTTCAAGATTTTCCACAAAAACAACCAACTCGCAACCTGAACCGATTGTTTCATTTCTGAAATGGTCGGTTGGGGACCTGAGACGGTCGGTTGACACCTCAACCGATCGGTTGGGACCCATGAAATGGTCAGTTCATTTCTGAACCGGTCGGTTCGTGGTCCTGGTCAGTTCCTGATTGAGTTTTCTTCTTTTCTTTCTAATTGGTATCAAATACCAATCCTTGTTCCAATCAAATTGGGCAAGTGAAACGAAAGGAAATTTCTCACCAATCCTACTTTCCCAACTTGCTCGGTTGCATCAGTTTAATCGATCGTTTCAACACTTGAAGCAATCATTTCACCCTGATCATGAGCCGGTCGACTCACCACCTGAGCCGATCGGTTCATCACATGAGCTGATCGGTTGGGAGTGCAGATTGTGCAGAAATAGTCAATTGCAGTTTCAATCTATCTGATACTCTAATCAATCAGTCCAACACCTTGAACATTATGATACTGAGCTATCAATTGATTGAGTGTTTAATTGAACTACTAAACTCCTTTAGTAATCAATCTAAACATTTTTTATGGACAAAACTCCTCTTCCAGGTTAAATCCTATGTGTGTGACCCTACAGGTCCATTTCACGTTGGCAGTGAAAAGTCCATAACACTTATGACTTCACAAGCAAAGAGTGGTGCCTAGTCACACATCAGTGCTACCCAAGTGAAATAGAAAGTTGGAGAACAACTTTCAATCCTACAATCCGTGAATGGTGTTACAGTGAATGTATAATTCCTTTGTCACTGATATCCCGAATGAACTCGAGGCATGGAACAGTCATCCTGTCAACGTTCATTCACTTTCTTGATCTCAGAGTATATTGGAAGAGATATGTATGACATCAATATCACATACTGATTCACACATGCGTGCACACCTTTCTCAATCCTACTCATCAAGTGGCCATGGATATGAAACTCCCTCAGGAGGGACAAATCCCATATCTATCACTCACCCCTCAAAATCCCCATGTGTCAAAGACACCCAATCATCACCTTTATAACAACCCATGTTTCAGGACTGCGTTTGATGATGTCAAAGTGTGCCCAACGACATGTGTTGAGTGTAGTGATTTCAGGTCAAAGAATCACACTCACCACCATCACTATGAGTACTGACTGTGACTACCATGTCATGGTTCCATGTGTCAAACTCATTGTGGGTATGTCTGGTACACTTGTTCTCTAACAAGTACCTATGTGTTTGGTTTGATATCTCTATATCATGACTAATGAGATTCTGTCATCAACCAATACCACAATCTAGTCTTGTGTGTCATTGCTGTCTATCTACCTTCCACAATGACATCTGACTAGGGACATAACAAGAATGTACATACTCTTAGCATCTGTATGATCTCATCGTTTAGGTCCTCAACCTGAAAGCATACGTCATTGAGTACTGTCATTCTCTAGACATTCAATCTATTCTATCACTATCTCATATGACTGAACCAGAAAGAATTGGAAGCTTGCCTTTGATGTTTATCGAATCAATCTTAATGTATCCCACCAATCATCCCATGATTGGCTCTTAGGGCATACATACCAACACGAACCCTAGAGTGCTTTGCTCTCTTCTTGTGGTGGAGCTTGGAGCTTGGAGTTTCTTAAGGCAGGTTACATAACTCCTAACCCTAACTATACTACCTTTTACGTTCTTGTATGTTTCTTATGATCATAATCGGCTATGTATGTTGCTAGTTTGATTTCTTGCTTAGTTTCACCTTGTTGGCCGAATCATGTTCTAGGGTTTCTTGTTGAGCAACACCCATCTCCCTCCTTGGTCTAGAGAAGTGACCTTGAACTCTAGTAATATGGGCAATACTCCTCTCTCGTTTAAAGTTGAGAGGTGAGCTTGTGTTCTAGTTGGTTGAGCAACACCCTTCTCTCACCATGTATTCGAGAGGTGAGCTTTGTGGTGGACGCAGACCTTTGGTAGGGTTGATCCTTATGTTGCTCGATTGGTGAAAATAAGGTGTGCAAGACCCCTCTCTCTTGATTGTTGATAGGTGATCCATCTTCTTGATCCACTAGGGTTTTAGTGCCCTAGTGCTTGAGGTTGATGACGACCTGTTGTGGGTTGCATCTTGGCCGATATGGCTTGGGGTTGATGTTTCCCGATACCCCTCTTGATCTAAAGCCTTGGCTGACATGTTGTGGTTGTGTTGGGTGATACATCCTGGTCCTTGAACTTTTGTGTGTCGGGTGTCACACCATGCTGAATGTCCTTCCCGATACACCTTGTTGAGGTGGTTGATTGGTGCTTTCATACCTTGGATGATGGGGCGTTGCAATCTGGACCTACGTTGCCTTGTGTGTTGGCCGACAGGATGAGGGTAGGCTGGTTGGATGACAGGATTCTTTGTGGCCGTTGAGTTGTATCTTTGGGTGTCATACCTTGTGAATGATGTTGTCCGATACACTTAATCCGAGATGGTAACCTAGTGCATAATGCACCGTTGCACGATATAGGCTGAGCTGCACGTTGCATATGTATGCCCGATACCCATGATGCACGACACAACGTTGCACGACACTGAGGTGCACGATACATAGGTGCCTAATACACCTGCTGCATGATATGCTTGTGCACATTATGCCTTGGGCCTTGTTGCACGATACATCTTGAGGTAGTAGTCGATACACCTTGTTGGTTTGCTTGGCCGTAGGCTTGAGTGCATGGGTGATATGAGGAAGTACCCTACCCGATGCTATCTCTAGTGAGGGTGCCCTAGCCATCACACTTCTTGTGAGGGTAGTGGGCACTTCTAGTGAGGGTCTTGTTCCTTCTAGAAAACATATATGCTAGCTCTTGTTCATGCAATCATGTTTGATTTATGAGGGTGACCTTTGATATGTTTGATAATAGTGAGTTATTTGATATAGTAGATTAAATCTATGTATCTTGACATGACATTACATGTGTTTATGATCATCTAGAATTATCTGTATAATGTTGAGAAAATGGTAAGCATATAAGTTGCTTTGCTTGATGATATGACCTATATCTATGGTCACAGGTTGAGGCATGAATGATAAAGCATATGATCATGAATGTTTCCCTATGCTTGATAATATGATCTTTCTGTTCATCCATGATGATTTTGTATACTAACTATGTAGGTGTTTCATACAGATGCATAGCCAGGTAAAGGGATATGAGCTATATATGTTTGAATAACACTGCTTTGATGGTTACTCTTAATGATGAGATGACATGCATGATGTGTTTTGGTCTAAGGACCTGAGTTTGGCTAAAGTGCCTAAGTTGAGGTGTTATCCTCTGATGATGATCTGGGATTGTTATCCCAAGTAATGAGTATGCCCTATGAGGCAGTGGTTTCTTGTAATGAGGGATTGAGATTCCAGGATATTGTGATGGTGGTAACAATATTGTAACTTTATGTTATGCATGTGTTACAACATGGTTGCCTCAATAATCCACTTAAAATATACTAACTAATCACAGTGGAACATATCATGTAGTTTGCCCTGGCCATAGATCCATCATCGTCAAGAGCTGATGATGGTGAAACGGGTTCTCCTGTGGGTTAACCCGGAGCGCATATTGTTGAATATGTGAGGTTTCTCCTAGCCTAAAATAGAGAGGATGCGAGTGTAGTTGCGGTTGCAGACTCGGGATATATATATATAGAGCATGGTGAACAGGCCCATGGCTCAGTGTGATAGAGCATGAATGCGTTTATGGCTCAGAGAGCACGGTGAACTGGCTCGTGGCTCAGAAACTCGCGCTGAGACCTGTACCGAGGCAGGCTAGAGGAAGGGTAGCCTGTGGAGCTGACCCTATGGCTCAGGCCACTTAAGCATGAGATTGCGGCCCTTCTTTGGTTCTCGTGCACTGACCACGAGGTGGGAGGTCATGGAGTCTGGCTCTTCCATTGACCTTGTATGGCACCGGCTCCGGGTTTCGTAGCCGTCGGTTGGATCTGAGCGGTATGGCTCACTTCCTCAGGTCATAATAATATGTAATCCAGCCGAATAGTATTTATTGCTTAAGGAAAAACACGGAACATTGATTGAGGCTTTGCTTGAGTAGTTAATCTTTTTATACTTGCAATTACTTATACGTTCCTTATGTTATGAGGTAAGATCTTATAAATCCTATCTTTCAATCATGTTCCATAAAGAAATACTTGGTTATCTGCCTTCCGTACAACCTGGTAAGCTTGATGGTATTAATAGCTTTGCTATATAGAATGCTTTTGTTATATCTTCTATCAGTTATCTACTAGTTTTTCTTTCATCCTTCTATGGTTTTATGTTTTCAGAGGGGAGTTATGTTTCTTGCTGGGACTGAGTGTCTCACCCTGCTAGTTTATAACCTTTTTAGGTATTCGAGCTAGTCGTGGTGGTGGTTGCGGGGTTGCGGCCGAGTAGCAAGATGAGCAGTAGAAGGCAAGAGATGGACATGCTGCTGTTTTGGTTGTTTGTAGTAGAGTCTTAGAGTCATCCCTGTACTCTCAGGTCCTTGGAGGCATTTTGACGTTGTTTCATGATGTATAGCTGACGATGCTTTGTATGTCCTATAGATGGCTGGATGTGGGTCATTATGTACATATGAACGGGTGATGAACTCATGTGATGACTAGACAACTGATCCTCTAGGCTGTGGACACATATCAATACATGTAAATGTTTATATAACTTGTTTCTTGTAGGAAAAGGATCTGAATGTAATAGTTTCTTAGTTTATCCGCTTTTCGAAATTAGTTTTAATTAACCTATGTTTTGGTAATTAGTGGTTTATGGTATTTTTTGCACGTTTTCACGGGACACCTCACTGTCTGTGTGATAGTGGGATGTGTCACCAAACTTTCTCTCTCCTAAGAATTCAATTATATATACTCAATTATCCTCTACTTGAAAGGCTATTTTCACAATACACATTCACTCCCCACTTAGGCTGATGACCAAGGAAGCAAAGGAGAAGGAGGAGAGCATACCCCAAGCTTGAGGCAAGACCCATGGTCATCTTCAATCTTGGGTTGAAGGCTAAAATCGAGTTATAACTCTTCTTTTCTTCTCTCTTCCATTTGACGCTCAACTTTGGCAATGTTTTACATCAAAAGGGTTGAGAATGTGTCTAGGATAATTGAAGGAGCTATCTTCACCATTAAAGATGAAAATATTGGATCTTTGAAGTTGCTTTGAAGGCAGGTTATATAACTTGAACCCTTTGATATTATTATTTGATTTCAATCTTGCAATATATGTTGATCTTTCCTTCTTCTCGAATTTTTCTTGAGTAATTGATGAATTAATGAATCCATTGGTTGTATGGATAGTAGAAATGGAGGTCTAAAGCTTGATGATGATGACATCATTTTAGCACACACATCTAGATCAACAATATCAAACGATTTCAACTATGTACGATCAAATGGTTTCAAACCGTTTAAAGTTCAAATGGTTTCAACATAACCTAGGCCAAACGGTTTCAAACCGTTTAAAGTTCAAACAGTTTCAACTTAATCTAGTTCAAATGGTTTCAAACCATTTAGTGATCAAACAGTTTCAACTTAATCTAGTTCAAACGATTTAAAACCATTTAGTGATCAAACAATTTCAACTTAATCTAGTTCAGACGGTTTCACCATTTAGTGATAAAACGGTTTCAACCAAATCTAGTTCAAATAGTTTCAAACCGTTTAGAGGTTCCAAATTGTTTGGAGATCAAAGAGATCCAAACTATTTGAAGATTAAAGGATCTCAAACTGTTTAGAGATCAAGTGGTCCCAAACCGTTTAAGATTCAAACGGTATCACACCGTTTAGAGATCAAGTGGTCCCAAATCGTTTAAGGTTCAAACAGTCTCAAACTGTTTAGAGATCAAATAGTCTCAAAACCATGTAAGGCCAAACAACCCTATGAGTGTTTGTAAAGTATCTCAAGGTTGATTACAATGGAAGTACCTCTAAAGTACTAAGGTGAATAGTACACTTAGAGTGATTTTCATTTGATGCTTATGAAAGTAATAAACTCAATACACTATGATAAGCATAGGTGCATGTACTTTAGTGAAAGGATGAGCCAACTTAATAAAGTATGGAGTAATCAACATCCTAGAGAGGATGAGAGAGAAACCCATACTTGTGTAATAAACATGTAATGTGCATACATTGATACTTTTAATAAGTGTAGAGTATGAATTAGGGTTTGATCTTTGATAATGTGATCATGAAACCCTAAATTGATAAAGAATGGGAAACCCTAACCCTAATTTCAGGTAAAGGTATGAGAAACCCTAATTGATAAAGAATGGGAAACCCTAACCCTAATGAGGGAATAGTGGTGTTACCCTTGTATTGCACGGTGTTGATATGCAATTGATATGGTTGTTATCAAGTATACTAACTATGCAGGTATTATAAGATGATGAGCATTGCCAGGTATGAGCTATGATGTTTAATTTATAAAAATGCTTAATGGGCCTTGTGAGCCATTATATTATTTGTTTCCTAGTGAGAGGTGACAAGATGTTTAATGCGCCTTGTGGGCTATGTGAGATGCTTGTGTAACAAGTATCAAGTATACCTTGGTCAGATGACCTGGAGGTAATAGTTACCTTATAAGTGATAATAATGTTCAGTGATGAACTAAGTGTTTGAATACCCAGATCCAGTAAACATGATGATGATATTGTTGAGGGATGAGAATTCTCGATGATGAGATAAGGGATTGAGATCCCAATGTTTTATAAAGTTTTTAAAAGTACTTGATAGATATATTACACTTTTCTTTGTAGCATTTATTATAATAATTCATGTTTGAAAACTTGGCTGATGTTAAAATAATATGGTAATGCACTTAATTAATCAAGTGAAATTTTATCATGTAGAGCCCCGACCATAGATCCATCATCATTAGTAGCTGGTGATGGTGAAATAGGTTTTCCCACAGGATCTCCTAGAGGGCATATTTTTTAATATGTGGGGGTAATGGGCACGAATATCCTTACGCCCCAATGTGGGATTGACGTGAGATAAACACAAGATCTCTCAATCCTTCATTATATGTGTCAGGATGGATGTATCATGAATCTCCCGATGATGATTAATGTCGGATCGATGTGAGATAAACATGAAATCTCACGATTGTGAAGAGAGTGCAGCCTCTGCTGTAGCTCTATAGAGAAGTTGACAGTATACCTTGGAAAGTTATTTAGCAGAGACACGAGATGTCCTACATGTGGTCTCGCACTGAACGAGATGGATGAGGTCATGGAGTCTGGCACTTCCATTGACCTAAGTATGGAACTGATGCTTTACGCTTCCATGTTCGGTTGGAGTATGAGTGGTATACCTCATTTCCTCATGGCATAAGTGTGATTGTAAAATGTAATCATCCGTGTCGCGTAATTGCTTAAGGATGAAATACGGATATCATTGGATGATGTTACATTGCTTAATGTATCTTAAAATGGATAAATGTTATACATGTTCTTCATATTCCTTATTAAATAAATGATTTACTACTTCATCATATATAGTTGTAATGATTTAAAAGATGATATTGCTCTATTATGCTTAAACAATGATTTATCCTGCTTATTAATAATAAAGAATCCTCTACTCAATTTATTACTATTTATCTACAATGATAATATTGTTGGTGGAGAGTTATATCTCTCGCTGGGACATGGGTCTCACCCCGTTGGTCACCAACATTTTTAGGTGGACACAGACGAGCAGGTAGGGACCATACAGCAGGGGAAGGACAACAACATCAGGGACCACAGTAACATCTCAGGTGGAGATATTGATTTTCGTGTCTTGTGGATATGAGTTCTATGTGCCATCTTTGTACTCTCAGGTCCTTGGAGTCAGTATTTAGTGTTTTCATGATCGATATGAGATTTTATCTTGAATTCCTCGAGGTTTTATGTTGCTTATGTATAGTTTTAGCAAAGCAACTATTGTAAATATATTCCTCAAGAAGAGATGGTGCATGGTATGTATAATGTGAACTATAATGTATGCAGTACTTTGGTTCTCTTTATAAGAGATTCCTAGAATTAGATCTCTTTGCAAAAGGTTTTAATTTTTAGTGATTTTTGTTATTCTGTTGATTATGGTTAATTCCATAATTAATTACACAGTGACGGTCTGATTTGTTGTTAGATCATCACAATGTTTTGGTATCAGAGCCTAAGGTTCGTTGAGTCTACAGAGACATAGGTTTAAGGTCATTGAGTCTGTTCTAGTGTCTTCTAGTTTATCTGATAGTGACTTCTACTCTCAGGAGAAGAAATAAAGCTTGAAGATGGTTGGATCACACAAAGAACATGTTGCTGAAAGTAGTGTTGTTGTACTAGGAGGAGGTGCAAGGGATCAGGCTAGAGAGGAACTAGTACCTGAGAATCCCCATCTTGACCAAGATTCGATAGAAAACCCAGCTTTCCATGCTCTATTTGGACAGTTCATGGCGACAATGACACATATGGAGGATAGGATGCCACCACCTGTACCTAGGGCACCAGCTTCCAATGAGGGACATGGAGCTGGTAAGACTTTTGAGCGGCTTCAATGGGTAGGAGCCACTGATTATACTGGTATACCTAACCCAGAAAACGCAGACTTGTGGTTGACTGAGCTGGAGAAGGCCTTTAGAATTCTTAATATCACAGAAGCTGAGAAGGTTAGGCATGCGGTGTACCTTTTGAAAGGGAGTGTTGGCCACTCGTGGGCCATTGAGGAAGACAAAAGACCAGGAGTTGAGGTCGAATGGAGAGAGTTCTGATGAGAGTTTGTTAGTAGATATTTTCCCAAGACTTACCTGGATGAGAAAATCTCTCAGTTTGAGCGGATAGGGCAAGGACCAATGAACATTTGTGAGTATGAAGCTAAGTTCATGGAGCTTCTACAGTTTTGTCCGCACATGGCTACTACAGATGAGGAGAGGATTCAGTGTTTTGAGAAGGGTTTGAATGCTGATTTGACCACACCTGCATTTGCTCTAGAGAATAGAGAGAGTTTTGCCACCTTTGTGGAGTCATTTAGGTGAATAGAAAGGTATGTGACTAAGAAACGTCAAGCCAATAGTAAGAAAGAGTATATACAGTTCCAAGGACAAAGGTCCGAAAGTTTTAAGAAACCAAGGTTTTCTGCACCAATAGTACCACCGAGGTTCAATACTCAGACGCAGTGGACATCCAGAAAGGGTAGAGGTCATAGTTTACCACCAGAGGGAGCCCACATCTCAACATCAATGTCAGTAACAGGACCATCTAGGCCAAAGTGGGAGAATAGAAGTTGTTATAAATGTGGGAAGATGGGACATCTGATGAAAGATTGTCTAGCTACATATGTGAGTGTAACCCAACCACCGAGGCAGAGTCGATAAGGCTCTTAGAAGTGACAGTTTAGCAGTGGCACACGAGGATGTGGACAGGCATCCCAAGCTGGTTCATCTGCACCCAACAACAGGGTGAATTGTCGACAACCAACAATGGAAAGATTCTATGCTATGAATCAGCTAGAAGTAGTGGTCAACCCACGAGTCGTGACAGGTCAGATGGAATTATTTCATTCTGATATTACTTCATCCTGCTTTGTATATGTTTTGTTTGATCTGGGTGCTACGCATTCCTTTATCACTCGAGAAGTGATTCATGACTGCATTATGACTGTCAGTCATAGAGTAGATAACTTGTTATTAGAAACTCCATTAGTTGGATCTGTAGTGTTGCGGGAGGTATGTTCTCCCTGTGTTATTTCTTTTTCAGAACATACCATTCAGGTGGATCTTATACCACTTGAGATGCATGGGTTCAACATAATCCTTGGAATGGACACCCTAGAAAAGTATAAGGTTGTCTTGGATTGCGGTTCCAAGCAGGCTATGTTCTCAGACAATGGTGATACATGGGTCTTTTAGGGGGACAGAAAGATTCTTTCAACCTATCTAGTGTCAGCAATGGTAGTTGAGAAACTATTGCGACAAGGATGTGAAGCATTCTTGGCACATGTGGTAGATACCAAAGCAGAGAGTCCTAGTCTTTCTAAAGTTTAGATTGTTAGGGAGTTTGAGGATGTGTTTCCTGAGGAACTTCCAGGTGTTCCTCCACCCTGAGAGATTGATTTCAAGATTAATCTAATCCCGAGTATGCAACCTATAGCTCAAACACCATATAGAACGGCACCTGCTGAGATGGCAGAACTCAAGAAACAGTTACAGGAGTTGCTTGAAAAGGGTTTTATTTGACCGAGTAATTCACCTTGGGGTGCTCCAGTTCTTTTTGTTAAAAAGAAAGACGGGTTTATGTGATTAAGTATAGACTATAGACAGTTAAACAAAGTAACCATAAAGAACAAATATCTATTGCCAAGAATAGATGATTTGTTTGACCAGTTGTGTGGTGCAACTATATTCTCTAAAATAGATCTGAGGTCAGGATACCATCAGTTACGCATCAAGGAGAGTGACATACCTAAATCAGCCTTCAAAACAAGGTATGGTCACTATGAGTTCATAGTTATGTCATTTTGACTAACTAATGCACTAGTTGCATTCATGGAACTCATGAACAGAATCTTTCAGTCATTCCTTGATCAATTCATAGTAGTCTTTATAGATGACATCCTGATTTACAGTAGAGATGTTCGACAACATGAGCAACACCTCTGTCAGGCCCTGACTTTACTGAGAGAGAACAAGCTATACGCCAAGTTTAGCAAGTGTGAATTCTGGTTATCAGAAGTGTCTTTCCTAGGACACGTAATATCTGCCTCAGGTATCCGTGTTGATCCTAAAAAGGTAGAATCTGTCTTGGAGTGGGAACAGCCAAAGACACCAACGGAGATATGTAGTTTTCTAGGACTGGAAAGTTACTATAGGAGGTTCATTAAGAACTTTAGTTCTGTAGCATTACCCCTAACTAGGTTAACCAGGAAGGAGGTTCCTTTTGTCTGGAATGACAAGTGTCAATGTTCTTTCCAGTTGTTAAAAGAAAGGTTAACAAGTGCACCTGTGTTAGCTTTACCTGAGTAGGGAAAGGGATACATTGTATTTTGTGATGCTTCTAAGAATGTTCTAGGATGGGTGTTGATGTAGGATAAACAAGTGATTTCTTTTGCTTCTCAAAAGCGTAAGAAACATGAGGAAAATTATCCGATGCATGATCTAGAATTGGTTGCAGTGGTTCATGCGTTGAAGATCTGGAGACATTATCTCTATGGAGAGACATTCCAGATTTTCACAGACCATAAGAACCTAAAATACATCTTTTCACAGCATGAGTTGAACATGAGACAACATCGCTGGATGGAGTTAATCAAGGACTACGGCTGTACAATTAATTCATCCGGGAAAGGCTAATGTAGCAGCTGATGCACTAAGTAGAAAATCATCATGGCCAACCATAGACAAAGCACAGTTGAACTCTTTAATGTGATTTAAACGAGACATGCTTGTCTCTTTCAGGCAAAACAATGTATAGCTTAAAGTATCCTTGTTAGCTGGACTGTTAGATGAAATGCAAGTGAAACCTACTCTGAAACAACAGATCAAAGAGGCACAATAGGTTGATACTATGATTCAGCAGATCAGGTCAGAGTATGGTAGTGAGAAATGGGATGGTTTTCATGAGTCAGATGATGAGGTAGTCTGTTACCATGGTAGGATGGTAGTACCTGATGCCAATGACTTAAGGAAGTTATCCATGGAGGAAGATCATTCATCTATGTATGCAATGCATCTAGGGAGCACCAAAATGTATCATAACTTGAAAGATATGTATTGGTGGCCTAGTTTGAAGAAAGATGTAGCTGAGTTTGTTATGTGGTGTCCAATGTGTCAGTAGGTTAAATCTGAACATCAGAAGCCCGCAGGAACAATACAACCCTTACCTATACCACAGTGGAAATGGGATCACGTGACCATGGACTTTGTGGTTGGTTTACCCAGAACAACCAAAGGTCATGATTCCATTTGGGTGATAGTTGATAGGTTGACTAAGTCAGCACATTTTATTCCTATCAAAAGAACCTATACTGGTGAGAAACTTGTACAGATCTATATAGATGAGATAGTGCGGTTGCACAGAGTTCCAGCCACAATTGTTTCTTATAGAGGTCCCCAGTTCAGGAGTCATTTTTGGGAACGACTACATCAAGCATTGGTTACGCAGTTGAGATTCAGTACCACCTTTCACCCCTAGATGGATGGACAATCTGATAGGACTATACAAACCTTGGAGGATTTGTTTACGGCATGTGTCCTTCAGTATGTAGGAAGTTGGGATCTACACTTGAGCTTAATATAATTCACTTACAACAATAGTTATCAGCACAGTATTGATATGGCACCATATGAAGCATTATATGGTAGACGTTGTAGATCTCCATTGTGTTGGTATGAAATAGGAGAATACCAACTTTTGGGTCCTGAATTAGTGCAACGGACAACTGAAAAGATTAAAGTAATACAACAACAATTAAAGGTTGCATAGGATAGATAGAAGTCATACGCTGATAAATGGCAAAGACCTTTAGAATTCCAAGTTGCAGACAGAGTATATCTCAAAGTCTCACCTTGGAAAGGTGTTCTTAGATTTGGGAAAAAGGGTAAGTTAGATCCTAGATTTATGGGGTCTTATCCAATCATTGAACGGATTGGAAAGGTAGCCCATAAGTTGGAGTTGCCACCTGAACTACATAGATTGCATCCAGTATTCCATATATCCATGCTGAGAAAGTGTCACCCTGATACGGAGTTAGTATTGCAACCTGTAGAGGTAGAGTTAAATGAAGATATATCCTATGAAGATGGACCAATGATGATTCTTGATAAGAGAATCAAAAAGTTGAAAAAGAAAGACATAATTCTTAGATAATTGTAACATCCCTGACCTGGGTTATGGCCTAACCCGAGAAGTTTTGCTTAAGTAAGTCATTTATATTCTTGTCTTTATCTTTTGAAAAGTAATTGAGACTAAAGGAGAGTTTATTTCAATTTTGGTCCTATTTGAATAATGTTGAAGCAATATTTGCTTGTTTTGGACTAAAGTGCAATTTACCCAATATAAGGGGTTACCTTGCAAAATGTTACATGATAAATGTTCCTCAAGTAATTTAACATCATAAGAATGAGAAGGATGCTAAGGGATGGTTTGTGGAAGCCTAAATTCCAAGAAGGGGCTTGTCTGAATAATACTTGTACATTGAATACTAGTTTTGGTGTAATTTGCAATTTACCCAAAACATAGGGTTGAATATGTAAAATACCACCTCAAGAGTGTCCCTATTGTCTCTTGGTATCAATTATAGAAAAGAAAAAGAAAGGGGTGTCTTGTTTGAACCATATTTGAGAAATGATACTCTTGATAATAAAATAATCAGGAAATAAGCATAATTGAAACCCTAAGTTATTTTGTAGCAAAAATATATAAATTAAATGAAGTGCCCATCAACTAAAAAGCTATGGGTGAAACCCTATAATGGAATGGCAGACAAAATACCTTGATAGGAATCGATATTCTTAAGTAGGTGAAAATATCTACCTACATTTTTAATTGAAAAGTAATGTCCACTCAAATAAAGGTGCTAATGGATAATAGTATTATATTTATTAAAAAGCTTAAATGGTCAATTATAATTCAAGGATAATTCAAAGGAATTTGAAGATAAGAAGGATGGATTCGGAGATAAGGAAGTGGAGGGGGCATGTGGCAAGGAAAGTTGATGACTTCCCTCCTACTTTCTTTCTCCTAAGAATTCAATTATATACACTCAATTATCTACTACTTGAAAGGCTATTTTTGCAATACACATTCACTTACCACTTAGGCCGACGACCAAGAAAGCAAAGGAGAAGGAGGAGAGCATTCTCCAAGCTTGAGGTAAGATCCATGGTCATCTTCAACCTTGGGTTGAAGGTGAAAATCGAGTTATAACTACTTTTCTTCTCTCTTCCATATGATGCTCAACTTTCGCAATCTTTTACATCAAAAGGGTTGAGAATGTGCCTTAGATAATTCGAGGAGCTATCTTCACCATTAAAGATGAAAATCTTGGAGCTTTGAAGTTTCTTTGAAGGCAGGTTATATAACTTGAACCCATTGATATTATTATTTGATTTCAATCTTGCAATATATGTTGATCTTTCCTTCTTCTCAAAATTTTCTTGAGTAATTGATGAATTAATGAATCCATCAATTGTATGGACAGTAGAAATGGAGGTCTGAAGCTTGATGATGATGACATCATCTTAGCACATACCTCTAGATCAAAAATATCAAATGGTTTCAACTATGTACAGACAAACGGTTTCAAACCGTTTAAAGTTCAAACAGTTTCAACATAACCTAGGTCAAACAGTTTCAAACTGTTTAAAGTTCAAATGGTTTCGAACTGTTTAGTGATCAAATGGTTTCAACTTAATCTAGTTCAAATGGTTTCAAACCGTTTAGTGATCAAAAGGTTTCAACATAATCTAGTTCAGGTTTCAAACCGTTTAGTGATCAAACGGTTTCAACTTAATCTAGTTCAAACAGTTTCAAAACATTTCGTGATCAAACAGTTTCAACCAAATCTACTTCAAACAGTTTCAAACCATTTACAAGTTTCAAACCATTTGGAGATCAAAGAGATCCAAACTGTTTGAAGCTTAAAGGATCTCAAACCGTTTAGCGATCATGTGGTCCCAAACCGTTTAAGGTTCAAACGATCTCAAACTATTTAGAGATCAAGTGGTCCCAAACCGTTTAAGGTTCAAACGGTCTCAAACCGTTTAGAGATCAAATAGTCTCAAAACCATGTAAGGTCAAACAACCCTATGAGTGTTTTTAAAGTATCTCAAGGTTGATTATAATGGAAGTACCTCTAAAGTACTTAGGTGAATAGTACACTTAGAGTGATTGTCATTTGATGCTTATGAAAGTAATAAACTCAATACACTATGATAAGCATAGGTGCATGTACTTTAGTGAAAGGATGAGTCAACTTAATAAAGTATGGAGTAATCAACATCCTACAGAGGATGAGAGAGAAACTCATACTTGTGTAATGAACATGTAATGTGCATACATTGATACTTTTAATAAGTGTAGAGTATGAATTAGGGTTTTATCTTTGATAATGTGATCATGAAACCCTAAATTGATAAAGAATGGGAAACCCTAACCCTAATTTTAGGTAATGGTATGAGAAACCCTAATTGATAAAGAATGGGAAACCCTAACCCTAATGAGGAAAAGTGGTGTTACCCTAGTATTGCAAGGTGTTGATATGTAATTGATATGGTTGTTATCAAGTATACTAACTATGCAGGTATTATGAGATTATGAGCATTGCTAGGTATGAGCTATAATGTTTATTTGATAAAAATGCTTAATGGGCCTTGTGAGCCATTATATTATTTTTTGCCTAGTGAGAGGTGACAAGATTTTTAATGTGCCTTGTGAGTTATGTGAGATGCTTGTGTAACAAGTATCAAGTATACATTGGTCAGATGACCTGGAGGTAATAGTTACATGATAAGTGATAACAATGTTTAGTGATGAACTAAGGGTTTGAATACCCAGATCCAGTAAACATGATGATGATATTATTGAGGGATGAGAATTCCCGGTGATGAGATAAGGGATTGAGATCCCAATGTTTTATAAAGTTTTGAAAAGTACTCGATAGATGTATTACACTTTTCTTTGTAGCATTTGTCATAATAATTCATTTTTGAAAACTCGGCTGATGCTAAAAGAATATGGTAATGCACTTAATTAATCTAGTAAAATCTTATCATGTAGAGCCCTGGCCATAGATCCATCATCCTCAGTAGCTGGTGATGGTGAAATAGGTTTTCCCATGGGATCTCCTAGAGGGCATATTTTTTAATATGTGGGGGTAATGGGCTTGAATATCCTTACGCCCTAATGTGGGATTGACGTGAGATAAACACGAGATCTCTCAATCCTTAATTATATGTGCCGGGATGGATGTATCACAAATCTCCCAATGATGTTTAATGCCAGATCGATGTGAGATAAACATGAAATATCTCGATTGCGAAGAGAGCTTAGTCGCCATTGTAGCTCTATAGTGAAGTTGTCAGTATACCCTAGAAAGCTATGTAGCAGAGACACGAGATGTTCTGCATGTGGTCTCACACTGACAGTGACAGATGAGGTCATGGAGTCTGGCTCTTCCATTGACCTAAGTATGGAACCGATGCTTTACGCCGTCGTGGTCGGTTGGAGTATGAGCAGTATACATCATCTCCTCAGGGCATAAGTGTGATTATAAAATGTAATCATCTGTGTAGCGTAATTGCTTAAGGATGAAATATAGAAATCATTGGCTGATGTTACATTGCTTAATGTATCCTAAAATGGATAAATGTTATACATGTTCTTCATATTCCTTATTAAATAGATGATTTACTGCTTCATCATATATAGTTGTAATGCTTTAAAATATGACATTGCTCTATTCTGCTTAATCAATGATTTATCCTGCTTATTAATAATAAAGAATCCTCTGCTCAATTTATTACTATTTATCTGCAATGATAATATTGTTGGCGGAGAGTTATATCTCTCGCTGGGACATGGGTCTCACCCTATTAGTCACCAACATTTTTAGGTGGACACGGACGAGCAGGTAGGGACCATATAGCAGGGGAAGGACAACAATATCAGGGACCGTAGTAACATCTCAGGTGGAGATACAGATTTTTGTGTCTTATAGATATGAGTCCTATGTGTCGTCTCTATACTCTCAGGTCCTTGGAGTTAGTACTCAGTGTTTTCATGATCGATATGAGATTTTGGCTTGAATACCTCGAGGTTTTATGTTGCTTATTTATAGTTTTATCAAAGCAACTATTATAAATATATTCATCGAGAAGAGATGGTACATGGTATGTACAATGTGATCTATAATGTATGCATTCCTTTGGTTCTCTTTATAAGAGTTTCTTGGAATTAGATCTCTTTGCAAAAGGTTTTAATTTTCAGTGATTTTTGTTATTCTGTTGATTATGGTTAATTCCACAATTAATTACACAGTGTCTGATTTGTTGTCAGGTCCTCACAAAGTTTTAGTATCAGAGCCTAAGGTTCGCTGAGTCCACAGAGACATAGGATTAAGGTTGTTGAGTCTGTTCTAGTGTCTTCCAATTTATCTGATAGTGATTTCTGCTCTCAAGAGAAGAAGTAAAGCTTGAAGATGGTTGGATCACATAAAGAACATGTTGCTGAAAGTAGTGTTGCTTCACCAGGAGGAGGTGCAAGGGATCAGGCTAGAGAGGAACTAGTACCTGAGAATCCCCATCTTGACCAAGCTTCGATAGAAAACCCAGCTTTCCATGCTCTGTTTGGATACTTCATGGAGACAATGACACATATGGTGGATAGGATGCCACCACATATACCTAGGGCACCGGCTTCCAATGAGGGACATGGAGTTGGCAAGACTTTTGAACGGCTTCAATAGGTAGGAGCCACTGGTTATACTGGTACACCTGAGCCAGAAGACGCAGACTTGTGGCTGACTAAGCTTGAGAAGGCCTTCAGAATTCTTAATATCCCATAAGCAGAGAAGGTTAGGCATGTGGTGTACCTTTTGAAAGGGAGTGCCGGCCACTGGTGGGCCATTGAGGAATAGAAATGACTAGGAGTTGAGGTCGAATGGAGAGAGTTCTGATGAGAGTTTGTTAGTAGATATTTTCCCAAGACTTACATGGATGAGAAAATCTCTTAGTTTGAGTGGATAAGGCAAGGACCAATGAACATTAGTGAGTATGAAGCTAAGTTCATGGAGCTTCTATGGTTTTGTCCGCACATGGCTACTATAGATGAGGAGAGGATTCAGCATTTTGAGAAGGGTTTGAATGCTAATTTGACCACACTTGCATCTACTCTAGAGAATAGAGAGAGGTTTTCCTCCTTTGTGGAGTCAGTTAGGCGAATAGAAAGGTCTGTGACTGAGAAACGTCAAGCCAACAGTAAGAAAGAGTATACACAGTTCCAAGGATAGAGGTCTGAAAGTTTTAAGAAACCAAGGTTTCTGCACCACCAGTACCACCGAGGTTTAATACTCAGACGTAGTGGACATCCAGCAAGGGTAGAGGATGTAGTTTACCACCAGAGGGAGCACATAGCTCAGCATCAATGTCAGTAACAGGACCATCTAGGCCACAGTGGGAGAATAGAAGATGTTATAAATGTGGGAAGATGGGACATCTGATGAAAGATTGTCTAGCTAGAGATGTGAGTGTAACCCAACCACTAAGGTAGAGTCAACAAGGCTCTCAGAAGTGACAGTTTAGCAGTAGCACATGAGGATGTGGACAGGCATCCCAAGTAGGTTCATCTACTCCCAACAACAGGGTGAGTGGTCGACAACCAACAATGACAAGATTCTATGCTATGAATCAACCGAAAGCAGTGGTCAACCCACGAGTTGTGACAGGTCAGATGGAATTATTTCATTCTGATATGTCTTCATCCTTCTTTGTATCTATTATGATTGATCCGGGTGCTATGCATTCCTTTATCACTCGAGAAGTGATTCATGACTACAATATGACTGTCAGTCATAGAGTAGATAACTTATTATTAGAAACTCCATTAGTTGGATCTGTAGTGTTGCGAGAGGTATGTTCTCCCTATGTTATTTCTTTTTCAGAACATAGCATTCAGGTGGATCTTATACCACTTGGGATGAATGGGTTCGACATAATCCTTGGGATGGACACCCTAGAAAAGTATAAGGTTGTCTTAGATTGCGGTTCAAGCAGGCTATGTTCTCAGACAATGGTGATACATGGGTCTTTTAGGGGGATAGAAAGATTCTTTCAACCTGTCTAGTGTCAGCAATGATAGTTGAGAAATTATTGCGACAAGGATGTGAAGCATTCTTGGCACATGTGGTAGATACCAGAGCAGAGATTCTTAGTTTTTCAGAAGTTTTGATTGCTAGGGAGTTTGAGGATGTGTTTCCTGAGGAACTTCTAGGTGTTCCTCCACCCCGAGAGATTGATTTCAAGATTAATCTAATCTTAGGTACGCAACCTATAGCTCAAACACCATATTGAATGGCACCTGCTGAGATGGAAGAACTCAAGAAACAATTATAGGAGTTACTTGAAAAGGGTTTTATTCGACCGAGTACTTCACCTTGGGGTGCTCCAGTTCTTTTTGTTAAAAAGAAAGATGGGTCTATGCGATTATGCATCGACTATAGACAGCTAGACAAAGTAACCATAAAGAACAAATATTTGTTGCCAATAATAAATGATTTGTTTGACCAATTGTGTGGAGCAACTATATTCTCTAAAATAGATCTGAGGTTAGGATACCATCAGTTACGCATCAAGGAGAGTGACATACCTAAATCAGCCTTCAGAACAAGGTATGGTCACAATGAGTTCATAGTTATGTCATTTAGACTAACTATTGCACCAGCTACATTCATGGAACTCATGAATAGAATCTTTCGACCATTCCTTGATCAATTCATAGTAGTCTTTATAGATGGCATCCTGATTTACATTTTAGATGCTCGACAACATGAGCAACACCTCCGTCAGGCCCTGACTTTACTGAGAGAGCACAAGCTATACGCCAAGTTTAGCAAGTGTGAATTCTGGTTATCAAAAGTGTCTTTCCTAGGACACATAAAACTGTCTCAGGTATCTATGTTGATCCTAAAAAGGTAGAATCTATCTTGGAGTGGGAACAACCAAAGACACCAATGGAGATACGTAGTTTTCTAGGACTGGCAGGTTACTATAGGAGGCTCATTAAGAAATGCAGTTATGTAGCATTACCCCTAACTAGGTTAACCAGGAAGGAGGTTCCTTTTGTCTGGAATGACAAGTGTCAACGTTCTTTCCAGTTGTTAAAAGAAAGGTTAACAAGTGCGCCTATGTTAGCTTTACCTGAGTAGGGAAAGGGATAAATTGTATTTTGTTATGCTTCTAAGAACGGTCTAGGATGTGTATTGATGTAGGATAAACAAGTGATTTCTTTTGCTTCTCGACAGCTTAAGAAACATGAGGAAAATTATCCAACACATGATCTAGAATTGGTTGTAATGGTTCATACGTTGAAGATCTGGAGACATTATCTCTATGGAGAGACATTCCAGATTTTAACGGACCATAAGAACCTAAAATACATCTTTTCACAGCATGAGTTGAACATGAGACAACTTAGCATATAGTTGATGCCACATCAACAAAGTCAATGCCTGGAGAAGGTGTTTCTCATGTTGTTGACTATCCTTAGAGTATATTAGGATATAATCTATGAACACGACCACACACTGATCAAGATAAGGTCTAAACACCCTATTCATTAGATCCATAAAAGTTGCGGGTGCATTGGTTAGCCTAAATGGAATAACTACAAACTCATAATGACCATACCTAGTCCTAAAAGCTGACTTGGGTATGTCATCAGCCTTAATTCTCAAATGATGGTAACCTGACCTCAGATCTATCTTTGAAAACACTGTGGCACCTCTCAACTGATCAAAAAGATCATCAATCCTTGGCAAAGGATACTCATTCTTTATTGTCACCTTGTTTAACTATTTGTAGTCTATACAAAGCCTCAATAAACCATCCATCTTTTTAAAAAACAATATAGGAGCACCCCAGGGGGAAGTGCTCAGCCTGATAAAACCCCTCTCTAACTATTCTTGTAAATGTTTCTTTAACCCATGCATCTCTACTGGTGTCATTCTGTATGTTGACTGTGCTATGGGTTGTGTTCCAGTAACAAGATTGATCTCAAACTCAATCTCTCTAGGAGGGGGAATTCTAGGAAATTCCTTAGGAAAGACATCCTTGAATTCTCACACCACTGGTACCTCTTGGATATTAGGACCTCCCACCATGGTATCCACAACATGAGCTAAGAAAGCCTCACATCCTTATCTCATCAACTGCTCAGCTGACATCAAACATGTAGGAAGAATCTTCCTATCACCCTGGAAAATCCACTGTACATCTCCATCATGGAACATCGCCACCTTAGTACTACAGTCCAAGACTAACTTGTATTTTTCCAAGGTATCCATTCCTAGGATTACATCAAAACCATGCATGTCAAGTGACAAAATATCCACTTGAATGTTGTGTCCAGAAAAAGAAAGAACACAAGAAGGGCACACTTCCCGCAACTCGGTGGAATCAAACAAAGGAGTCTCTAGCTGCAGGATATCAGATCTAAGACTAATAGGTAGATAATAGCTACCTATCACCTCTCTAGTAATAAAAGAGTGTGTCGCATCCGGATCTACTAACACACATACAAAACAAGAAGCAGACAAATCAGAATGAAATAATTCCATCTGACCTATCACAACTTGTGGATTGACTGCTCCCGACTGGGTTGTGGCATAGAACCTTAGTTCCGCCCACGTCCTCTGCTCGCCTGTCTTGAGGATCCTGCATGGGGTGCCTGACCACGTCCTCTTCCACTACCAGTATCAATTGTCGTTGTTGTGATCCCTGTTGATTCTACCTTGGCTGTTGAGTCACCTCCTCAACCTTCATAGGGAAATTCCATCTAATATGCCATGTCTATCCACATTGATGACACACTTGGTTATCACTCTGTGGTCTAAACAGCCCAGTAACTGAGACTGATGATGAACTATGAGTTCCTATCAATGGAAAACTATGACCTCTACCCCTACTCGGGGTCCACTGTGACGGTGCATGTGATCTTGGTTCAGTGAAGGTTGACCTTAGTTGTGACGGTGGTGGGAAAAACCTTGGCTTCTTAAATCCTCCAGATGATTGCCCTTGAAACTGCATATGTCACTTCTTAGGATTAGCTTCACACTTCTCTATGGTAGACCTCTCAATCCTCCTAATAGATTCCATAAAGGTGGAAAACCTTTCCCTATTCTCTAAGGCTGATGTTGTAGTAATCAACTCAGTACTTAGACCCTTCTCAAATCTCGAGATCATTTCATTGTATGTTGTTGCAATGTGCGGGTAGAACCTTAGAAGTTCCATAAACTTTGATTCATACTCATTGATAGTCATAGCTCCCTAACAAATCTTCTCGAACTAAGAGATTTTCTCATCTAGGTAGGTCTCTGGAAAATATTGGCTAACAAATTCCCTCTAAAACTCCTCCCATCCTATCACAACTCCTGGCCTTTTCTCCTCTTCTATGGCCCGCCAATGGCCAGCACTACCCTTCAACAAGTATAATGCATGCTTAAATTTGTCTTTTTCAGTGATGTTTAGGATTTTGAACACCTTTTCTAGCTCAGTCAACCACATGTCAGTGTCTGCTGGATTAGAAGTACCTGAATATTCAATCGCCCGAACATGTCTAAGATGTTCCAATGTCTTCCCAACACCTTGGGACTCCACATTAGAGGCGGCTGCCCTAGCTTGAGGTGTTGGCACTCTGTCATTGATATGTGTAATTGTGGCCATCATCTGTCTAAACAGACTGAAACTCAGGATTGGCCATCATTTTTGGGCCTAGATGAGGCATTGCGGACTGCTCTGGCCCTTCTTCTAGCACTCTCTCATCACGTTCCTGCCTCCTAGCACCTCCTTCTAGTGCAACATTGCTACTCTCAATGTGTTCTTCATGTACTCCAGACATATCTGCATAAGAATAAACTATGATCAGATATGTTGGATACATAAGAACAGACTCAAACCTAAGTCCTATGTCCCTTTACACTCAGTAAACCTAGAGCTCTGAAACCAACTTAACTGTGACACCTCGTCACGCTAAATGAGATTACTCAAAACACAAAACACGATCAACTACTAATTAATCACATAGTAAAAAATGCAAGATAATTAAAACCAATTCCAACAATGTAATAAACTCTAGAATATTTACAAAAGGTCCATCATTCCATTCTCATATACTGTAACAAGTATTTACATATGGGTCCAAAGACCTTAGCCGCATCCTGCATACAAAAGATATCTCACATGTACATGCCATATATTTACAAACATTGACACACTACCAAAATCTCATGTTAATACGAGTATATCATCTAGAAAACACATCCCATACCCAGACCTGAGAGTACAAGGATGATACTAGGACTCTACTACTAACATCTACAACTAACCAACCTTCTGAATCTATTGATCACCAAGTTGGTTCTCTTCCACAGCACGACCTCAACCTCATTGCCCGCGACCACTTAAAAAAATGTGGTGACCCACGGGTGAGACCCAGTCCTAGCAAGATATATAACTCTCTCCATCATATATTGATTATAACATATTAATTAATAGTAAATACATTGAGCAGTTAGGGTATTGAATAAGAAATATGAATAGATTGAATAGTTTAAGCATATTAAGAAGTTAACCAAATAAGTTGTAACATCAAGTAGAATTGCACAATTTTCATAAGTCTACATCATGTAAGAACTATGTAGTGTAAAGACAAGACAAGGGTTAATCAACCAGTGTGATACATATTAAACCCTAGCAATTATACTCCATGGCTAGTATCACTTCTTTTATTACATTGCTCTGAGGGATTTGAGAAATACCACTCAAATCCCAACTGACCACTACTAAGTGGAAATCAGTGCCATATAAGATCTAGGAAGAGTCGGACTCCTAAGATCTTCTCCGCCCCCGGTCAGTACGTGTCCGCCACAACGACACATAAGGTCAAGCTACTAATAGCTTAGTCTGTCCTTGGTATAGGCCATGACACTAGTGAAAGGAGGTGGGTACGCATACCCTACCATCCGAGGTACAACCACAATTGTCCTCCAATCTCATCATATATATATATATATATATATATATATATATATATATATATATATATATATATATATATATATATATAATCACCGAGACACGACCGTAGCCATTCTCAAATTGAGGGCTAGGTATGACCACTGTCATCCTCCCTAACACTTGAATTCAGGATGACAAGCACCCCACATACTCATTAGTATACGCTCCAAGTATCCCTTAGAAATACTCGTTTCACTATCTGGCAATTTTTGACACTCGTATATATCTATGGCACAAGGCACTACATGAACAGAGTTTCACTTAATTAGTTATGCCAATTTGGTGAATTAAGGCTAAATCATACAAATAGACATTCAAACGCTAATTATTTTCTAATAAGAGTATATGTATAACAAATTCAAAAGATATAAAACATTTGATATATAAATCTTAATCACATTACCACATGCTATCATTCAGTGCAAATTAATGGACCACAATTATCATCATACTTTTACAAGATACCAATATCTTATCACAAGTTCTAGGGTTTTAACCCTTATTGGAACATGAAGAGGATTTCACCTCAATCATGGCTTCAAACATGCCCAAAGGTCATTAAGACCATCACATTATTCATAGTAAGGTTATCATCATCATTCCATGCCTTAAACAAGGCTCAAAAGATCATTAGCACATATGTGTCCATAGATATTAACATGGTAAGGAAATATGATATTGAAATAGTACTACATTGTGGTTTCAACATAATAAGAGTGTAATTAATTATCACATTAATCATTCAATAGGTCTAATTATAACTAATTAACATCATATAATTACATTAAGGTTAGGTATAACAAGCTAGATCACATGGGAGTTACACATCCACTTATTATAGTGATTTATCAAATATAACTATATGATGGCAAATGTAAAACTAAAAATTAATGGCATTGGACCATCAAATTATCATCACTAGGACCCACATATAATACCATGTGATTTATTATAATCTATTGGATGTGGAAGCATCCAATATTATTCATTGGATCAGGTTGATTGTTCAAGGTTATCAATTGAAGTATAGGTCTAACCATTAGATCAATTGAACCAAGGAACCATTAGTTTAAGGTTTAGTCAAATCGACAATTTCATTCTTAACTCATAATATATGATGATGACCTAATACACCATTAATTGTGATCAATAGGTCACCATTGGTTGTTAGATCAGTAATACATTCAGTTAACACCATCAAATATTAAGCTAATGTTATCATCGATTGATAATATCATTAGAATACTTAGTAGATGATAATTAAACGTCTAATTGAGCCAAAACCTGACCTAAGGGGGTGAACATAGGTTTTCACCATAAATTTGACACCCTTCATCACTAACATCAGTAGCCAAGATAGAAACACCATTGGCTATTGAATGGTATGACCATCGGTGGTGTGATAGGGAAAGAAATAGCTTGAAACCCCTAATTTGAACCATCAACTATTTTGTGCTTAGCACCATAGGTTGATGCTATCAACCTGTCCCAGATCATGTTACACCTTATGAACATCATACACATGTTTACAAGTTCAAATAGAACTGGAAAAAAATAGGGAACACCACAAAAATTTGTAATTCTAAACAAACATGGTTTTTTTATGCTTAGATCATCACATTAAAGCATAAACATGAACTAACAAGCTTCTAGTAAGCAATATAAGTGAAGAATGTTATATAAATCTCCTCTATAGAGTAGGTCAGATGCCAAACAGAAAGAATCCTGAGAAAATAAGGCAATAGATGTTGGGTTTTAGGGGAGACAGAGAAGGCAGCGCAAACAAAAAAAATTCTCCCCCAAACCCAGCACGAAGAAACGTGTCAATGTCTATATAATAGGAAAGGATTGTTTGTGGAATCATACCTTGTCCCGAGGCTTGCTCGACGACAATACCTCACGCTATGCGCGGTCTTCAACTCCGGTCTTGGACGACGTCTGTGCAGCTCCTGGTCGCACCGGGACTGACTCCTCCTCCTCCTACCGGACTGTCTGATGACAGTTGTCCTCCTAAGTGGCAGTGTCCTCCCGCCTCTGTAGTAGTCCACACGGACCACCTGGAACTCCACAATCCTTGTCCCACAAGGAAGTGGAAGGAGTCGCACCCTCCTGTTGACGTACTAGTCTCCAACATACTCTCCTGCCTCCAGTTGCAATTGTAGTTGTCCTTCCCTTGCTGCACCTCCCTTTTGCGGGAAGCACTTGCTCGGGCTCTCTCACGGTTACTAAAACCAGAGAGAACGACAACTTTCCAGAGCAACTGGTTGCATTGAGTTGTTCTCTAAGAAGCCCCCACTACCCCTATATATAGGAGGGTCATGGGACATGGTTCTCAATCCCGGGCAATACGGGACTAAACGTAGGAGTAGAAGAGTTTGAGATTTTCCACAAAAGCAACTAACTCGCAACCTGAACCGATTGATTCACAAGTGAACCGGTCAGTTTGGGACCTGAACCGGTCGGTTGGAACACCAACCGATCGGTTGGGACCCATGAGCCGATCGGTTCACTTCTGAACCGGTCAGTTCGTGGTCCTGATCAGTTCCCGATTGACTTTCCTTCTTTTGTTTCTAATTGGTATCAAATACCAATCCTTGTTCCAATCAAATTGGGCAAGTGAAACGCAAGAAAAATTCTCACTGACCTGAATTTCCCAACTTGGTCGGTTTCACCAGTTGAACCGATCGTTTCAACACTTGAACCGATCGTTTCACTCTGACCATGAGGCGATCGACTTAACACTTGAGTCGACCGGTTCAACACTTGAGCCGATCGGTTGGGAGTGCAGGTTGTACAGAATCAGTCAATTGCGATTTCAATCAATCCGATACTCCAATCAATGTGTTCAACACCTTGAACCATATGATATTGAGCCATCAACTGATTGAGTGTTTAATTGAACTACTAAACTCCTTTAGTAATGAATCTAAACATTGCTTTGTGAACAAAACTCCTCTTCCAGGTTAAATCCTATGTGTGTGACCCTGTAGGTCCATTTCACGTTGACAGTGAAAGTCCATAACACTTATGACTTCACAAGCAAAGAGTGGTGCCAAGTCACACATCATTGCTACCCAAGTGAAAGTAGAAAGTTGGAGAACAACTTTCATCCTAAAATCCGTGAATGGTGTTACAGCGAATGTATAATTCCTTTGTCACTGATATCCCGAATGAACTCGAGGCATGGAATCGTCATCCTATCGACGTTCATTCACTTTCTTGATCTCAGAGTAGATTGAACAAGATATTTATGACATCAATATCGCATACTGATTTACACATGCGTGCGCACACCTATCTCAATCCTACTCATCAAGTGGCCTTGAATATCAAACTCCCTCAGGAGGGACAAATCCCATATCTATCACTCACCCCTCAAAAGCCCCATGTGTCAAAGCCACCCAATCATCACCTTTATAACAATCCATGTTTCAGGACTGTGTTTGATGATGTCAAAGTGTGCCCAATGACATGTGTTGAGTGTAGTGATTTCAGGTCAAAGAATCACACTCACCACCATCACTGTGAGTACTGACTGTGACTACCATGTTATGGTTCCATGTGTCAAACTCACGGTGGGTCTGTCTGGTACACTTGTTCTCTAACAAGTACCTATGTGTTTGGTTTGATATCTCTATATCATGACTAATGAGATTCTGTCATCAACCAACACCACAATCTAGTCTTGTGTGTCATTGTTATCTATCTACCTTCCACAATGACATCTGACTAGGGACATAACAAGAATGTACAAACTCTTAGCATCCGTATGATCTCATCATTCAGGTCCTCAACCTAAAAGCATACGTCATTGAGTACTGTCATTCTCTAGACATTCAATTTGTTCTATCACTATCTCATATGACTGAACCAGAAAGAATTGGAAGCTTGCCTTTTGATGTTTATCAAATCAATCTTAATGTATCCCACCAATCATCTCATGATTGGCTCTCAGGGCATACATACCAACAGACTCCCACTTGCACTGCGAGCTAATCACTCTTGAATCATATTCATAGTGATCTTCAAACATGTCCCACATGTCATTCTACTCCAGTGCCAACATAGTGAGTAATGGCAACACCTTGCCAAAGTCAGTGTAATTGCATGTCTCTCATCTCTTCATTGTACGTCACACGTATGAGATGGAGTTGCTGTAATATTCAATCTAGTATTCCTTGCTAACCTTTAGCCACATTGTATGATCAAGGATTCCAGACTTGTCATCAATGAGCGGAATATAAGTTCATCTCATGAACTTCCAGATCCATATAATATCCACTGCTGTTCTCTAATGCATAGATACTCGACATTTCCTTTTTAAATGGTTTTATTGGAACACTTCCAATTATCAACAAACTTTCACTTTTATACATCCTATGTATATTTTGCGATTAATTTTCTGTCCTTTCGGAAGTTCGCATCAATGTAACTCTTTACATTGAATTCTTCCTTATCTCCATAGAACTATTACTATTCAAGTACTTATCAAGTTCTCATGGTATTCTAGTAACCCTTACTGGAAGTAGACAGACATCCACTCATCATGTCCTACATATGAGTTATCAGGATGAGCACATCATATTGCCATGTCCTACATACAACATGATGAATGCATTTTATTCTTTCCATGTCATACATGCAAGATAATGGGATGATTACATACATGATAGATCCATATCTATTATTAGTGTTCATATTCTTCATAAGAATTGGACACTTTGGCCTTGGGATACTAACTCCATGTAGCATGGACAAGTTTTCTCCCACTGAATCTGTGTATACTGAACCCTTCAGTACATATTGCCAATGTATGCTTTCTCTTTTCAGGTCAAGAGGTTTTCGAGAACTATCTCTATAGATCTCTATTCCTATCACATAGGAAACATCTCTATCTTCCTTAAAGATAATTTCCACTTTTGGATTTCCATTCTAGAACATATCCATTTCACATCAACATGTGGAATGTGAACACGCTCCCACTAAATCACAGATCCCTTCTTTATCTTTGACATATCAGTCAAACCCTTTGACTATATCATCAAAGTAAAGGTCCAATTATGAGTTGCTTGTACTCAATCAATCACATTGATTAGTCCATTGTAACTTATAGACTTCATTTGCATTAGTGGATTCACAAACCTTATAGGTTGTGTCACATACACATCCTTGTTTTATTCCTCATAGGAATGTAGTTTTAGTATCCATGTGCCAAATGTCTTAGTCATTAAGTTGCAATCAACAAGCATCATCCTTCTCAAATGTTATCCATGTGTCTTAACATTTAAGACTCATTTGCACTTATGGATTTCATCTAATGAGTGCTACCATCAAGGTCATACCTTATGGTTAACATGGATGTCATTTAGGATGTAATGGTCATAAACCATAATTCAGAATTCGATTCCTCATATTCATCTAGATAGTTGACTCATCACATGAACAACTTATCACATAGATAATTGAGGTGTATCTGTTAAAGATATAAGAACTCACAACCCTTGTGATTCTAAATTTCTTTTATTAGTGTGGGGTATTCTTTTATTAAGAAGAATTCAGTTATTTGATAATCATTCTCTAACTCCTTAGAGTATGATTCCTTCTTGATTTAGACATCACCATGCCTTAATCATGAGTTCACTATGATACATTATCATAATCACTCATAAGGATCTCAAACATTTGGTTCAAGTGTTTCATTCATTGATCTCATCAAGAATTAACACTTCACCAAATTTGTACTTCTTCTATGATAATCTTGAACACTTCAAGATATTCATATTGGTATTTCTCTAAAAACCATTTGAAGTATTAGCATTTGTCCCAATAGGTATGTAAATACATCACATGTATTATACCTAATAGGATAATCATTCTCCCACTACCTTTAGTGAAGATTGATTAATCATGTCCAAGATATTCATGTCTCTTACTGGTTCTCTAACCAAAAGAGTCTAGATTTATCCATCATATGGAAACTAGATATGAATTTCTCACGATTGATGCTAATTTGATTGTTTGAGTTATCATTAACTTTAGGTATCATTTTATCTTATGCATACCATGTATCACAAGATAAACAAGGCATTGCCACAAAGATCATATCTTTAAGATTGAAACATCAACTTTATTAATTGCCATCATTGTCATACAATATGCAAAAATAAAGTGTTTCTATCTATTGGCAATATATGAAATAGCAGTTCATAACTGTATTACATGCCTAATAGGCTGAAAATAAACTAAAGTACTCTATCTATGGCGGCAACAATTGCCCCAATTATGAGTGCTTTACACTTTACATCTTGGTATCATATACCTCAAAAAGTGTTACAAGTTTACTTTCATGACACCTTTAAGTAGAGGCTTCAGTCACCTCCTTCTTCTTTTGTTCTTCCAGATAGAGAGGACAATTCCTTTTCCAATGTCCTGGCTTTTGACAGTGGTGGCAATTTCCTTTCTTGGTCACGCCTCCCTTGGCCTTGAGAGCTGAAGTCATCTTAGGCTCCTGGCTAGCATCAGAACCTTTCTTAGCTTTTCCCTTGCCCTTGCGCTTGGACTTGCCTTTCTTGCCCGTGATCACCATCACAGACTTGGGCTTTTCCTTCTTCATCTGTATCTCGGCTGTCCTCAACATGCCCAACAACTTTGACAGTGGCCTATCAAAGTTGTTCATGTTGTAGTTCATCACAAACTGACTGTATGATTCTGGCAACGATTGTAGTATCACGTCAGTAGCCAACTCTTGGCTCAGTGGAAATCCCAGTCTTTGCAGGTTCTCCACATACCCAATCATGTTGAGTGTGTGAGGACCAACTGGATCTCCTTCTGTCATGACGCACTTGAACAGTGCCCTAGAAACATTGTATCTCTCTTGTCGTGCCTGATCTTCATACATGTTCCTGAGATGTTGAATCATCTCTATGACACCCATGTTCTCATTTTGTCTCTACAACTCATGGTTCATTGAACATAGCATCAAGCACTTAGCATCAATGGCATCATCAGCATGCTTCTTGTAAGCATCCCTTTCTGCCCTTAGTGCATTAGGAGCGGGTTCCTTTGGAATTGGAGTATCCAGGACATAGAGCTTACGCTCTTGAGTGAGAATGATTCTCAATGTCCGATACCAGTCGTGGAAGTTTGTCCCATTTAGCTTGTCCTTGTCAAGGACCGATCGCAAAGAAAAGTTGTTGTTATTTCTTTCCATTTGTACTACAAAAAGGGAAATATGCAATTTTAGTCCAAAACTCATTTTGACTTATTTGATTGATTTGAAAGTTTGACGATATAATTAGGCCTTTAATTAATTATCACTCCCACTATTTTAATTCAAATTGATAGCCCTCACCATCAATTCGGAAGATTGCACCGTACAACCTTCTAGTGGGAAAGATCCTGAAATCCTCTAAGTCATGAGTCAGCTAGGGCTGATCGCCCACAACTTAGATCTCTCAGGTAGGCAACTCTTGCCAATTGCATCATATGCAACTCTTGATAAGATATCATATACAACTCTTTGCAATGATCATCTCCATGCCTCAAGGTACTAGATCCCATCTAGATCACCTTGCTAAGTCTGACCCAAAGCAAACACGATGAATATGCACCCTGCTAGGGTAGACCCACACATTCATCCTTCCCACTTCCACGAGATAGACGGTGCACCACGCTAGGGCGTGCCCACAGTTGGTCGATCAAGCTTTTCACGTGTGTCGCATTTGGAAGGCATCTAAAACTTAATATTTTAATGAGGGATTTGGTTTTTATATACATATACATATCCAATCACCACAATACATAGTATGTATCATATACATGCTATATCCCACAGAAAACATGCACAAAACGATAAAAAGCGATGATTATGGCCATCCTAATGTGATTCCTCGAGCCAAGAGGAATCACGGTCATCTAGGTCAACATCACATGCAACTTGTACAAGATGAACATCTGTGCCTTGCCATCCGAGTTGATCAACTCATCTCATGAATGATATGTACTCTCCAGCTGGTGGTCTGGGTGCCACCAGCCGATCGGTTGGCTCCTCCAACTGATCGGTTCTCCTGGTCGTCGTGCATCACGTCATGTCCTCCACCTGCTCGTCTCGCTCCTCGAACTGGTCATCAACTGATCAGTTCACTCCTTGAACTGACCGTCTGGAACGTCAACCGATCGGTTCACACCTTGAACCAATCGTTTCAGCTGTCGTCTTGATGTTCGCCGGTCTTTGACATAACAGGAAATAAAAATATGTCCTATTTATTACATTGCTTTAAAAAGGGAAACCCCGAGTTACATTCGGGGGGAGCAAAGGTAGGAAAGAATCTCGAATTATTTCGAGTTACATTAGGAATAAGAGAGGGAAGATCGGTGCGCAGACCGAGATGCAAGCAATCACAAACAATCACACACAAATAGGGGTTTATAGGCCATAATCATGCTACACACATCCACCATAAAACTCATTTAAGGGCGACGCGTATTGAGTGCATTAATAATACATATCATATATGTAATTTGGGATTTGTGGATTTAGGATTAGACATGCATAAAGCCGATATTATTCGCATCGTATGCAATAAGTAAAGGTGACAAACCAAAATCGATCATATCGATATTCCTAAAATATAGAGCAGATGACGTGGCTCTGATACCACTGTTGGGTTTTAGGGGAGACAGAGAAGGCAGCGGAAACCCAGCACGAGGAAACGCGCCAACGTCTATATAATAGGAAAGGATGGTTTGTGAAATCATACCTTGTCGCGAGGCTTGCTCGGCGACAATACCTCGCGCTATGCACGGTCTTCAACTCCGGTCTTGGACGGCATTTGTGCAGCTCCTGGTCACACTGGGACTGACGACTCCGCCTCCTACCGGACTGTCGGATTACAGTTGTCCTCCTAAGCGGCAATGTCCTCCATCCTCTGTAGTAGTCCACACAGACCACCTGGAACTCCACACTCCTTGTCCCACAAGGAAGTGGAAGGAGTCGCACCCTCCTATTGACATACTAGTCGCCAACACACTCTCCTGCCTCCAGTTGCAACTGCAGTTGTCCTTCCCTTGCCGCACCTCCCTTTTGCGGGAAGCACTTGCTCAGGCTCTCTCACGGTTACCAAAACCAGAGAGAATGACAACTTTCCAGAGCAACTGGTTGTACTGAGTTGTTCTCTGAGAAGCCCCCACTACCCCTATATATATAGGAGGGTCATGGGACAGGGTTCTCAATCCCGGGCAATACGGGACTAAATGCAGGAGTAGAAGGGTTCGAGATTTTCCACAAAAGAAACTAACTCGCAACCTGAACCGATCGGTTCACAAGTGAACCGGTCGGTTGGGGACCTGAACCGGTCGGTTGGGACCCATGAGCCGATCGGTTCACTTCTGAACCGGTCGGTTTGTGGTCCTGATCAGTTCCCGATTGACTTTCCTTCTTTTGTTTCTAATTGGTAGCGAATACCAATCCTTGTTCCAATCAAATTGGGAAAGTGAAATGCAAGGAAAATTCTCACCGACCTAACTTTCCCAACTTGGTCGGTTTCACCAGTTGAACCGATCGTTTCAATACTTGAACCGATCGTTTCACTCTGACCATGAGCCGATCGACTCAACACTTGAGCTGACCGGTTCAGCAACCTCAGCCGACCGGTTCAACACTTGAGCCAATCGGTTGGGAGTGCAGGTTGTGCAGAATCAGTCAATTGCAATTTCAATCAATCCGATACTCCAATCGATGCGTCCAACACCTTAAACAATATGATATTGAGCCATCGACTGATTGAGTGTTTAATTGAACTACTAAACTCCTTTAGTAATCAATCTAAACATTGTTTTGTGAACAAAACTCCTCTTCCAGGTTAAATCCTATGTGTGTGACCCTACAGGTCCATTTCACATTGGCAGTGAAAGTCCATAACACTTATGACTTCACAAGCAAAGAGCGGTGCCTAGTCACACATCATTGTGATAACACCAAATTTTGTGACGTTTTTGCCCTTTATTCTGTTATCAAAACTACCCTTTTCTGCTATTTTCCTCTATTTTATTAGCATTTTCGCAATAATTGGCCAAGCAACGCTCTTATTCCAATTTTTCCTATCTTCTACAGAGTTTTCCTCATTTTTGTGCAATAAGGCCGATTCCGGCCCACAATAAGTCTAAGCCCGTCTCGACCTTCCTGACGCCCGATACAACCCAGCCCCATAAGGGCTGGGCGACACGAGAATGATCAGCGGAGAAGGGCGCTGCGCAAGGAGGACGTGTCGGCGGACATACCGTCTACCCGACAGGGAGCCAAAGCCGCATCGACGACCAAACTCGTCGGGCGACACAGCCACCCACCGGCAGGCGTGCCGCCAGCCACGTGACCGATAGCCAACGCCTCGCGCCGAGACATACCTGTATCGGCCGTCCACATCCATCGACCGGCGTATAAGGGAGCTACGTGGCGTTTCCAGCACCATAACTACTTCAACCGGCGCCTATAAATAGCAGCTACAGGAAGCCGAAAAGAGGGTCGGAAAGGTCGGATAGTTCGGACAAGTCGAGAGAGTCGGAAGAGAATTCGGACAAGACAGTCTGGAAGTTCGAGAGCCACCTTCGAAGGAAGCTGTGAGAGCAAGAGTATCGCGCCCCAGTGCTTGTGTCGGGCGACACTAGGTGAGCTTTCCCTCATCCCGAGAGGGAAGGGATGGTTCACTTAGTGTTGTCTCGGGCGACACTGCGGGCCGATATCGGCCAGCGAAGATGAGCGACACGAGTGCCCGACAGTAGACTCGTAGCTCTTTGCCCGACACGATATCGAACCCGATACGCTCCGCCCGTCATGCGTGCCGCCCGACATGAGCGTATCGGCCAAGGACCTTGAGCGATACAGTCAGTCGTCAGTTGGCGCTTCCCGAGAGGGGGTGCCGCCCGACACTGCCGTATCGGGCTCGGCTCCTGACCAGTATCGGGCAGGAGAGCTACAGTAGTCTGTCGTTCTTCTACATCAAGAAGGTGACATCTATCTTTAATTCTGTTATTTAAATTCTTAGCTTATGCATTGTATTAAGACCCTTATTGCTTATGGAAATAGAAATGCTTAACTGCTATTTGTTTAATGCTTGGTGCCTTATGATTGGGTAACTGCTGTGTTGGATATCTGAACTCTAGCTTGCATGTTTTGGATCGCGTTTCTCTTAGCTACCGAATCATTTTTCCCGTCACAACTACTTCGAGAGTTGGGTTGTGGCTCTAGTGTTTGGTCCGGTTCTGGAGTACGAGAGTGCCCGGAATGGAGTTGTTTTAGTATCATTCCACTCTAACTTGAGCCCAGCAACCTCGAGAGGGGTGTTGAAGCTTGGTTAGAGGCACCCACTCTGAGAGGAGGGGTGCAGGGTGTTACTGCTACCGCTTGTCTTACTGAAGTCTTATCCCTTGCATTACGCCTTAAACTGTAGTTTATCTTTCTATTTTCTGTTGCATGAAAATTCCTAAAAATTGCTAAATGACAAAATCTTAAGCTTTCTTGTAACTCCAGTTGGAGATAGTTTTCTTTGGTTTAATCATGACAGCTTGTTATTCCCCTTCGGGGAACTTTAATATCTCTTTATACACACCGGAGTGTAGAGTGTCGATTCAGAGTCGTCAACACGACCCACCTTGTCCCTGTGTTTGACCCCGTATGACTACTTCGACCCCGTAAACAAAGTTGCGGGGGCCTAGAAGGATTCAGGTTATAAATGTGAAGGCTCGACTACCTCAAATGCGCCTCCAATTTTAGGACACGCGATTTAGGCCGGTCACATTGCTACCCAAGTGAAAGTAGAAAGTTGGAGAACAACTTTCATCCTACAATCCGTGAATGGTGTTATAGAGAATGTATAATTCCTTTGTCACTGATATCCCGAATGAACTCAAGGCATGGAATAGTCATCCTGTCAACGTTCATTCACTTTCTTGATCTCAGAGTAGATTGAACGAGATATGTATGACATCAATATCACATACTGATTCACACATGCGTGCGCACGCCTATCTCAATCCTACTCATCAAGTGGCCTTGGATATCAAACTCCCTCAGGAGGGACAAATCCCATATCTATCACTCACCCCTCAAAAGCCCCATGTGTCAAAGCCACCCAATCATCACCTTTATAACAATCCATGTTTCAGGACTGCGTTTGATGATGTCAAAGTGTGCCCAATGACATGTGTTGAGTGTAGTGATTTCAGGTCAAAGAATCACACTCACCACCATCACTGTGAGTACTGACTGTGACTACCATGTTATGGTTCCATGTGTCAAACTCACGGTGGGTCTGTCTGGTACACTTGTTCTCTAACAAGTACCTATGTGTTTGGTTTGATATCTCTATATCATGACTAATGAGATTATGTCATCAACTAACACCACAATCTAGTCTTGTGTGTCATTGTTATCTATCTACCTTCCACAATGACATCCGACTAGGGACATAATAAGAATGTACAAACTCTTAGCATCCGTATGATCTCATCATTCAGGTCCTCAACCTAAAAGCATACGTCATTGAGTACTGTCATTCTCTAGACATTCAATCTGTTCTATCACTATCTCATATGACTGAACCAGAAAGAATTGGAAGCTTGCCTTTTGATGTTTATCAAATCAATCTTAATGTATCCCACCAATCATCTCATGATTGGCTCTCAGGGCATACATACCAACAGACTCCCACTTGCACTGCGAGCTAATCACTCTTGAATCATATTCATAGTGATCTTCAAACATGTCCCACATGTCATTCTACTCCAGTGCCAACATAGTGAGTAATGGCAACACCTTGCCAAAGTCAGTGTAATTGCATGTCTCTCATCTCTTCGCTGTATGTCACACGTATGAGATGGAGATCAAATGGCTCGTTTTGGTGCTTGGGGATAAGTATATGACACTTTAAGATAAAGAAAAAGAAAAAGTTGAAGTTCTAGTATCTATCCAAGTGTACATGGCCTTAAATTTTAAGAATATACAAGCACACACACAAGAAGATCTCCCACTATTTGTATAGACCTGTTTAGATTTCCTTTGTCGAATTTCCCATCCAATCACATAATTCAATAGTTGATAGCTACTAAAAGTAGCTCATCCATGAAGGGGTAAACCCTAAAATACCCTTGAGGAAAACACCTTCAAACCATGGCTCAACTAGGAACCCCATGGGTAAAAATACTCAAGAATGATAATATAACATCTAAGGAACATAATGTATGTGACAAATTGCAAAAAAAAACCTTAATTGGGTAAATTGCAGAAAAGTCCAAAATGTACAGAAAATTGCATAACTTGCTCAAACAGTGTCCAAATTGGACCAAATTTGAAACTTAAGCTTGTATTATGATTTAAAACTATATCACAAGGTTAGAGTATGGTTATAGTCATTATATTATGGTAATTAAGCTTATTAAACTCATTAAGCAAGTTCAGGGGCCTTACATATATGTACTAGATTTGTCGTCCCTCTTTGGTCTAGGGGTTCTCAGGTCTACCACATTAGCACTAATCATTAACTTCTTAACATTTTTCTAGTCAAGCACAAACCAAACCATAATATAATATGACATTATCTTTATAGATGTATACCCATGATATACTATTTCCCAACTCTCTCTCTTATATACACCACTAGAGTCCTATGTAGGGAATCACAAACATGAGAATGAGTCTTCACACTTCTATGATTATTTACCTCCTCTTGGATCTTGGGACTCACTATCCCTCATCTAGATGACAATAATCCTATTGATGTTCATATACACATATGCAACATCCTATGTTTGACTTTAGGGTTTGGTCCTCCCAAGGACCTCTAGGGTTCAACTTTATTTTAGGATTCATTCATGCATAAAACAAATCAAATTATTCACTCATGGATAGTGTTACAACCACAATTTTTGGGTTCATTTTGTGAGAAATGCAATTTCTCATATTAAAGATAATTGAACAAAGAATGGTATAATTTGTTTTGAATACATGGATTTCGTTTACAATAGACTTGATGTTTGTGTTGTGGGCTTTATTGGCTATTGGGCCCAATAACAAGGAAATAACAAAGAAAATTCAATTAGTGAATATATAAATGAATATTTGAGAAAAGAATAATGTGGAAACCTCTAGAAGGCAAATCCAAAGAGGATTTCTTGCCTCTTGGATTCCTTGGGTTCCAAGGAGTCTAAAGTTGCAAAGAAAAGCAATAAGAAAACGAAAAGATTAATTATGTATTTCTTTATTAAGAAAGAAATTGAAAACAATGAGAAAATGTGGAAAATAAGTGAAAAAGAGGTATAATTGAGTTTTCTTGGTGGAATTTCGTATTCTAAAGATTCCTAATGATAAAAGGAATACCAATAAGGAAAATAAAAGAGAAATAAAGAGAAATTCTCAAAAAGAGATATTTTAATGAGAAATAAACATGATAATGTGAAATAAGGCATTTAGATGCATCTAGAAGGATAATAAATATCCTTGGAAAAGGATTTCGAAATAATAGATTTTCTTGGGATCCAAGGAGTCCCAATAAAGAGGAAAGAGAGAGAAAAATACCAAATTTGCAAATAATAGCATAATGTGATATATTATTGATGAATTTTGTAATATGGATAAAAGGGAGTATTTTCTATTAAAAGAAAACATGATTTCGTGGTAAATAATTAAGAGGCAAGTAATAAGAAGATAAAGGAAGAGATTTTTGTAATTCTAATATATATCAACGATAAAGGATATCAAAGGAATAATAGAGAGAGAGAGAAGGTTTCTTCTCATTAAAGGATTCATATCCCAATTGGAAAGAGGCTTTGTATATTCGTGGGCAAGCATGATGGGGCATGGCTACCCTCCTATATAAAGGAAAGAACCCGTGGCTAAGAGAAAATGAGAGTTCCACACACCTTCTTTTCCTTCTTCTTGTTCTTGCACGTAGAACCCTAACAGATTCTTCGTCCTATCCATAGAGCAATGACGAGGTTGTTTGTAGTCTGGTCGGAGGCAGGGCGCTCCCACGACTGCCCAGAAGGGATCCGCCACCACCTCCTCTCTGTCATCCTCACACAGCACCTATGAGAGGACTGCAAGCCCGCAATGAAGCATTGGCTTGAAGTCCATGGGAAGAGCGGTCTCGGCCGGGGCTTGCGGCCTTCGGGAGTGCGGGGGGTGTGGATGGAGGTAAGGGACGAGTTCTGGTTGGAGCTCGAGCGCCGAGGTGAAGAGGAACGATCTGCTACGGTCTGCCACGGCCACTAGGGCGGTCTGCCGCTTCAACCCAAGGAAGAAGATGGATCAGAAGTCAATTAGACGAGTATGTTGCCCAGCAGGTTGAAGAAGGACTCACTTAACTGGGGGTAAAATCGTCTATTCAAAATGTTTTCAATAGGCAAGCCGTGTTGCATAGAAAGGGGATGACGTGGCGCCATCTGATTGGCTGGAAAGGTACTTTCTTTATAAAATCATAACCCCTAATTGGTAGCTCCGATGAGAACATATAATACATGAATTTTGCTCAGAAAAATGATAGGAATCCATTAAAAATATAACTGGAACCTGATTATGTTTGCAATTCGAAAAGTAATAGAGGTTATTAACTTTAGTGTAATGATGATTAAGAAACCCTATTTTGAAATGAATAAAGTGTTTATTAGGGTTTAATGGATCATTAGAGTTGATGTTAACCTGTTAAATGTAAAAAGGAACATTGAGTTCAAAAAGGAAGAACTTTGCACATGATTAGTCTAATTTCGAGTTTATATGCTTGAAATTGGAAAAGTACATAAAGTTATCATCTTTAATGATTTAACTAAGGAAAAACCCTTAGATTTGATGATAGATGGATAATTGAAGCTGAACCTGTTGTTAATAAAAGTGAAAATAGGATTTAAAAAGATGATATTTTTATATAGTTGTTTAATTTAGGGTTCGATATACATGAATATGCCTTAATGGGATTAGAAACCCTAATTTATGTTAATATGAATTCTAATAGTTTTAATTGTACAAATCGAAGAATAAAATAGAGATATGATGATTCGAAGATAAATTGAGTACCAAAGATCTTTAATGTGAATTATTTGAATAATTAGTGTTTCCTAGTGTATAAAAGTGGAAATAGTGATAAATAAGGTTCATATATGAGAGTTAAACTATAATGAAATATGATTTGTCAATTTGAAAGAAACCAAAGAAGATAATTAGCCTTAATGTTTTATATATGACCTAAAAGGATAAATAAAATAGTTTTTGTGTAAAAGAAACATATTAGACTTAATTGACATTCAATTGTGCCTATGATGAAGAAATTAAGGTTTGTGAAGTAAAAGAGCATTAAAAGTGATAAATGCATAATGAAGGCTAAAAACCTAATAAAACCCTAAGGTTGGCCTAGAAATTATAAGGTAGAATCCAAGTTGATCTTATGGATGTTTGAATAAAACAATGACACTTGAATGTTATGCATTATTTTTAGGATATTGTTGATTGCTTGATTAATTGTGTTGAATGTTAATGCATGGAAATCAAGTTACTATGGATCAGGTATGTGGTTACAGTTATGACTATACCAAATAGTTTCCCGAAGATTTTATCGACGTTTCCCTCAATGCATGAATTAACTGTTGGATGTCTATTTATTTCATGCAATTATAAAGTGACTATGGATATCACTATAAATGAGTATATATAACTGGCTAGATCCGGGTCCACCTCTGTTACTTTGAAAAGGCTAAAAAAAGGGGTAATCCTAGAGCAAGGTCTAGGTTACCGTGAGTTAGAGACTCTTTAGCAAATCCCGAGTTAAGGAGTGGTCTACTTACGAGTAGTGTCATGTGACTCAACCCTAGAAACTGGTTCACTTATAGGTGGATCATGAGGGGTTTAATGGGGACACACAGACGATAAGGTACTCTTGGATCGCGGAGTTATATCTAAAATGTAATATTGGTTGTTAAATAAGTAATTGAATGATTACATTGTTATCATAGTTGCATGTTTATTGTTTCCCCCACATACCAGCTACGGTTGACCGACGTTTTTTTTGTTGGCGTTTTAGGTACAATGAAAAGAACAAACAGTAAAGTGGCACATGTGATACTAAAAGAGAATTAAAGTGCAAAGGAGGATTAGATAGATTAGTATCGGTGTGGATAGAAGTTTAGAGATCCAAGTTTTCAAAAGGTATGTAAAGAAAAATTTTATTACCATTTTCAGTATAGTATGTTAGAATTTAATAATTGTTTATGGTTATATGTCGAACCTTTGATCCGGGATTAATGGGTGCGGCTTCAACCTCTTGGTCTCCCTTAATTGGGGGTTATCGGGAGGTGGGGTCGTAACATTTGGTATCAGAGCTTGGGTTCCTCAGTTAACCATTAATAATTATTAAATTTTACAAATTCCATAGAACCCAAGGGAGTTATTAGAGGAGTATCTGAAAGACGGAGGTGTCTAGAAAGGGATCACGACCAGGGGCTGGCAAGATTTTCCTCCGCACCGCTAGTCGGAATACGAGGACTCCCGGACCCGTGTGACCACCTAGCCAAAGTCTTAGGGTATGAATCGAAATAAGATACCTTTAGGACTTCTCATCTTATTCATCCCTTCTCATCACAAAATTCTTTAAGGATCTGAAGGATTAGGGTTTTCTTTCTTCTCCTCACCCTCTTGAGGTATGGGAAAGGTTAATAAGGTTTAAGGAATCCTCCATCAAATTAATGAAAAACATGTAAATAAGATGTCATTGACATAAGCTTAATAGATTAAGCGCAAATTAAAGAATAGATACATACTTAGGTCGTATGACATAAGTTGTCATGTCCTCAGAATAGACCTGAGAGTAGACCTTCTTGTCAGGAGGATAAGTTAGTCTTGGAGATAGAGATCTCCATTGTAAGTAGAGACCTGGCACATCCTCTGAGGATGATGCTAACCCTAACCCTAAGTGAAGGTTAGAGAGAGATGAGTTGGACCAGGTGTTTTAAAGGACATGCCTTTGGGGTGCCATATGATCCATGGGAGACCTAGCACCTTTGACAACCCAACCCTGGGAAGGGTCGTACATGTTAAGGTAAAGGATAGCTCCTTGGATGATGATGTTAGTGAAGGACCATAGAAACCCCATGGGCTTGTACCAGTAGGGCATAGCTGGAACCTAGGGCACGTCATAGTGCTGACGGTAGGATGAAACCCTGGATAAGGAATCATGATGGAGCATAAAGGGTTATGGATGATCTTGAGCAACCATAAGTTAGAACCTAGGCTTCACCCATGTAGAGAATGCCTTTGAGGTTGACCCTTCATGAAGAGAGGACCTCTAATGGTGAGGTTGGATGTGGGGTTAGCTCTAGAGAGAGCAGGAAACCCAGCAAGAAGGTTGGAAGCCTAAAACCCGGAACAATGGATGATAGTGGTTGCCTCATAAGTTGATGATATCTTGGTTGCCTTTAGAGGAACCAAACCCTAGAGAGTGAAGATGAAGCATCTGGTGCCTATGTGCCTACAGTATAGGTGTTTACCTTCTAAGATAGGAAAGAGAGTTCCTTAGACCTAGAGAGGTTTAGTGAACAGGTTCTGAGGCCTTGTACCTTGTTGGTTGTCTTTAAGGAGGACCCAACCCTAAGTGTTGCTTGAGTTGAAGGATGACAAGGAGTGTGTGTCATGCATTTTTCATGCTTGGTTTGTGATGCGATGATTTTGAGTCGCATTTATAGACCTATTTCATATGTGTTTTGTGCTCTAATTACTCATTTTCATGGATACTATTGCATAATTCACTTAATTTGGTCTTTGCCATCATATTATATCAAATCTCCTTTGTTTTACTATTGTGAGCATCATTTATCATCTTATTATAAATTGTGTGGATTTACTTGGTCTTGTTGTGAAATTTCAGGAAAAACAAGTATCTGCTTCCGTCGATACCATCGACGGAAGTCGATACCATCGACCAAGCCACAGGTTGCCAGCCGAGAAGAGCAGCACATAGTCGATACCATCGACACCCAAGTCGATGCCATCGACACATGGAGAGCTACAGCGTCGCTAAATGACAACAACCGACGCTACAGGAGTCGATACCATCGACGCCCAAGTCGATGGTATCGAGATCACCACAGGCGCTCAGAATAAAGGAAAGGAAAGCTGCCGCTAATCCGCTGGGTCGATACCATCGACCCGCGTCGATGGTATCGACGCCGGCAGATATGCGTTGGATCTGTTTTGATCTCGATCGGACGGCTGTTGTTATTTGACGACCTAATTAGGGACTTATACCTAATGACGGCCGCCCACACGAGGGGGATCTGATCTTTGGATTGCACGAGTGCCGAGAAAGGAAAAAAAGGAGAACGGAGGCCGAGAAGCTCATCTCGGGTGATTCGGACGCTGCTGAAGATGATTTCCACCACCGATAGGCGGGGAAGCTCGTGTTCTACGCCAAGGATCCACCGGTTCTTCTCCGTTCAGGGGTTTTCTCACTTGTTTCATGTTTTTCTTATGAATTCCCCAATTTCTACCATGTATTCGTGTGAGATGAACATGAGAGGCTAAAACCCTCAATCTTTAGGACCGGGAGTAGCCCGGGAATGCATTGTATGACATTTTTATATCAATAATTCATATTTTTCTCTCAAATCCGTGGTATAGATTCGTTTTCTCCATTTCTATTATTATGCTGGATCACCATAATAATAACTTAATACCCTTAATCACTTTGACAGATGGATTAACGGTTGAAAAGAGACGAAATCTACATTAATTAATAAAACCCTTGATAAAGGAGTTGTAAAATTAATGGTGGGAACTAAGAGACCGTTTTTAATGCGCTTAGTTTAGGGGAATGATTACTACAACGGTGGAATCAACCTAAACCTAAGTAGTGAATTACACCACGACAGTGGGTAATTCTCATTTCAGGCCATTACCCGGATAGAGAGAGAAGTGTGAGGAATTATATGAAACCTAATACAATGTTGACCCGCGGTGAAACCGCCATTCTAAAGATATCCTTTTGAATTGATTAAATTAACCTCTAATCGATTGTTTTCTTTGTTTGATTTTTATTTTCTTTTAATTTCAACAACAAAACCCTACTTTGTTAATCGGTCTAGCTGATTGCGATTAGTTAGTAGAAGTCTCCAATAATTCACGTATCCCTGAGTTCGACTCGGGCCTCACAAGGCCTATATTACTCGACGCGTATACTTGCGTTTAAGCGCGTAGTAAAATACACGTCAAGTTTTTGGCGCCGTTGCCGGGGAACGAACCCGGGTCACCCGCGTGACAGGCGGGAATACTCACCACTATATTAATTTTTTTTTGAGAGAAAAGTATGAATTATTGATATAAAAATGTCATACAATGCATTCCCGGGCTACTCCCGGTCCTAAAGATTGAGGGTTTTAGCCTCTCATGTTCATCTCACACGAATACATGGTAGAAATTGGGGAATTCATAAGAAAAACGTGAAACAAGTGAGAAAACCCCTGAACGGAGAAGAACCGGTGGATCCTTGGCGTAGAACACGAGCTTCCCCGCCTATCGGTGGTGGAAATCGTCTTCGGCAGCGTCCGAATCACCCGGGATGAGCTTCTCGGCCTCCGTTCTCCTTTTTTTCCTTTCTCGGCACTCGTGCAATCCAAAGATCAGATCCCCCTCGTGTGGGCGGCCGTCATTAGGTATAAGTCCCTAATTAGGTCGTCAAATAACAACAGCCATCCGATCGAGATCAAAACAGATCCAACGCAAATCTGCCGGCGTCGATACCATCGACGCGGGTCGATGGTATCGACCCAGCGGATTAGCGGCAGCTTTCCTTTCTTTTATTCTGAGCGCCTGTGGTGATCTCGATACCATCGACTTGGGCGTCGATGGTATCGACTCCTGTAGCGTTGGTTGTTGTCGTTTAGCGACGCTGTAGCTCTCCATGTGTCGATGGCATCGACTTGGGTGTCGATGGTATCGACTCTGTGCTGCTCTTCTCGGCCGGCAACCTGTGGCTTGGTCGATGGTATCGACTTCCGTCGATGGTATCGACGGAAGCAGATACTTGTTTTTCCTGAAATTTCACAACAAGACCAAGTAAATCCACACAATTTATAATAAGATGATAAATGATGCTCACAATAGTAAAACAAAGGAGATTTGATATAATATGATGGCAAAGACCAAATTAAGTGAATTATGCAATATTATCCATGAAAATGAGTAATTAGAGCACAAAACACATATGAAATAGGTCTATAAATGCGACTCAAAATCATCGCATCAAACTCCCCTAAGCTTAAACATTGCTCGCCCTCGAGCAACTAATCCTTAGAATAGAATTGCAGATGTTAACTAACAATCAACATACCAACCTACATCACACATGACTCCCACTGGACATTCTCAAACCGGCCTTTCCTAATCACAGAACAGTAATTACCCTACAGGCAACAATAATCATCAATAAAAGAAATTATCCTTCAAACCGATGAACACTATCACATAAGGCAGTTAACATAATAAAATTTGCCGATTCAGCATTGGTGTATCTTGTGATCGCCTACACTATGTTGCTCGCCCTAACTACCATCTACATGGAAGCAGTTCTCCTGATAAACATGAGTGAGGAGAAAATCACGGTGGCCTACCAATCTGAGCAACGGGTGGATGGAATGGGTGGTTCATGGAAGAATTTGGAAGTATTACACAGTTTCAAAATGCACATAACAAAATGTCCTAAATGATGCAAATGCACATTGAAAATGCCCTAATGCTTAAAATTGGGTGGAATGCTGCATGCACTAACCTTCCACCTCAAAATGAGATGGAAATCTAATTAAGCCACATCATGTACTCAATTTCCCTGTTATGCAAGTGATATCTTGTTCCTTTCTCCCTCTTATTCCATCTTCTTCTAAATTCTTTTTCTCTTTTTTTTCTTTTTCAAATTGTTTTTCAGATTTCCAGAATTTTTTTTTCTTTCTTTTAGCCCACATATCCATAATTGCTTAGAGATACATGTGTTAGGCTATTTTCTTCATGATTGGAAATCTTTGTACTATTTCGAGGGTATGGAACAATTTAGATCACTTTTTAAGAAAAACTGAGGTACATGGTGTACTTATGCGTGAAAATCATGAAAGTTATGAGTGCAACTACATGACATGCACCTAAAGGTAATGTGCATGAATCACTATACATTTTTTTTTCGTTTTATGCAAAAGTATGAAAATAACAATGCAAATCCTATCTACATGCTATGCACACACGAAGGAATCAAAACTGTACTTTACTTCCAATTCTTTGGTAGATTATGGAAAAATATGAAGTGGAATGATCACAAGATTAAGTTACTGAACCTTAGAAAAATATCATGTGTCCCTCCTTACTGACATGTGTAGTAATTCAAAGGGTTCTTTCTCTTATATCCAATTAAGGTCTCATTACCATTTGATTAGGTTAGGCTCAAACAACTGTTACTATCCACTTTTTATGAGTCAATGGGGGTGTGGGTGTGACATATTGCTTCAAAGTTGACATAATCAATCATTTTCATAGGACAAGTTCCCCAAGGACAACCAAGTTAAGTTATCCAAAAGACACAGAAATTTTTAAATTCCCTTAAATTTCCCATGAAAATAGCGAGATGACAATTTTTAAGACATCCACGATTACACTAAATAGATGTGGATCCTAAACAAACTAAAATTGCAAGAACAAATAACAAAGCAAAAACTAAAAACAACTAAAGAAAAGATAAAAGATAGAGCTGTTCCAGCCACCATATGCTTGATCACCATAATAATTTCCCATGAAAACAGCGAGATGACAATTTTTAAGAGATCCACGATTACACTAAATAGATGTGGATCCTAAACAAACTAAAATTGCAAGAACAAATAACAAAGCAAAAACTAAAAACAACTAAAGAAAAGATAAAAGATAGAACTGTTCCAGCCACCCCATTTCTATTATTATGCTTGATCACCATAATAATAACTTAATACCCTTAATCACTTCGACAGAAGGATTAATGGTTGAAAAGAGACGAAATCTACATTAATTAATAAAACCCTTGATAAAGGAGTTGTAAAATTAATGGTGGGAACTGAGAGACCGTTTTTAATGCGCTTAGTTTAGGGGAATGATTACTACGACGGTAGAATCAACCTAAACCTAAGTAGTGAATTACACCACGACAGTGGGTAATTCTCATTTCAGGCCATTACCCGGATAGAGAGAGAAGTGTGAGGAATTATATGAAACCTAATACAATGTTGACCCGCGGTGAAACCACCATCCTAAAGATATCCTTTTGAATTGATTAAATTAACCTCTAATCGATTGTTTTCTTTGTTTGATTTTTATTTTCTTTTAATTTCAACAACAAAACCCTACTTTGTTAATCGGTCTAGCTGATTGCGATTAGTTAGTAGAAGTCTCCAATAATTCACGTATCCCTGAGTTCGACTCGGGCCTCATAAGGCCTATATTACTCGACGCGTATACTTGCGTTTAAGCGCGTAGTAAAATACACGTCAAGTTTTTGGCGCCGTTGCCGGGGATACGGCGAATTATTGGCACTTTGAGTGCAAATAGCGGCCACTCTAGGCCACATTTTTTTTTATTTTAAAACAATTTCAAAATTCCCTTATTTCTCTATAATTGTGTTGACTCGTTCAAAGCATTGTACTGAACCCCTATTTCCATATTTCAGGTACTTTGCATGGTGCACACACGTAGTCGAGACTACGTGAATCGCACACCTGAGGTTCCATCTGCGGGACCAGAGGACGAGGACTACTACGAGGAGGAACACCAAAGTGATATAAATTCTGAATCTGAAAAAGAACAAGAAGAAGCAATGGCTGAAGCACAGACAATATGGGAGAAGATCAAGGCGTCTTCTTCCTCGGCATCAAAGGGGCCTATAAAGAAACAGGGGCTAAACATTCCAACCTACAAGATCGATCCAGCATTGATTAACCTGGTTAAATCAAACGCATTTCACGGATTGAAAAATGAAGATCCAGTGGCCCACATCAGCCAGTTTGTGGAGAACTGTGATATGGTGAAGATAGATCGATTTCCACAGGATGTGCTCTACCTCAAGTTATTCCAGAGTTCCTTGGCTGGAGTGGTGCGAGAGTGGCTTCATAACCTCGACGACGAGTTTGTTGAATCATGGGATCACATGGTAGAGGTTTTCTTCGAGAGGTTCTTCCCTCCTGAGAAGACCAATGATATGATCAGGAAGATTCACAATTTCACCCAACAGGTGGGTGAAACTTATTCTGAGACTTGTGAGCGATTCCAGGTCATGTTGAGGAGATGTCCACATCATGGATTGGACAAGGAGACACAAGTGAAAATCTTCTATTTTTCTCTCTCCGAGCACGATAGAAGTAATCTTGACTCGGCTGGTTCAGGATTTTTCTTGAATAATACGGATACCAGATGTTGGGAGATACTGAAAAACATGGCTAGGAAATAGTCATGGGGTGATAGAGGGGCTGTGGAACATGTCAAGGCTGCTGGTGAATCCAGAATAGTGAGGGAGCTGAATGCCATGTTAGATCTTCTAGCCAAGAAGGTGCTAACTAAGGAGGATGCATCTGATGATGGGGAGGCCCAAGTGAAATTCATGCAACAACTGGGCTATAGAAACAATGACTATGCATGGAGGAAAGATAAAAAGTTTTCATGGAAGGATCTGAACAATTTTCTACAGGATCCGGATGCCAAGCCACAGCAGAAAGCCGAGGACAAGAACACTGAATTACTAACTCAAATGGTCCAGCAAAACCAAGAGATGATGGCCATGTTTGGAAAACAATTACAATCTCAAGGTGATATTCTAACCAAGTTTGGGCAGACGCTGCAAAGCCATGGAGCACAAATGAGGGCATTAGAGACCACTGTGGCGCAGATTTCGAGTGAAGTGGCAGCCATTAAGCACGCCAACCAACAGAAACCAGCCGAGAATGCAAATGTGGCCCAAGCACACCATCAGGTCAAGTATATGTCTGTGGTAAGCACTGAGGAGGAATCTCAGGTGCAAGAAGCTGTAGAAGAAAGAAAAATGACTTTCAATGTGAATGCAACACCGGCGATACCATATCCACGCACGTACTATGGATTGCCGGGCAGAAACCCTTTCTTCAGAAAATCACAAAGAGTTGTGAATATTGTATCTCCACCTAGGCAGGAAGAACAAGTGCAAGTTGTTTGTGCACATGTGGAGACATCTAAGGCGAGAGAGAGACCACAACAAGTTACTACTATTGAGGATGTCTCGCCAAAGCTCACGTCGGAGAGAGTGATTGAATCAAGCTTAGGGGAGGTACCCCCGAAAAGCGCGTATGTGCCACCTCATAGGCGTGTTGAGGCAGCAGATGTTTCAAATGTGGTTAATCCTAAGTCAAAGAAAGAGCATCGTCACTTTAAAAAATTCCTGGAGATATTCCGAAAACTCCACATCAATATTCCATTAGTGGAGATGATCGAGAAAGTACCCGCCTATGGGAGGTTCATCAAGGAAATCATTAATAAGAAGAGGCGGATAAAAGACGATGAAATTTATTGGATGAATGAGACGGTGAGCTCGATGATTCACGGGAGTTAACCAAAGAAGAGAAAGGACCCAGGAGGTTTTTACATTCCGTGTTCAATAGGTGGTCAACATGTTTCTAAAGCGCAATGTGATTCCGGCGCTAGTATAAATCTCATGCCTTTGGCTACATTTCAAAAGTTGGGGTTAAAAGAGATAAAGAAGTTGGCTGCAACAATTGAATTGGCAGATGGGTCTACTGTGAGACCCTATGGAGTATGTGAAGATGTTCTCGTCAAAGTGGATAGATTCATATTTCCAGTGGACTTTGTCGTCATGGATATGCCACCACTCCAAAGCTGTGAAATTCTTCTAGGAAGACCGTTTCAAGCAACGGCAGATGTCGTGACTGCCTTAGGGAGAGGTACTTTGTCTTTGGGCATTGGAGGAGATCGTGTTGAATTCAAATTACCGCATGATCCTCTAAGTGCAGTCCCCAAGGTGAAAAGATGATGACTGTCATACGTCTAGCCTAAGACGTTAAATAAGGGCGCTTGTTGGGAGGCAACCCAACCATTGGTACATTAGGATAGTTTAATTTTAGTCATAGATTGCTTTTATTTCGTTTAAATTTTAGTTTAAAAATGATACCTTGATCCGTTTGTTGAATGTGCAGGCACAGGCAGGGTCGACACCAGCAAAAAATCGCACTGCGTCGATACTATCGATACCCCCGTCGATGGTATCGACATGGTCACAGACAGGTCGCAATAAAAGGTCAATGGTATCGACATGCCAGTCGATACCATCGAGATCTCTGGAGATTTTCAGAAGAAATTGACTCAGTGGAGTCGATACCATCGACGGGTGTGTCGATGGTATCGACATTTACAAGTGAAAAAGGCGGCAGCCGGACTCGCGAGGCAGTTGCCCTAATCAGCGAGTCGATACCATCGAATTCCGTCGATGGTATCGACGGGCACACAACAGTGTCGGTGTCAGTCATTCAAGACAGGGTTATTGGCCAAATGAAGTCACATCATCCAGAGAAAATCCGGACCCCACGACCCTAGCAGTACCCAACTCCACCACCATTGGACTGATCTGGTATCACTGTTCCACCCTTAAGTTGGTTTTTGACTATGAGGCCATAGTCGAATTCAAGCTTAGGGGGGTGGCTGGAACAGCTCTATCTTTTATCTTTTCTTTAGTTGTTTTTAGTTTTTGCTTTGTTATTTGTTCTTGCAATTTTAGTTTGTTTAGGATCCACATCTATTTAGTGTAATCGTGGATGTCTTAAAAATTGTCATCTCGCTGTTTTCATGGGAAATTTAAGGGAATTTAAAAATTTCTGTGTCTTTTGGATAGCTTAACTTGGTTGTCCTTGGGGAACTTGTCCTATGAAAATGATTGATTATGTCAACTTTGAAGCAATATGTCACACCCACACCCCCATTGACTCATAAAAAGTGGATAGTAACGGTTGTTTGAGCGTAACCTAATCAAATGGTAATGAGACCTTAATTGGATATAAGAGAAAGAACCCTTTGAACTACTACACATGTCAGTAAGGAGGGACACATGATATTTTTCTAAGGTTCAGTAACTTAATCTTGTGATCATTCCACTTCATATTTTTCCATAATCTACCAACGAATTGGAAGTAAAGTACAGTTTTAATTCCTTCGTGCGTGCATAGCATGTAGATAGGATTTGCATTGTTATTTTCATACTTTTGCATAAAACGAAAAAAAAATGTATAGTGATTCATGCACATTACCTTTAGGTGCATGTCATGTAGTTGCACTCATAACTTTCATGATTTTCACGCATAAGTACACCATGTACCTCAGTTTTTCTTAAAAAGTGATCTAAATTGTTCCATACCCTCGAAATAGTACAAAGATTTCCAATCATGAAGAAAATAGCCTAACACATGTATCTCTAAGCAATTATGGATATGTGGGCTAAAAGAAAGAAAAAAAAATTCTGGAAATCTGAAAAACAATTTGAAAAAGAAAAAAAAAGAGAAAGAGAATTTAGAAGAAGATGGAATAAGAGGGAGAAAGGAACATGATATCGCTTGCATAACAGGGAAATTGAGTACATGATGTGGCTTAATTAGATTTCCATCTCATTTTGAGGTGGAAGGTTAGTGCATGCAGCATTCCACCCAATTTTAAGCATTAGGGCATTTTCAATGTGCATTTGCATCATTTAGGACATTTTGTTATGTGCATTTTGAAACTGTGTAATACTTCCAAATTCTTCCATGAACCACCCATTCCATCCACCCGTTTCTCAGATTGGTAGGCCACCGTGATTTTCTCCTCACTCATGTTTATCAGGAGAACTGCTTCCATGTAGATGGTAGTTAGGGCGAGCAACGTAGTGTAGGCGATCACAAGATACACCAATGCTGAATCGGAAAATTTTATTATGTTAACTGCCTTATGTGATAGTGTTCATCGGTTTGAAGGATAATTTCTTTTATTGATGATTATTGTCGCCTGTAGGGTAATTACTGTTCTGTGATTAGGAAAGGCCGGTTTGAGAACGTCCAGTGGGAGTCATGTGTGATGTAGGTTGGTATGTTGATTGTTAGTTGACATCTGCAATTCTATTCTAAGGATTAGTTGCTCGAGGGCGAGCAATGTTTAAGCTTAGGGGAGTTTGATGCGATGATTTTGAGTCGCATTTATAGACCTATTTCATATGTGTTTTGTGCTCTAATTACTCAAATTCATGGATAATATTGCATAATTCACTTAATTTGGTCTTTGCCATCATATTATATCAAATCCCCTTTGTTTTACTATTGTGAGCATCATTTATCATCTTATTATAAATTGTGTGGATTTACTTGGTCTTGTTGTGAAATTTCAGGAAAAACACGTATCTGCTTCCGTCGATACCATCGACGGAAGTCGATACCATCGACCAAGCCACAGGTTGCCAGCCGAGAAGAGCAGCACATAGTCGATACCATCGACACCCAAGTCGATGCCATCGACACATGGAGAGCTACAGCGTCGCTAAATGACAACAACCGACGCTACAGGAGTCGATACCATCGACGCCCAAGTCGATGGTATCGAGATCACCACAGGCGCTCAGAATAAAGGAAAGGAAAGCTGCCGCTAATCCGCTGGGTCGATACCATCGACCCGCGTCAATGGTATCGACGCCGACAGATATGCGTTGGATCTATTTTGATCTCGATCGGACGGCTGTTGTTATTTGACAACCTAATTAGGGACTTATACCTAATGACGGCCGCCCACACGAGGGGGATCTGATCTTTGGATTGCACGAGTGCCGAGAAAGGAGAAAAAGGAGAACGAAGGCCGAGAAGCTCATCCCGGGTGATTCGGACGCTGCCGAAGACGATTTCCACCACCGATAGGCGGGGAAGCTCGTGTTCTACGCCAAGGATCCACCGGTTCTTCTCCGTTCAGGGGTTTTCTCACTTGTTTCACGTTTTTCTTATGAATTCCCCAATTTCTACCATGTATTCGTGTGAGATGAACATGAGAGGCTAAAACCCTCAATCTTTAGGACCGGGAGTAGCCCGGGAATGCATTGTATGACATTTTTATATCAATTATTCATATTTTTCTCTCAAATCCGTGGTATAGATTCGTTTTCTCCATTTCTATTATTATGCTTGATCACCATAATAATAACTTAATACCCTTAATCACTTCGACAGAAGGATTAACGGTTGAAAAGAGACAAAATCTACATTAATTAATAAAACCCTTGATAAAGGAGTTGTAAAATTAATGGTGGGAACTGAGAGACCGTTTTTAATGCGCTTAGTTTAGGGGAATGATTACTACGACGGTGGAATCAACCTAAACCTAAGTAGTGAATTACACCACGACAGTGGGTAATTCTCATTTCAGGCCATTACCCGGATAGAGAGAGAAGTGTGAGGAATTATATGAAACCTAATACAATGTTGACCCGTGGTGAAACCGCCATCCTAAAGATATCCTTTTGAATTGATTAAATTAACCTCTAATCGATTGTTTTCTTTGTTTGATTTTTATTTTCTTTAATTTCAACAACAAAACCCTACTTTGTTAATCGGTCTAGCTGATTGCGATTAGTTAGTAGAAGTCTCCAATAATTCACGTATCCCTGAGTTCGACTCGGGCCTCACAAGGCCTATATTACTCGACGCGTATACTTGCGTTTAAGCGCGTAGTAAAATACACGTCAGTTTGTAGTTAAGAGACAGAGCATGCAGTGAACCTAGGGTTCCTAGGCCTAAGAGGGGAAATGGTGTACCTAAGGCTCATAATGAGAAATTGAGTTCCTATAGAAACGAACATGCATGGTACTCCTCATGTATAGAGGAAAAGGGGAGCCCTTTAAGTTTAAGGTATGTTTGTTGAACCCCTCACAACTAGGTAGATGATAAAGAAAGGTATGATCTAGATCCAACGTCGAGGAAAGAGGACAAGTATGACCTAGCATGGTACAGTAAGTGATATTCTCATGCCTTAATGGCTTGCTAGGGTTAAGTAGGCTCGGGTGGATGTAAACCCTAGACCTAAGAGCTTTTGTGACCTTAGAGATAGTTTTCCTCCCATCCTGGGAAAGGGACCCCTTTGGAAGGGTGTATATCAATTTTGTTGGTTCGAGGTAACCTAAAGAGGTCTCATAGGATCTTAAGAAGTTAAGTGAAAAGTACATGGTATGAGAATGAACCTGTAGAACCATAGATATCCATCTCTAATAGCATATGAATGTGTTACCATGGAGGTAACCGGTATGGGGCTTGACCAAGATAGGCAGGTTACCATGATGCCTATGAAAGGATGAGAGCCAGCCCATGAATACAAAAAGAGAGAAGATGAAGACTTGGGTAAGGTTCTAAGTGAACATTGACTGTAATGGAGGATCCTAAGTCTATCCTAGGGTCAGGTAGGGATAAGACCGATGAAAGTAGGAGTTGCCTAATTCCCCAGTTGCACATGACCATAGGGTCGGGAGGTAACAGCTATCATTGTCTGAGGGCCATGGGTTAGGAGATTGATCACCTTCATGAACTCATGGGACCCAAAGGGCAGATGAGTAGGGCACTCTCTTGATGCATGAGGGAAGAGGGATGACCCCAAAAGAGTCGGTACCCTATAGACCTAGAGGATATGACCAAGGATATAAACCTCAGTAGGTTCAAGACTAGTTTGATATCATGATGTCTGTGATGTAGAGACATATGTGGCATGTTGTAACTTAGATGTAAAGGTGTATTGGTAAGGTGGGATGTACCATCTCTACTCTTGGAATAGGAAGAACTCTGTATTTGGGCTGCAGCCAAATGCTTATTTCCTCTTGTTATGGGGGTGAGGGATAGGACATTACGCATGCCATACACCAAGGATAAGAGATGATGTAGGTTGGAACGTTGCCACAAGGAATGGGGATAGAGAAGATATCTACCCTGGTAAAGTGAATGATACATGGATGGTTTGTAAACACTAAGAGAAATGAGGTAGTCTCCTTATGAGGATGTTTTTATCAGGAGCTATGTGGAACTTACAAGTTATACCAAGTTGAGTTTGATCACCATGATGATAGAATTAGAGAGTGTTCTTATGAAGATAAACATATAGTTTGAGGTGACATGATAAGTGAAATACATGGAAGTGTATGTATTCAATGTTACCTAATACCTAGGGATGTGAATTGGTAATGGATGCTCTGGTTAAGATACATATGGCTTGTTGTTTGGCTAACCTTAAGTTCGAAAAGGAGAGGTGTTTGGATAACACTCAAATGTAACAAGATACATTGAAAAGTTATGGTTGTTTGGTTAGACAGACTAGTCCTGGATGCAATGAAAGGATGGTGGTAGAACCTCAGATGCACCTCTTTGGAAGAGAAGGTGACGAAACCCTGACTAGAGTGGTTTAGGGTTTCAGAGGATTAGATCTTGAAGGAATCATGACATACAGGAAATCATGGTTGAAGATCACCATACGCCGTGGAAAAAGGCAATAGCACTTTGGATGCTTAAGATAAGGTTGCATGTGGTTTATGACCATGCAAACCAGGAGGTAAAGAACGAACCCTAGTAACCCAGTGTATCGATATGGAGGACAAAAGAATCCCTGAGAGGGAAAGAGATCTCAATACTATGGATGTTGTGATAAGTCTTCCCTGGATCGAGGAAGGTCGAGATGCAATATGGGTTATGGTAAGCCGCCTTACCTAAATGACATGAGAAAGAAAGAGTTCTATTAAGGGACAGATCTAGTTGAACTACCCATGAGAAAGATGGTTCAATTACACCATGAAGCAAGTTCAAAGGATTCTTGAGTTTTGACCTAAAGGTTTCCGTCCAAAAGATGGAAGTAGGTGCATGAAGAACCCAATGTTAGTATAGTGGTTAGTAAGATCCAGACTAAAGGGTCTGATGAGAGCATGTGTGCTCGTTTAGGGTGATATCTAGAGACAGTTCTTGCCCTATGAAAGATGTGACATTGATCACCATATCCAGTATCGGGTTTTATATGAAGCTTTGTAAGGGAGGTTGTGTCGGTCACCACTTCAGTAAGGTGATGTTGGTGAAAGGACCACATGATGGTTAGAAAAGTACCACATGATGGTAAGAAAAAGGAACCCCAGTGCGTATAGATGAAGTCAATTTGATTATGCAAGGGCTGAAAGGAGCCTAGAGATGATGAGAGTCGTGAGCAGATGCAAAGTAGACTGACATACAAGTTACTGTGGGAGAATATGTGACATGAAAATCCGACCCCTCTAAGTTATAACTAAGAGAGCTGAGTCCCTGATACATGGGTCCATTAGAAATGGATGGGTGGAGAGGGTTATGATTGACCTAACCCCTCAGGATAGAGTAATGGGAGATGTTTTCCATGTGTCCAATTTAAAGCACTATGTGAGGTGCCCCGACCATGTGCTGAGCAATGAACCTAGTGAGCCCTAAGGGAGGCTGAAATGGCCTGAGTCACCTGTGTAGTTTATAGATGCCAGGATGAAAGAACTCAGAGAAAAGAATATGTGATGATAAAGGTTCTTTGGAAACGCCATGAGTACGGTAAAGCCACATAGGGGCCAATGATGGACATGGAAAAGTATTATCCTGAATTGTTTGTTTTCTTGTTTGAATTTTGAGGACAAAATTCCTATAAGAGGGGAAGGATGTTACAACCCCAATTTTTGGGTTCATTTGGTGAGAAATGCAATTTCTCATATTAAAGATAATTGAACAAAGAATGGTATAATTTGTTTTGAATACATGGATTTCATTTACAATAGCCTTGATGTTTGTGTTGTGGGCTTTATTGGCTACTGGGCCCAATAACAAGGAAATAACAAAGAAAATTCAATTAGTGAATGAATAATTGAATATTTGAGAAAAGAATAATGTGGAAACCTCTAGAAGGCAAATCCAAAGAGGATTTCGTGCCTCTTGGATTCCTTGGGTTCCAAGGAGTCTAAAGTTGCAAAGAAAAGCAATAAGAAAAAGAAAATATTAATTATGTATTTCTTTATTAAGAAAGAAATTGAAAACAATGAGAAAATGTGGAAAATAAGTGAAAAAGAGTTATAATTGAGTTTTCTTGGTGGAATTTCGTATTCTAAAGATTCTTAATGATAAAAAGAATACCAATAAGGAAAATAAAATAGAAATAAAGAGAAATTCTCAAAAAGAGATATTTTAATGAGAAATAAACATGATAATGTGAAATAAGGCATGTAGATGCATCTAGAAGGATAATAAATATCCTTGGAAAAGGATTTCGAAATAATAGATTTTCTTGGGATCCAAGGAGTCCCAATAAAGAGGAAAGAGAGATAAAAATACCAAATTTGCAAATAATAGCATAATGCGATATATTATTGATGAATTTTGTAATATGGATAAAAGGGAGTATTTTCTATTAAAAGAAAACATGATTTCGTGGTAAATAATTAAGAGGCAAGTAATAAGAAGATAAAGGAAGAGATTTTTGTAATTCTAATATATATCAAGGATAAAGGATATCAAAGGAATAATAGAGAGAGAGAAGGTTTCTTCTCATTAAAGGATTCATATCTCAATTGGAAAGAGGCTTTGTATATTCGTGGGCAAGCATGTTGGGGCATGGCTACCCTCCTATATAAAGGAAAGAACCCGTGGCTAAGCGAAAACGAGAGTTCCACGCACCTTCTTTTCCTTCTTCTTGTTCTTACACGTAGAACCCTAACGGATGCTTCGTCCTATCCATAGAGCAACGACGAGGTTGTTTGTAGTCTGGTCGGAGGCAGGGCGCTCCCACGACTGCCCAGAAAGGATCCTCCACCACCTCCTCTCTGTCGTCCTCACACAACACCTACGAGAGGACTGCAGGCCCGCAATGAAGCATTGGCTTGAAGTCCATGGGAAGAGTGGTCTCGGCCAGGGCTTGCGGCCTTCTGGAGTGCGGGGGGTGTGGACAGAGGTAAGGGATGAGTTTCGGCTGGAGCTCGAGCGCCGAGGTGAAGAGGAACGACCTACTACGGTCTGCCACGGCCGCTAGGGGAGTCTGCCGCTTCAGCCCAAGGAAGAAGATGGATCAGAAGTCAAATGGACGAGTATGCCCCCAGCGGTTTGAAGAAGGACTCACTTAACCGGGGGTAAAATCGTCTATTCAAAATGTTTTCAATAGGCAAGCCGTGTTGCATAGAAAGGGGATGACGTGGCGCCATCTGATTGGCTGGAAAGGCACTTTCTTTATAAAATCATAACTCCTAATTGGTAGCTCCGATGAGAACATATAATACATGAATTTTGCTCAGAAAAATGAAAGGAATCCATTAAAAATATAATTGGAACCTGATTATGTTTGCAATTCGAAAAGTAATAGAGGTTATTAACTTTAGTGTAATGATGATTAAGAAACCCTATTTTGAAATGAATAAAGTGTTTAATAGGGTTTAATGGATCATTAGAGTTGATGTTAACTTGTTAAATGTAAAAAGGAACATTGAGTTCAAAAAGGAAGAACTTTGTACATGATTAGTCTAATTTAGAGTTTATATGCTTGAAATTGGAAAAGTACATAAAGTTATCATCTTTAATGATTTAACTAAGGAAAAACCCTTAGATTTGATGATAGATGGATAATTCAAGCTGATATTAACTTGTTGTTAATAAAAGTGAAAATAGGATTTAAAAAGATGATCTTTTTATATAGTTGGTTTAATTTAGGGTTCTATGTACATGAATATGCCTTAATGGGATTAGAAACCCTAATTTATGTTAATATGAATTCTAATAGTTTTAATTGTACAAATCGAAGAATAAAATAGAGATATGATGATTCGAAGATAAATTGAGTACCAAAGATCTTTAATGTGAATTATTTGAATAATTAGTGTTTCCTAGTGTATAAAAGTGGAAATAGTGATAAATAAGGTTCATATATGAGAGTTGAACTATAATGAAATATGATTTGTCAATTTGAAAGAAACCAAAGATGATAATTAGCCTTAATGTTTTGGATATGACCTAAAAGGATAAATAAAATAGTTTTAGTGTAAAAGAAATATATTAGACTTAATTGACATTCAATTGTGCCTATGATGCAGAAATTAAGGTTTGTGAACTAAAAGAGCATTAAAAGTGATAAATGCATAATGAAGGCTAAAAACCTAATAAAACCCTAAGGTTGTCCTAGAAATTATAAGGTGGAATCCAAGTTGATCTTATGGATGTTTGAATAAAACAATGACACTTGAATGTTATGCATTATTTTCAGGATATTGTTGATTGCTTGATTAATTGTGTTGAATGTTAATGCATGGACATCAAGTTACTATGGATCAGGTATGTGGTTACGGTTATGACTATACCGAATAGTTTCCTGAAGATTTTATCGACGTTTCCCTCAATGCATGAATTAACTGTTGGATGTCTATTTATTTCATGCAATTATAAAGTGACTATGAATATCACTATAAATGAGTATATATAACTGGCTAGATTCGGGTCCACCTCAGTTACTTTGAAAAGGCTAAAAAAGGGGGTAATCCTAGAGCAAGGTCTAGGTTACCGTGAGTTAGAGACTCTTTAGCAAATCCCGAGTTAAGGAGTGGTCTACTTACGAGTAGTGCCATGTGACTCAACCCTAGAAACTGGTTCACTTATAGGTGGATCATGAGGGGTTTAATGGGGACACACAGAGGATAGGGTACTCTTGGATCGTGGAGTTATATCTAAAACGTAATATTGGTTGTTAAATAAGTAATTGAATGATTACATTGTTATCATAGTTGCATGTTTATTGTTTCCCCCACATACCAGCTACGGTTGACTGACGTTTTGTTTGTCGGCGTTTTAGGTACAATGAAAAGAACAAACAGTAAAGAGGCACATGTGATACTAAAAGAGAATTAAAGTGCAAAGGAGGATTATATAGATTAGTATCAGTGTGGATAGAAGTTTAGAGATCCAAGTTTTCGAAAGGTATGTAAAGAAAATTTTTATTACCATTTTAAGTATAGTCTGTTAGAATTTAATAATTTTTTATGGTTATATGTCGAACTTTTGATCCGGGATTAATGGGTGCGGCTTCAACCTCTTAGTCACCCTTAATTGGGGGTTATCGGGAGGTGGGGTCGTAACAGATAGTCTAGCTGGGTATATTGTATCACATATTATCATATCTTGGAGGTTAGGAGCTCTTACCTCCTCCCTATGGGACTCACCCTCTCTAGAGTTAACCCTAAAACTGGTCCTAAAAATAGAGGGCCACCTTCATTAAAGATCTTAAATCTCATGTTTGTGTTATCTTCTTTTATCTTAACTTGGAAAGAAGACATACTTACATTATCAAAACTTATCTCAAATCCTCAAATATGTAGTTATGTCCTTAACTACAAACATGGGTCATCATGCATCAACTTTTATAATTATGTGAAATTGGGGTTGTATCATATATCACTCTAACTATCACATATCTATATATGATGTAGACATCTAATCCAGAAGTACCCTCTCTTGTAGATTGATGTCACTCACTTTCACTTAGGTTTCATGACACATCCTACTTGTAAATCTATGGGGGTATATTTTCCTATTTACTTACATATAATCAAATATTATGTAATTTTTCTCGATATAACAAGTTTCAGATGAAATTATTAAGATTCCATCCACTTGGAAACAAAAAAAAATCAGTGAATTGAGTGTCCCATGCATAGTAGAGAGTCCACTGACATGTCACCTAGTAAAAAGGATGACAACAATGTGTAGACTAGTGTATCTACCCAAAACAATGAGTGTTATATGTTTAGGGTTTTTCTTACTGCAATGACAATCATCTTTAAATAATGTAACTTCCTGTACTGCCACATTATATGGGATGATTGCCACTTTGAGATTTGCAAAATTAAAAACACAAGTCTAAGCCTAATTCTCTAACACTTAGGTTCTAACCTATAGGATATGTTAGATCTATTCTCTAAAAGATGACTAATATAAACCTAAAGGTTTTCAAAATGAAGTTTTTCTTTAGTTTTAGTTGTAGAATGAGAAAATTGTATGCTTTGCTATTGTTCATGTAACACCTGGGCCCACTTGTGAAGGTTCTAGTAGAGTTTCAAGAATGATGAATAACCCCACTGACCACCAGTGGCCTTAATTGTGTGATTTGTGCTCAGTCACCCTCATGCCAAGATCAACTTCCTGACTGGTCGCCCATCTTACTACTACTCTAGGCTGAGCATGCTTAAGGAGTGAGTTCTTAGTGATGGGCTCTATGAAAAGGAGGTGCACCTTGGTGATGTGGGTAGTTCAATCCTTTCTTTTAAGATTATTTTATTTGAGGCCTCAAATTCTGGGATGTTACAGTTCATGCTATGATACCACATGTGACATTGTTGAATTTTGAACACCTTAACCACATGTGTGATGTCAAAATTGAAATTGACGTCCCAAAAAGAATCTCAATATAAACCCCACACACTAGGCCAATAAGAAGGAAACCACAAAAAGTCAGAAGGAAACAATAGCGGCACATTCATATGAACAAGCACAAACCATACAACATGATCTTACCATGAAACATGTAATTACAAAATGAATTATTACTAAAAGATATTAGACATTATATAGAAACTTTATCTTATGGACATACTACATCTACAACAAGATCTTCTAGATAATAGGTCCACATATACATCTGCTCACTGCACAACTCTCAACTATCTTGATTCTTCAAGATCTTATATCTGCATCACCTAATGAAGAGACTAGAGGTGGTACACGTCATCATAATATACTAAAATATAGTGTTGAGTGCATTGCATGATGCATATACCTCTTTATTACTATGATTTTCCTATAAGATCAAATTAATAATTGGCAATAATAAACAAATATAACAAAAGGCATACTTGAACAAATCTATTTATTAGAAAAAGAGAACATGTGATATTTCTCTCTAGTTTCATGCTCTGATCCCTCTCTAAGGCTTATCTGATCCATGGTGGGTGGGCACGCTTGACCCCTCCTACTTCTACCTCCAATGTTGGTCCCCGCAGCTAATGGTTCTCCCCATCCAACAACGTCACAGTAGCTGGGGACTGGGTCCACTCTAATTGTTGGACCTCTATGGTTGATTTGTGGGGTAGTCAAAGACAATCCCAAAGCTCCTTCCAAATGTGATTACAGCCATCAGACTTGGACTATGTTCATTGATTCTATCATGGACAAGATGGAAAACTATCACTGACATTCGGGTCTGGTCTAAATATTGGGTAAGAAATGCCATCACCAACATTTTAGGGGTTGCATGATCCGCAACTGGAGGCCTAGGGGCAAGCTGGAGATATCCACATTTAATGGAGGCCTCTTCCTTGCACACTTTGCTTCTAGAGCAGATTTGAAAGGGGAAACCCTACATGGCCCTTGGTTCTTTGATCATCAACTTGTTATGGTTCATAAATGGACTCCTGAAGCTAACACAAGGCATGATACATTCACTACTACCCCCGTTTGGGTCTTGCCACCTGAAAATAGTAAACACTAGACAGCTATGGCCACAATGATCGCACACCCCATCGGAGAGCCCAGAGCTATTGATAGACGCTCTGATGGCACAATGATGGGATGTGTGAGATTTAGCTTTGACATCTCTATGAAGATGGAGCCACCACCTAAGTTGATGGTGGAACTTCCTAGCAGAGATGAATGGGAGGTCAGAATTTGGTACAAAGATTTACTAGATAGATGTGAAGAATGCAAAGTATTTGGCCATGAAATGGGCCAATGCATAGGAGATCACAAGTCCACCCTCATGTCACCCCCAATGGTTCCTAATTAGACTAGGGGGAGACTGTAAAGAGCTGGAAAATGCAAGACCACTACAAAATAGAAAAGTAAAGGAGAGAGTCACAACATCAATTGATAAAGAGCAGTCTTCAATTGATGCTAATACAGTTGTAGTCATTGGCTCTAACCAACCATCTACAACATCTTTGATGAAGTGGAACCAGCTACTAAACCCTTTGGAAAAGGTTAAGTGATTGTCAAAATTCTTGTATCAGCTAACCCAATAACGGTGGTTGCTAGACTAATGATGAGAATGTTGTCAACATCAAAAATCTGTTCATTGTCTTGGATAAAGTTAAAGTAGAGGAGACCATTCATGTCCTAAGCAACCATAGTAGGAGTTTGAGACAAACTAGGAACTTTACCAAGAAGATGAAGAGGAACAAACACTCCAATGAAGGGAGCAAATCCAAAAAATAATGATGTCCATCCTCACATGGAATGTGTGAGGGGCATCTTTGGCTTGTAGCTAGAGTGAAGTAAGGAAGGCCATTAGTGACAAAAATGTCAGCCTAGCTTTCTACTATGAGACAAGGATTAGAAGGGTGGTCAAAAATAGAGTTACCACCCTATTTCCCATGGGATGGAGAGCTCTCTTGAATCTAGACCAAAGAGAAGGGGGTAGAATCTCTATTGGATGGGATCCCACAACTTGGGATGTTGATCCAATAAGCTTTACCGACAAAGTATGCACAGTTAGTTGTTGAAATAGATGAGGTATGGCCTACATCATATCAGGTATCTATGGGTAGAACTTGGAGAGGAATAGGGAAAGCATGTGGCGCACCATCAAAAGAAAATATAACAAGAGGAGGTCCCTTGGCTAGTGATAGGTGATTTCAACAATGTAAGAAGATCTAGAGAAATTTTTGGAGGCTTCAAGGTTCCTAACCGTGTCATGGCCACTTTCAATAATGCAATGGAGGTAGAAGGGTTAATTTAACTCATTGTCACTTGAGGCAGAACCACCTGATCCAACAAACACCAAGGTGGAAAATGAATCACAAATGTCATTGATAGGGTTTAGTCAAAGAAGAAGGACTCAATTTGTGCCCAACATACCTATCAAATTAGATGAAAATCCACTGAGTGATCACTCATGGATGAAGATCGATCTCATGAAGATGACCCAACCCCCATGAACATTATACTTAATTGGTGGTGTGAATGGGCATGGTTCAGAGAAATTTTTATGGCGAGTTGGGAGAAAGAGATACATAGAAACCCACTCTATGTGGTGATTACCAAATTATGAACCACAAAGAAGGAACTAAAGAAGCTGAACAAGGAGAAAGTTAGTCTAAATAACATGCTAGCTAATGTCAAGTCTAAGTATGTGGAGGCCGGTCTTGAAGTTAGACAACGTCCCTTAAACAGTGAAGCTATAAACAAAGAGAATGAAGTCCAGAAGAAATTGTTGCACTAAAAAAGGTTGAAGAAATCTTCCTGTGGGTGAGAAGTTTCTTGACCTAGTTAAGAGATGGGGATCATAACTCTAAAATGGACCACACAACAATAAAAAAGAAGGAGATGCAAGACACTATTCATGAGCTCATAAATGAAGATAATGAGGTAGTTGAGGGCATATAATTTATTGTAAGTAATGCCATCAATTACTTCCAAAAACTATACAATAGGTAAAGAGAATTGCATGCTATAAATGATGACCTCCTTCCCACTAAAATGATAAAAAATGAGATCAATGTCAGGTTGTGTTGACTGGTCACTGTAGCAAAGTTAAATCAACTTCCTTCTCCATTAATCCTTCCAAGGCCCCAGGGCCTGATGGATTTGATGGCAAGTTTTTATGTACTATGTGGAGTATAATAAAAGGTGACATCGTTCGAGATATGACATGGTTCATCAAATATGGAAACATGGCCAGATCCATCAACCACACCTTCATACAATTAATCTCTAAGTGGAAGGATGTTGCAGAGATACCTAACTACATGCCCATATCCAACTGTGGGGCTTTGTATAAAATTATTTTAAAATTCATTGCAGTACATCTGAAATTGATTCTATCTGCCATTGTATCAAAGGAACAAAGCTCCGTCATCAAATGTATACACATCTTAGACAACACTTTGCTCGTGGAAGAGTTCCTGGCTGGTTTAAATATCAAGCGAGCCAATGAAAAATCTTGAATGAAGATCAAACTCACTATAGCATATGACTATATTAAGTGAGACTCATTATGGAAGATACTTTTGGCTCTTGGGTTCAAGCAACAATGGATTAACATCATCAAGTAATGCGTACAAACAACTTCTTTCTATATTCTCAACAGTGGGGCCCTGGAGGGACTCTTCACCACTAGTAATGGCTTGAGACTAGGGGACCCCTTGTCCCCCCTCTTGTTCACCATTGTAATGGAGGGCCTCAACAACATGCTAAATAAGGCTAAGGAAAGTGGTGGCATCAGACCTTTCAAAGTAAATGGGATCAAGGTGCACTCTCACTAAATCATAGTTGATGACGTGATGCTTTTTTCAGTAGGGAACAAACACCAGGAGGCTTAGGGAATTCAAAAAGGTGCTAATCAACTTTTGTTGGATGACTGGATTATACATTTGCTAGATCAAGTCAAAGACTACTACTCCAAATCATGAAAATAGCAAAAGTGGGATGATGAAGGAAGCATCTCAGATGGATAGTGGAACCTTGCCAAAAAAATATCTAGGTGCTCCTATTTCTGGTAGAAAAGGTACATTGTGGGACTTTTCTATGTGCTAGAATAGCCTGAGGAACCAAATCAATAATTGGATCAGAGTCAAAATTTCCTTAGCAGACAAAGTAGTACTTGTAGATCCATCATACAAAGCATGTCCATGTTCTACGGTGACCTCTGTGAAGTTCCCAACCTTATTGTAGGGAAAATGAAATCTATCATTGCTAACTTCATTTGGGGTGGCCACCATCCTGGTGTCGCTTAGAATACTTTAGTTAAACCTTATGACAATGGAGTAATGAACATTAGGCACCCGACATACAACATTAGAGTTTGTAGGTTGAAGAGGTTGGATAGGTTCCTCGGGTTCAAAGAGAACATATGGTATGATAGAATGTCAAAAAGGTATGGTGCTCCCCCTGCCCTTGGAACTCATTCATCTCAGACCTAGAGGAATATCTACAACTACTGGGAGGAGGATAACTCTCTCTACGGTGTTGATAGAAATGATGTTCTCATTCTTAGAAACCATCACATTACACCATTGATTAACACGGGTAGCATTGAGAAGGTCGTTTGGTACAAAACACTCTGGGACCCCTACCATGTTCCTAAGTGGAGTACTACCACTTATAGGGACATTTTGAACAAGTTGTTGATTAAGGATAAGATGCTCAGTTGGGGTCTCCAAGTTGATCCAAGGTGTTGCCTTTGCCTTTCCAACAATCAAAGGCATGAAAATCTATTTCTTGTCTGCTCCTTCTCAAAGTACACATGGGTCATCATATGCATCAAGAATGGATGTAGGCCTAATACCACACATAACTTGGAAGAGGAACTTACTTGGATCAAGGATAGCTACCATAACAACAAGCATAACAGGGTTTTGTTGGTATTTGTATTACCATTTTCTATTATTTCATCTGGGAAGAAAGAAACAAAAGGGTTCATGGAGAGATCAAGATTTTTGAGACTGTTGCGGTACATAAGATCAACATGGGCATTAGCAACATTGGGTTAAAGAGAAGACATGCTTTAAGAAAGGTTTACCAACTGAGAACGAACTTTACTGGGGCATTTTTTAGAGATACGCCCGAAACGTATGTCTTTATAGCTGGCCTTATTCAATTGTATTGTATAGCTTATACTATATAACATAGCTATACCAACTTTTGGAAATATATTTACCTATTTCTAAAAAATAACATGTATCTTTAGCCCATTTTCCATTATATTTTAATGCGGTGACCGCTGAAGCTTTTGGTGTATTCTCTCAACTCTCACAATATTCGATATTAAGTCATTTATGATCAACTACCAAAGAGTTAGATCATATACAATGTGACTCACTACTAAAGAGTTAAGTCACTACCAAGCTGTATACTACCAAAGAGATTAATGCTTTCATATATGGATCAGATATACTATGTTTCATGATTCCAAGCTATGTTTACAGATAACCATGAAAGGTAACATACAAGAACAATTATTTCATCCAATAAATTATGCCAAGTATTTGGTACACATATAATACAACTATACTATATGCTAGGCCAAGTAAGAGGTAAAGCATACCTTGAGAAGAGATACCTCAAATCTCACATTTCCCCAAGTCAACTAGATTCTTGGTCAAACATGATTTAGATAAGTACATACATGAATTGCATTAGACTTCATCATCTAGACCCTAGTATATCCATTTTAGGGTTATACTTATGTCATTAGGACATTACCTTCATTATTTATCTTTTACCATATAATTATGTCTAGATGTCATGTTCTGGATTAGAGTTAGTTCTATGAACATTATATATCAAATGAATTATTCATTATACACACTAACTCCAATGTTAAGTACATTTGTTAAATTAGGGTTTGAACCATATATTATGAGGAGCATTATATAAACATGAGCTAAATGTTTCAAATGGATATTAGGATTATATATAAGGTTCTAGGTACTTATATGAGGGCATTCTGAATATTCCATCATTTATTGATCATAAATGTATTTATTGCATTTTATTTAGGATTATTATCCCTTACTTAGCTATATGGATCAAAGTATATCAAATTATGTTTAAATACTATAACAAGCCTCTTACGATTTATAATCATAATTAAGGATTCTTTGGTACATTATCATGATTTTGTATGTTAGCTTTTATGTATTATACAGGATATGAGCATGTTAGGTCTCATATGTTAAGTCTAAGATTTAATAATATAAATATTATTTATGGTTACATGATGTTCTAAATATTTTTTTGAAAATTTTGATAGCTTGTTTGTATTTTTTGGATAGACATGCTAAATTCTACAAATAATATAAAATTTGTGTATTTTTTGGGGTATTCTTACCTTTAGGCCAATTGGGTGCCACCACATGGCCCCTGGGGGTACGACCCTCGTCTCCTATGATTGCACTGAGTTGTAGATTATAAGAGTGATACCCAACTGACTATATGGGATTTCGACACAGTTTGGCCCCTCTTTCTCTCATTTTCACCCTTTCGTGGCTCGCATACTTAGTGTCAGTCATGATGTGCAATTCCATATTCCCCCATGAATAGCCTCCAACTTGAGCTAGAACTCTAGCAATGAGTATAGGAGGCTTCTCTCCTCTTTTATACTTAAGAAATTGCCAAAATCTTCAGTGGACCACGTACTTCTCCATCGTCCTCTCTGGCTCGATGTTGGTGGCTCCTCCTTGTAGCTACCCATGCTTTCCCTCATCATGGTTTTCCAACAAAGCATAAAAGGGATTTTTCCTTTACATCCCTCTCTTGATCCCTTCTGATTTTAGTATCTACAGAAGACCAACATAGGCTAATGAACATTTATAGATTATAGTGAAAAGGCATGAAGCACTGACCCTAACTTTGAAATCATCTCCTACCAACCTTGGTTTTGGAAAGCATGGTGATTGCCATGGGACGGTAGGCTAGGTATCTTATTAGATTCATCTAATTGTTGGGAGTTGATTTCCTTCCTTATATTCCTTAAAAGCCCCTTCTATTTTTGCTCCCTTCTTTAGACTACCTCCTACAAAATGCAGTGGAGATGTCATAGACTAGAGGGTTTCATTTTTGGTTTAATACCACCACACACTTCTGATAAAGGGTCATCATGGAGAACTAATCAATTTGAAGCTAACTACTCATTCAGATCTCGTTATCTCCCCCACGATCTCGATGGGTGGATGAAGTAGGGAGATCTTGCTATTTGGTTATACAAACCATGATTTATGTTTATCAACTATGTAGGTTCCACTTGGGCATCAATTAAACATAAGATTGCCCTATCTACATTCTCACATATTTAGTAAAATGGATAAAGAAAAACAATGTAGTCAAATATATGAAATACAAATTTGTATAGTGTTGAACCTCCTATTCAACATCCATGCATGGAGAGGGTGATAAAATGAATGAACTTTCCATGCTTTATAACTTTGAAATGGAGCTATCAGTTAAGAAAGAACCCCATACACCACCAAGCCTTGTCAACAACACAAAAACTCCTACAATCAAGATATGATGAAGGCAAGCCAAGAAGAACCGTTTGTAAACTCAACAATACATTTTTAAATGACTATGATCGAATAATGATACCATAATTAATGTCAAAAAGGAATAAAATTGAGGGGGTATAGATCTATCATCTTTACTTTCAAATATGATCGTGGGAAATGCTAAAAAATATTATACTCTCATTCTATGGAAACTCATCCACAAATATTAGCTTGGTGCAAATATACATTTGCTATCCCCAGAAGGTGGAGAATCATAATTTTAATAGTTCATCCTCCTAAGAAATGAATATAAGGTTCTTAAATTTATCTGGATTCTATGGAATAATAAGTTGTGTTAAACAATTGGAAGGCCTGGGTTTGAGTCATGGGCCTCAAAATCCAATAATAATTTATTGAGATTTAATGATTAACTCAAGCTTCAATTTCATGGAATAATAAAGTGAATGGATCAATTGGACGTCCAGGTTTGAGTCATGGGCCTCAGAATCCAATTAAATCCAAATTAGGATATTTGTATGAAAAATAGGCCAACTGGTAGATATGATAAAAAAAAGTTAGAATTTTGAGCATATTATGATGTCCATACTCTTGTGAAAAATAAACTCATTATGAGATAATAAGCAAGATTCTAGAAAATTCCAAGAAGAATAATGACATAGATAATTAAGGGAGTACTTCTCTAGTCTCTACATGGATTCCAAGTTCTCGGGTATCAAATAATCATATTATGACCTCATACTTGGCACCACATGAGATAAAAGCTAATTGAAGATAATTACAAGTATTGAGATAAGTCTAAGATTATGTGTGACCTGGATGGATTAATTAAGTGAAAACTAGAATGACAATAAAAGGATATTTATATTTAGTATTTTGATCCCAATATTTTCTTGTATGAGATTAGGATAATAAGAAGCTAATCTCTAAATTTGGGATTGATTGGATAATGACACTATGCTATACAGTTTTGAGAATATTTGTCACTTTTTAGTAAGTTAGGTAGATAATAACAACATATATCAAATTTATGTTATGTAGCACCCAATTTTTTGATATTATGGACCTTTGTAAGGTAATGCAGGATATTAAGGACGATCTCATTAATGATTTGGGGATCTAATGACATCCAACATGTCTCTTACCTCACAACTAGTGACCCATAAGTTCTGGACTCCAGACTAGACCTCATCTCTTTATTTACTCCCTCTCTAATGACCATTTTTGGATCAGATAACAATCCCAAACGCTTTGAGAGGTTGAGAAGATCTCAACAAAATTGATAGCACCATCATCTTGGTATGAGTAGATAACGCCCAAAGTCTAGGATGACCCATTAACTAGGTTTGTGCATTTATGACTAGTTACCCTTACATATAGAAAGAGTCATAGAGGACCACCATGACCCAAAGAACACTATATTACTCTCAAATTTTGTGAAGCATCTAAAACTTCCTGACCTTAAACCACCCATGTCTCCATTGAGCTTCACCATGAGTAGATGACACAAGGAAACCCAATCCAATTCCTTTTGCATATAACTTCACAAAGATGACATATAGAAGGAGCCATAGAGCACCACCATGACCCAAAGAACACTATCTCACTTACGTTGTTTATTGTTGACATGTTGATCACCTAATCCCTAAGAGGATATTTCCAATCAACTCCCATCCATTCATGTGGCATGGTAACTTTGTTGGGACTTTCATAAGATCGATACACCTTCCCCTGAGGCAAGCAGCACAAAGAGCCCAGAGTCAACCTCGTGGTTGACTCAAGGCCATGTTGCTCGTATAGACCATGGCGCAGGAGGAAGAGCTTGATGGTATAATGACCTATGTTTGCACACTAGGCAAATAGACCAAAGTCACAGATAAAGGGCATAGAGGTCTTTAGACCTTCTTTCCAGTAAACATGCCATGTGGGATTATCCACTCTGTTATGCTTACATGGCTCTCTGTTGTTGGTCGACTAAGTTTTAATTTATAGTTAATATAGATAATTATTGGTAGCTCCAATTATGATGAGCCTACATATGAAATTGCTTAGAAAAATAAGTAGAGTTTGAGTAATATAGTTCTAGAGTCTAATTATGATTTCTATGCCAAAAGTATGGCTACTACATGAATGTAGGGTGATTAACACATGTAAGACCTAGTTTTTATGAATATGTTGTTAGCCATGTTAAACATGCTTTACCGAGATATATTATAATGTTAGTGAATACTTATAGTCTCAATGTCTTGAATTAGATTATGATGATGTCGATGATATCTTAGGCTTTCTAAGCCATAAATATCGGAATTAGTATTTGAGAATTACATCATGTCACGATCTTAACCTACCAAGACTTATGTACTTTTTCTTATTGACATCATATATTCAATATGATAATTAGAACCTGATTTTAATTGGGGTCACATCTAATATGCAAATGGGATTCCTAACCCTAAGAAACCCTGATATGATGGAATTAGGGTTCGTAACCCTTATTCATATTCCAAACCTGAGATAACCATATTCCCTAGATTAGGACCGAAGTTAGGTCTAATATGAATAAAGTGAAGAGATGTAACACATATGTAGTATGCATATTTTAAATATCATTCATTGATTGTGTTGATTGCTTAGATGCATACAGTATTTGACATATAGTATAAGGTTCTACAATAAGGTACATGGTTATTTATGAGTAATTGTATTATCAAATTCCAAAGCTTTTCAAATTATTTTCTAAAGTATTGAATCAGATGATAATTGTTGGATGTTTGCTTAGTTCAGTTTAATATAATACCATTGTAAGTATCACATAAAGTAAATTAGAATATTTTAAACCCCATGTTACACCCATCAAGGGATAATTCATATACCCCCAATGATGAACAATGATTGCACTTGAGAGGGATACCAATTGTGGGTCACAATATGCAATAGAAATACAATTTTCATATGTGAAAATATTTTATTTTGAATATTATATATTGTTACTATACTTGCATATATTTTGATTGCACCATGTATGCAATATAGCAATATACTGATCCACATTTTGTTTATCAAAGTTTTAGATAAATTCCACATAGAAAGTCATTACAACATGGTGATTCAGATGAAATTAATTGAAAATATTAAAATATGTCAAGGAGGATTAGCTAGATGGTTTTGGTACTTTTTATCTTTATAATGTATTTTTCTTTTGAAAGATTCATGTAACTCCTTAGAGGACCATCATTATATATCTTGTATCAATCTTTGTTTAATTAATGGGATTTATTTATTATTTGTGAGATCTATATCTTGGAAGTTTATATATTTGCTCTTGACTTTAAGTCTCTTTTAAAGGTAGGACACTCAAAAGTGGGGGTCGTTACCTTTGATATCAGAGCTGAGATTTATCAAATAATATCTAATAGTTGATAATTCAAATAATATGTAGAAATATAAGGAAAATTATTAGGATCTAACCTAAGTGTAATGGTGTCTATACAGGATCATGACTTAGGTTCTAGCAATATACCTTCTACCCACACCATTAAGTTGGTTATGGAGACTCCCTTAGCCATTGTGATACATGCTTGGACATCACCTAGGGTTTTCCTAAAGTAATATTTCCCTAAGTCTTCTCATCTATAATTACGTCCACTTCTCATATGCTTTCTTAGTAAACCCTAAAATTCACTTCTCTCCTCATCTTAGAGTTCTGAGAAGAAGTATGATTAAGGTATGCTCTGTCAAAATAAAATGCATATGATGTTAACTAGAGAAATATATGAGAAAGATGTGATGTGTGGTGTATGCCCCTCTAATCAGGATAAACCCTTGAAACACCTAGAGATGGGTTCGGATACCCCATCTGTCTAAGAAGGACTTGGATTGGGATAAGTCAGTAGTTTCTTAATATAAGTGATTAGAGGAGAAAAAAAAACTAAGCTGAAGTGGTTGATTCCTAACCTGTGTATAAATCCTAATCATTAGTATTGGGAGAAAAGTATGGGTGAAATAGTAAGCCTGACCATATAAACCCTAAGTTAGGGAAAATAGAAAGAGAAAATACAAATGGGTTGGGTAACCCAGTATGAATACCAGAAATCAGATAGCCTAATTTCCCATGCAAGAAAGTATGTGGAGTAATGCTTGCATGATACATGTAAAGGGTTTTGGATATACAAAACATAAGTAACCACCATTCGGTACATATGAATTAACATAAGGCCCTTAGCTCACATTTAGGGGTGGTGTCCCGACCTGGGGTGGGTCAACCCAAGATTGGGAAGAGGACCTATGGGGGAGGCATAACCTTAAACTCATTCTTCCAGGTTGTGACTAGAAAGTCTAACCTCCTCCTAGAAGGAGGCACCCTAGGATAGAACCTCCCCTAGAAGGACAAATTGAACCAACTTGTGTCATTTTAAGAATCTTAGGTAACCTTAGACGTCCTACATGGACCTAACCCTAACCATGTAGGAGTATAATAATATAAGGCATTCTTAAAAGAAAGATAATATGTGTAGGACCACAATATAATATTATGTGAAACTGTGGTTGGAGAAATTCCAATTTGGAAATATGATGTTAAAAATATGCCTTAAAATTTATGGCATGGGGGTGTATATAAACTTTAGGTTTTTCCCATAAGTCATGAGACCTAGGGTAAAGATGATATTTGGAAACCCTTACCCTAGAAATAATGCAAGGATAAAGATAATGATAGTATAAAGTTGTAATGACTCAGTTATTTGTGTACATGAAAGTGGCCAAAAATAGCCCTATGTAAGGAATATGATCAAGTGAGGCACAAGATAGACATATGCTGGTAAGATGCTCAAGTGAGGCATGAGATATCCATGTGCATGGAAGAATCTCAAGTCCAACTCAAATTAGCTCTATGCAGGGAAAATTCTCACATTGTCCCTATGAAGGGAAGAGTTGAGCCTCACTATAGCTATATGCAGGGAAGAGCTCATGATATCACTATAAGGATACCTACAACCCTAGAGGACTTAAGGGCACGGTTAAGGGTAATGATACATGAAAGGTAGACATACATCATACAAGATGTCGTGTAATAATGTTTAAAATAGAATCATAAAGGAAGTTGTGAATAAACTTGAGAATTATAAGATAAGCACTATCCCTTGAGTTTTTGTAACTAAAAAAATATGTGAATTCATGGTTGGGAGTCATGGTTAAGGATAGTTCAACCAAAATGTGAAATTATAAGATAATGTGTGGATACACCATATTTTCTATTGGAATGGAATGAACTTCAAATTCATGCTACAACCAAATGTTTATTTTATCTTATTATGAGTGCAGAGATCAGTAGCCTCATTTGAAACATAAAAAATGGCATGGGAAGATGAAAACCCTAAGTTGAAATTTATGACATGTGATAGTGTATAGAGGTGTTTCTTCTCCCTTACACAAAAGTGGCTGAATAATAGTTAGTCAGTTGGAAACCTAGGTAAAAATATAAGCACCGAGTGGAAATTAGTGATAAAATCATTCAGTGAATGAGATGTGATAATACCCTTGGATTGAGTTTGAGTTCCAACCTCATAACATAGATGACTTTTTCATCAAATATAATTTAGCTAAAACATATCCAAGAAGGTTCCCAACCCTAATGTTTGAGCCTAATATGAGTTATCATTCACTTTAACCTGATAGCTCTCTATTTTGGGGGGAAAATTACTTTCAAGGAGGGCGAACATAAGATCCTCAAATATGGTAAATTTGGATTCTATGATTATGAATCAAATATAATGTATTGATATTTTATGATTAGATCTAGCCTAAAGTTAATGAAATAATAAATGGATGGATCAATTAGAAGGCCTGGGTTTGAGCCATGAGCCTTAGAATCCATCTAAAGCCATATTGGGATATTTGTATGACAAATATGCCCATTAGTAGATAGAATAAAAGAACTAGAATTTTGATCATAATATGATGTCTATAGTTTGTGAAATGATTAATAAACTCATTATGAGATAATGAGCAAGATTCTAGAAGGTCCCCAGAAGTTAAATGATCTAGATAATTAAGGGAGTAAATATCTAGTCTCTACTTGGAGTAAATGGCATGTTCATTTAACACTTGAGTACTCATTTTAAAAAAATGATATATCGATACCTTAATAATATATCATCAATAACTCACTTTAAATCTTCATCATACCAATTAATAGAAATCATATTTACGGGTTTAAACTACATCCAACCAAAAAAGAACTATATATTTTAAACTTCTACATTTCATCTTTATATTATTAAACATTTGAGTACTCATTTTAAAAAAATGATATATCTATGCTTAATAATATATCATCAATACCTCCAACCAAAAGAGAACTATATATTTTAAATTTCTACATTTTGTCTTTATATTATTAACACTTGAGTACTCATTTAAAAAAAATGATATATCGATACCTTAATAATATATCATCAATAACTCGCTTTAAATCTACATCATACTAATTAATAGAAATCATATTTATGGGTTTAAACTACATTCAACCAAAAAAGAACTATATATTTTAAATTTCAACATTCTTCTGAAGCCTATATTTCACGTGCCAAGTCTAGGATGAAAGACGGTCAATTTTCTACTGCCAACCATGTTCTATTCTCTAGTGGTGTTTCACCCACAAATGCTACTATTTGTTCAGATCTTGAAGCTAAACACTCTCAACCTCCATTGTCATTGGTACAACCTCAGTCTGAAATTTCTAGCTCTCCATTTGTTGCTTCTTGCTCTATGGTTGAAGAAACCATTTTATCTTTCAAGGAAGGGACCTATTGCACACGTGATGGCCTACGAGCACAACATCTTATAGATTCTATGCATGGGGTTTCTGTTGTAGTGAAAGATGACTTTTTGCATGCAGTTTCAAATATGGTGAATCTTTGGCTCGTTGGTCGTTGTCCAGATTCCCTAGCTCCCTACATTGCCAGTGCTCCGTTGACTCCTCTTCTCAAACCAGAAAACAACATTCAACCTATTGTTGTGGGTACTATTTGGCGGTGCCTTGTATCTAAAGTTGTGGCAAAGGGTATAAGTTCGGATGTTATCCCTTATCTTAAGGATCATCAGTATGGTGTTGGTGTTTCTGGTGGTGCTGAGGCCCTTCTACATGTTGTCACTCGTATTGTCTATGAACAACAACACCACACTACGGTGACCATGGCTCTTGTTGACTTCAACAATGTCTTCAACATGGTTGATAGATCTACCATATTCTGAGAGGTTCATCTTCATTGCCCTTCTATTGCACAATGGGTTGAGTTTTGCTACATCTCTCCATCTCCTCTCTATATGGATCATGGCGAGCCTCTTTTTTCTTCTACCGGGGTACAACAAGGTGATCCATTGAGCCCCCTACTTTTTTCCCTGGGACTCCACCCTTTTATTTTACAGGTAAAGGATGCATATCAACTTGACCTCCTTTCTTTCTACCTTGATGACGGTACCCTTATTGGGGACACAGATGTAGTTTCGAAGGCTCTATCCCTCATTCAGGAGTGAGGCCCGATGTATGGTCTTCATCTCAATACTAAGAAGACAGAGATATTTTGGCCATCTGATGACCCTAGACGAGGCTCAAATGTGGGCTTGTTTCCTAATGACATCTCTCGTCCAAAGCGTGGAGTGAAGATTCTAGGTGGCCCAGTTTCTACAGACACATCCTTTGTGAAGGAACTTCTCCAAAAATGTGTGATGAAGACCCTTGATATGATGGATCGCATATCCTCACTCCAGGCAAGAGACCTATCCTTACGGTAGCATACTATTCTCAATTCTTTACAAGCCAACTATGCATAAGATTTCTTGCGGGTTGTTCCTATTGATGGCCTTTGTATGTCTATGTCACCCATTGAGTATCGTGCTATCATTCGGTATCAGTTTATAATTCCATTGTATCCAGGTGATGAACGTTGTCCAGTTTGCAACATCACAGATCTTGATGCCTTTGGTGATCATGCAGTGCACTGCCGCTCGCCGCCTGGTTATAAGTTTCGTCATGATGTTGTTTGGGATGCTCTCTTCAACATTGTCTCTCGAGCTGGGTTAAAGGTTCTGAAAGAAGCACCTTTGGCCTTCCTTGGCACTCAATCTGATGGTGTCCAATCGTTGCGACCTGTAGACATTCTTTTATTTGACTAGATGAATGAAAAACATGCATGTGTTGACCTTACAAGAGTTTCTCCCTTGACAGGTATCCTTTCAAACAACTTTAAAGCGGGGCAGGAAGCGGTACAAAAAATTCATAAACATGGAACAGCTTGTGAGGCCAATCAACATTATTTTCTGTCTTTCGCCTTTGACACCTTTGGGGTGCTTGCCGATGAAGCAATTTCTCTTCTTCGACGCCTTCAACGTATAATAAATAGGAATCTTATGATTCCTTCATCTACATGTAATGATTTTATTTTTGGGTCCTTGAGTTTTGCCATCCAAAAAGGGTTGGCAGCCCAGTTTGTTGCTTGCACTTCTGTGAGAGCATTTATATAATCTATTGCATATCACCTATCATTAATCTTTATTCTTAGATGTGGTCAGTTAAATTATTAAACCCACACATTTCAATCCGACTACACTACAAAACATGTCCTAAGTAATACTGAAATTTGTATCCAGCGGCATGCCATGCGCACCATCTATCAATGCGACCCTTCCCTGGAGCATTAGCGGCCGCACTCATGGTCCATATACACAAGCAGTGAGCGCACTCGAGGCCAGAAGCTTTTTGAATCAGATTGGGCCTGCGTGGATACAAACAGCCCGATTGGCCAACTTTAGGCAGCTACAGTCGGCCACTTCATATGGGTAATACAGTAGCCGCGTAAGTTGCAGCCGGAAAGTCCAAATCCAATTTGGAATGTGTAAATCCTGTTCTACTGGGAAAGAGATTAAATCGGAAGCAAGGATGGAAGTAAAGGAAAAAACTGCCCGGAATGGTTGTCTTTAGAGTCGTCAAATGAGTGGGTTGGTAGATTGGATTTGAGTCGGATCATTGTGGGTGTGTGTCTCATACATATCAGTTAAAAGTAATAGGACATCCAAATCCAATCCAACATGTTGTGCATCGACTCCTAATTGTCCATGTAATATGTGTACGAATAAGAAAATATTGCAGTTGCTAATCTACAACCGAAGTAGATTATTAGTAGTTTTTAGTGAAAACATATAATCACGAGGATAACATGCAATTTTTATATGTCAAACACAATATAATACTTATGGGCTTGCTTTAACATAAAATTGTGGAAATAAAGAAAAATATCCAATGTTGCAATGTAAAATCAGAAAAACATACGATATCGTTGTTACCAGTAACACAATTTATCCTTATAAAAACACTATATTTGTTATGTTAGAAATCCTTATAGCGGTGCTTATGGTTATTTACTACACAAAGTGAACCTAAAGAAGATATAGTTGTAAACACATACCACATTATATATTCATTAACACAAATAACAATTAACATTATAACTACTTTGTTTAGTTAAATTACAAATTAAAAATATATATCAGTCATGGTATTTAGAGATTGTCTTTTATATTATATTGTTATACATTAGCTGCTTAAAAAATGTGTGCATGTGACATGTTTTAAGATTTAATGATGTATAATATTTATAGTAATATTTTTATCTTATTTTTATAGCATCAAAACCTACACGTGGAGGATATATCTGGACATAAATATCAAGAACATATCTTGGTACTTAGTGCTAGTTTGTTTTTGGCTCAATAATCCCAAATTCAAATTTCCTACTACATGAATGATTCAAATGGCTCAGTATTGATGGATATTGAATGATTTTAACTTGAAAAATGCTTGTATTCGGTTTTGATGGGTATCAACATGGCATATTTTGGAGAGACCGATATATCTTGATTTTCCCTAAACCTTTAATAGCTAAACCTAAGAAAGTGCCACTAAATAACTAAATTCACTCTAGTTATAAGGTTGAGATGCCAAAATACATAGTTCTTTTCTGTATCATTGATTGTATGCTCGATTTGTCTAGCTTAGGCTATATATAATTTCGAATATTAAGAGTTAAGTACATTTGAGTTAGATTGGACTAAATAGCATTTAGAATGGAAGTTCAATGGTATTGTTATAGCACAGATTGTGCCAACATATGCAAATATGCTTAATTTATTCATTTAAAGTGAAATATAGTATAAAAGTTAGAAGTTCATTATATATCTTTTTTAGAGTATTAGAAATACTCCAATGTGGTTTTGTATGATTTTCAATAGTAATGAAGCAATGAAGAATACACAAAGAAAAAGGAAGATCTAATTATAGGTTGAAGGTGAGAAACGTTTAGTAGATCATTGCATAGTGAAATTAGAATTGATTAGACATTAGATGTTAGGACACCATAGGTTCCTTACAGAGTTCTATGCCACAATGGAGGAAAGAATTTACCCACTAGAAATGCCCAAATAGGAAGTTGGAGCATGCTAGTGGGACACAAGGGGCTAAGCTAAGCATAGATGACCTCTTTAGCAATAGCAGGGGCATCCAATATTAAGTAGAGATTCCATAAATAACTAGAGAAGTCAAACATGGATGATAGCCACTAGTGCCCAACAATAATTAGAGATCTTGATGGTACAACTACCGATACAGTTAGTTACTAGTCCTTGAATCAACTCTTATGGAACTACTAATGTAGACAGTTTAAAATAGAATTCTTTAATTCTCTATCTGAGTACCCAAGTTCATAGGAGGAATCCAATTATGTCCAGCCAATTGACATTACTGTTGTGTCCAGGCATAGAGAGACCCCATGAAATTGGGTAGCTTGTTAGGTGGCTTAGAATCTTGGGTCAACTCTCTATTATGTATGCCGATATCGTAGCTTTCTATGATGCTTTCACATGTTGTAATTAAACGACTAAGAGATCAAAATTTCAGATTGAGAAAATTATTTTTCAACTATTCTTAGTGTTTTACTCTGGTGATGATTTTATAGTATTTCTCATTTGGTTTAGTATATATTACCTTGCTAACTTTTTCATATTTTTATATCCATTTAGTAAAGAATACATGTATTGTCCTATTTACTTGGTGAATTTCAATTCACTTATCTAGTAGATCACACACTCTACTCAACATTTGTTTTGGTAACCCTAATGAATATGGAGATAGCAACAAATTTGGAAGAGTCTTTCCCTAGAAATTTGTTGGCAGTCTTTTAAGGTTGATTTAGTCAGTCCCAATCCCTATCTACTCTAGGTCCTATAGTGTGAGAAAGAAAAAGTTATATTATTCAAGTGATAAATTCATGTAATTTCTTTTCTTGAATAACAACTTGTGAAATATATTTTTCATGTATATGATCATTTTAACTATGAAGTGATGAATAATAATAGTTGTTATTGTTCTAATACTATTTAATTGTATTTTTGAAAAGATTTTTATGCATCATATCATAATTTTAAGGAAATCAAAAGAGGCAAATGTGCTTTGTGATTAGTCAGCTTGATCACCTCCACCATGAATGTTATAGTTTAAGTATATATTATGGCATTTCGGGTCTGAAGACTTGGTATCAAAGCTTAGTTTGGGTCTTATAAGGACCATTTAGTATATATTTATGCTCATAAGTGTGTCGACAGTAGGTGATATGGCTATAGATATGGGAAATTTGGTAATTTGGATGCCATGGCCCAATATCTTGATATTTGATATGACCAATATAAATGTATTGTAAGGCCCCTAAACTTGCTTAATGAGTTGAATAAGCTTAATTATCACAATTTAATTCATATAACCCTAATATAACCTTCTAATATGCTTTGAAATCATAATATAAGCTTAAGTTTCAAATTTTGTCCAATTTGGACACTGTTTGAGCAAGTTATGAAATTTTATGCACATTTTGGACTTTTCTACAATTTACCAAATTGAGAGGTTTTCTTTGCAATTTATTACTTGCATTATGTTCCTTGAATATTCTATAATCATTCCTGAGCTTTTTTAGCCATGGGGAACCTATTTAATCCTTGGTTTGAAGGTGTTTTCTATAAGGGTATTTTAGGATTTACCCCTTCATGGATGAGCTACCTTTAGTAGCTAGCAACTAATGAATTATTTGTTTTGTTTAGAAATTCAAAAAACGAGGGATAAGAATGTCTTTATGGATGGTGGGGGAGATTCTTGTGTGTGTTCTTGTATATTATTAATAGTTTAAGGCCATGAACACTTGGAAAGATACTAGAACTTCAACTTTTCCTTTTTCTTTATCTTAAAGTTTCATATACTCATCCCTAAGAACCAAAATGATCCATTTTCTCTCCACCACTTCCATCCTTCTATGAACCTCTTTCTCCTTTTGTGCTGCTATGAATTTCCTGTCCAAGGAAGAAGAAAGACGGGATTTTGTTGGAAAAAGAATCTAGGGTTGCAATTGACTTCCTTTTAGGGTTTAAAAGGCTTCTTCTAGTGATCTTGACCTAAAAGAGTAAGAATACCCTTATTTTTTCCATTTATTTATTTATTATCCTTCCTCCTGCCTTTATCCAGGTCAAAACCTTGTTTTTCCATGGTAGAAATTTCTCTAAAGCTCTAAAACCCTACCTCTCTTGCTCCTTATGCATAGGGTTTGCTCATTTGATGAAGAAAGGTGATGATCCATGCACTAAAAAGTTATGCTTGACTTAGATTTCAATTTTTATAATGTTCCCTATTCTGATTTCAGTTCTATATGAACATGTGATCATATGTACATTATTCCTAAGGTATAATATGACTTGGATTAGGTTGGTTTGACAACCTATGGTGCTAAGAACCTATCAACCAATGGTCAATTTTAGGGTTTAAAGTTGATTTTTTCTATAAACCCATGACTCGATAATGGTACCATTTGTGACAACCATATGGTGTCATCTTCATGGCAACTGATAGTCGGGATCAAAGGTTTTAGATGATGGTGACAACCTATTGTCACCCCATTAGGTTAGGTTTTGGATCAATTAGAAGTTTAATGATCAACCATTAAGTACACTACTAATGTTATCAATCAATGATGACATTAGCTTAATATTTGATGCTGATTAATGAATATAGTGCCGATCTAACAACCTATGGTGACTTGATGGTCACTAATGATGGTGTATTAGGTATCCACAACCTATGGTGAGATAATCATATAGTTGTATCATCAATTAAGCCTTAGAGCAATGGTTTCTTGGGTCACTTGATGCAATGGTCGAACCTATATTGTAATTGATTGTTTTAACATATGAAGTTGACCCAATGGTCAAGATCTAATGTTTCTTCCTCCAATAAGGTGGAATGATGGATAATGTAATATTTTGGACCTAATAATGTGATTTATATAGTTTCCTTTATATGATCAACTTAAGGAGCTTACTTGCTGACAATGGATTGCTTGTTTTAAATGAACAGTCGATTGTGGGTTTTACCCTACTCTCAATGGAAATTTTTGTCTTGTTAATCAAGGGATGTCTAGGGTTATATGGTGACTCTTTATAGAGAACAAATCAAGGACTTCGTTGGTGGTCTATCCAAGGTGTTTACTTATGTAAACAACTAATGGTCTTACCTTTTAAACATCCAATGGTTCAGGGTGACATTGTGGTATGGTGATATGGGTTGAATGATAATGGAACAAATGGAGGCTTACCCTTAATAAGGTAGTCTTACCTAGTCACTCGTATGAATAGAAGGGATGATAACCATATTTTGTTGATATGTAACCCGAATTAGGTATAGCTTGTTATACCTAGCTTTAATATAACTAAATGATGGTAATTGTGTATGAATAGTCCTTGAATAACTAATATAATCATGGAGTACTCTGTTACTGTTGTTGAAACCCTAGTATGCTATAACCCGATGGTTGCACCTTGATTTATGTGTGAGTTTATACTTGAGAATACTATAGAATGTGATTGTGATGCTTCACCTTATGCATCCATGATCTAATGGGGATGTCGTGAGTTAGGGTTTGGGTATGAGTGTTGATGAGTAACATTAATATAAGTTATCTTGTTGAACCTAACTCTAATGCAATTAGATAAAGATGAGTATTCATGTTTAACCTTCTTATATGATGGCATGATGGTGAAATAACCTCCTTAATATGATCTTAACCACAATGTGTTAATTTATGGTTATCATAGCCACATGGTTGATACTTTGTTATGCTAAACATGTGCATTATGAATATGATGAGGGTTAATCATATCTAGATTCCTTGCATGTTAATGTAATAAAGGAATATTCTAAATGCTTATATAACCCTTCTATGATGGTTTATGAATATCTCCTAGCTCACTAATGCAATATTGTGTTGATCTGGTGTATTATTTGTAAGTGATGTTGTGGAGCCTTTCTATAAGGCATGCAATGATAATGATGATCATGCATATGATGGTCTTAATGACCTTTGGGCATGGTTGAGCACTGAATGAGGTGTAATCCTCTTGTGTTGCTAAGGGTTGATACCCTATGATATTGTGAAAATGATTTCTATCGTGTGATAGTATGATGGTCTTAATGACCTTTGGGCAAGGTTGAACCCTGAATGAGGTGTAATCCTCTTGTGTTGATAAGGGTTGATAACCTGTGATATTGTAAAAAGGATTTATTTCTTGTGATAGTATGATGACTAGTGTAGCCTCATGAATGATAAGTGAATAGTACCATGTGATGATGAGATGATAAACTATGTTTCACACATTTTATATCTTTTGAAGTTGTGATACTTATATGCTTGCTAGAAGTGAATTAGGGTTTGTATGTCCACGTGTTTGATGCAACCTTAATTCACCCAATCAGATATAAATAATCAAGTGAAACTCTAATCATGTAGTGTCCTGTGCCATAGAACCATCTTCAGTGTCAGAACTTGCTGGATGGTGAAATGAGTATTCCTAACGAAAACTCAGAGCACATACTATTGAGTATGTGGGGTGCTTGTCATCCTAACACCAAGTGTTTCGGGGTGATGGATGCGGTCATACCTAGCCCACTTTTTGAGAACGAATTTGGTCAGGTCTCAGTGATTATAACATGATGTGATTAGAGGACAACTGTGATTGTACCTCAGTGATTGGGTTTGAATACCATAGATGCTAGCACCGTGACCTTTACCAAGGTGGGCTCGTTACATGACTATATGTTGATGTTTTGCAGTTTGACTATATGTCACTGCGGTGCAGACTCGTACTAACTGAGTATGACGAAGATCTTGGAGTTCGAATCTTCCTAGATCCTATATGGAAGTGATTGCGACCAAGCAGTGGTCAGTTGGACTTTGAGTGGTATGATTCAAACATCCCAGGGTGTAATAAAATATGTAATATAGCAGTGTAGCATATTTGTTTAGCATTATACATGATGTTTCACATTGGATGATAACCCTTGTTTGTTATCTTTACATAAAGATGATGCTTAGAGTAGTTAAGAGATAGTAGATATACTTAGGTTGTGGATATGCTTAAGATTGTAGATGCGTACACACAGTAGCAATGCTTATGTTGATAACTATACTGCTATTGTTGATTATAATCATGATGCTATCTATCTCATGTTGTTTGTTATGTTGAGCATGCTAGCCATGCCTTTGTAACTAGAGATGCATATACTACTAATCATGCTTATCCAGATAGTTGTGATTATGTTGTTAGATCTTCTTATGATGTTGAAATGTTCAACATATTAGACATGCTAATGTTGTTAGCTATGCTTATGTGGCTAGATTTATTCATAATGATAGAGATTCTATGTTACTAGACTTGCTCATGATGATAGATATGCATATGCTACTAATTTTCTTGTATTTTCAACAAGATAAAGGATGATAGTCTGGCTAATGATGATAGTTATTATCTACTCCTTTATGTATTTTATTAATCATCAGTGTTGTTGAGCTTATTTGTTATATCTGATTAAACTACTGAACTATTTAATTATTTTAAAATGTTGTAATCAATAAACATTATTGGAGGTTATATCTCTTGCTGGGACATGAATCTCACCCTTGTGGTTCGCCACATTTTTTTAGGTAATCAAAAGTGACAAAACAAACATGTGGAAGCAAAGAGGAGCTATAGTAATGAATCTATGAGAAAGTTGATTAGATGTCTAGTGTGTCCTAGAGTCATCCCCGTACTCTCAGGTTTGGGAAGGAAAAGTTTGTATATGGTGTTTCAAACGAATAGAAATTTTGTTAGCATGTTATTATTTGTTGTGTGACATATACAAATATTGTTCTATTGTGTATATACGTTGTAGCTAAGGTGATAGAACAATTTGTATCAAATTCTTGGCATGGTATGGATAAAAGAAAGATGTTGGGCTATTATGCAAATGTTTTTGAGGAGGTGTTGACATTGAAATTGGTTTTAATTTACCCATATTTTTGGGTGTGTGGTTAATTGGTGATTGGTTGTGTTTTATATTTTGAGTAATCTCGTTTAGAGTAACGGGTTCTCACAAGTGGGTATCAGAGCTTTAGGTTCATCGAGTCTACAGGGACACTAGGACTTAGGACTAGGATGATGTCAAAATTAGTAGTATGACATAAAAAATATAATCTCAGTATTTGGGTGCCCTGGCTAGGTGTTCAATTATTGAAGAAAAGGTGAGTATGGACTCTTAGATTGTTATCTTTCTGATCCCCCTGATCAAGCAGTCATTTTGATACAATCTAAAGAGCATAATGAATAAGAAACCATGGTATGAATATCTCAATCCTACCTTAAAGAAGATGAGAATTGCATCATATTCTATCAAAACTTGAATGTTTGGTAATTATCAGAGAAAGATACAAAACCATGAAATCTAAATATGAATACAAATTAGAAAAATTGGAGTTCTCGAAGATATGATTCAAGAAGATAATAAAGTAAAAGACAGATAAGTCTATGCTTATAAAGTGAATCATGGTGTGAAATCCACATAATATGGAAAGAACTCCTATAACAAGTACAAAATGAGAAGATAAATGGGAACAATGACAAAGGAATAAGGTGGAACCTGAGTTAATCTCAGACCAACCTATGTGTGTAAGAAAGTGTTAAAGTAAAATCAGCATGGCATGTGAAAGAACTTAAGGGAGATGATCCATCTTTAATGAAGAAAATGAAGAATATGATGATTTACCTATTTATAAGTGGTTGAAAACATAATAAAATAAGAGAACATACCCAAGTGTGATAAATCGTCATCAAGGAAGGAGTAATGAGATATGTTAATCATGATGATTCCTATGCTAATGGCAAGGAACCAAAAATGAAAAGGGTAAAATGATACATAAGAAGTTGTAACTTGCATAATGAAAATAGAATTGGTTAGCTTTTTACTATTGACCCTTCAAAAATATTGCTATGATGTGGGAAGTGTGTTTCCCTTTGTGTCTTTCCTTTCTAGGGAACAACTTTCAAGTGGATCATTGCCACTTGGTATGTGTGGATTCATTGTAAACATGAGGGTGGATAGCTTATTATAGCATAAGGTTGTTTGGAATATGGTTCTAAGATCATAAAGTTTTTGATGATTTTTCTTTTGAGCCTTCCAATAATTAGGAAGAGTCCTCTTATATGTCTTGATATTTGTTATATTGGTAAAAGTGGATGAGATAATGATGTGAGTTCCTTATAGCACATGAGGTGGATGCCAACATAATGAATCCTAGTATCCAAGATGTATCGACAGTATGAATAATATGTGAAGATTGGAGATGTTTATTAAATGAACATTCCAAGTATTCCTCTCCCGGAGAGAGAGAGAGAGTGTTGATGATGATCCTATAAATGTTGTTTGGAAGGAAAAACAAAAGTGACTCTATAATTTTGTGTATGGTATAGTGATAGTTGGGCAAGACCACTATCAAGGATAGATGGTTTTTTGATATAATAGATATAATTTTAGGATGATAGCTAGAATTTAAAGTTGAAGGTTACTATTAGATTTGTACATGTGGCACAACAAGTTTCTATGTTCAATATTTGCAAATGTCTTCTTATGTGGGGTTTTTGTGCTGACCCAAGATGAGATATGTCTGAATGATGTGACATCACCATGATATGCAAGTAACCATGTGAAGGTAATTGGATGAGATGCAAAGGAAGTACCCATCTTTGTTTACCTTGGATTTCAAGGACAAAATCCCTATTAGGGGTTTATAGTTGTAAGGCCCCTAAACTTGCTTAATGAGTTGAATAATCTTAATTATCATAATTTAATTATTATAAACTTAATATAACCATTTTATATGCTTTGAAATCATAATATAAGATTAATTTTCAAATCTGGTCCAATTTGGACACTGTTTGAGCAAGTTATGTAATTTTATGCACATTTTGGACTTTTCTACAATTCACCCAATTGAGAGGTTTTCTTTGCAATTTATGACTTGCATTATGTTCCTTGGATATTCTATCATCATTCTTGGTCTTTTTGAGAAATGGGGCACCTATTTAATCCTTGTTTTGAAGGTGTTTTCTCTAAGGCTATTTTAGGGTTTACCACTTCATGGATGAGCTACCTTTAGTAGCTATCAACTAATGATATATTTGTTTTGCTTGGAAATTCAAAAAATGAGGGATAAGCATGTCTCCATGGATGGTGGGGGATCTTCTTGTGTATGTTCTTGTATATTATCAATATTTTAAGGCCATGGACACTTGGAAATATACTAGAACTTCAACTTTTTCTTTTTCTTGATCTTAAAGTTTCATATACTTATCCCTAAGCACCAAAATGATCCATTTTCTCTCCACCACTTTAATCCTTCTATGAACCTAGTTCTTCCTCTGTGCTTCTATGAATTTTATATCCAAGGAAAAGAAAGAGGGGATCTTCTTGGAAAAAGAATCTAGGGTTGCAATTGACTTCCTTTTAGGGTTTAAAAGGCTTCCTTCTAGTGATCTTGACCTAAAAGAGTAAGAATCCCCTTTTAACCTATGTTTATTTATTTTTTATCCTTCCTCCTACCTTTCTCTAGGTTGAGACCTTGTTGTTCCATGGTAGAAATGTCTCTAAATCTCTAAAACCCTACCTCTCTTGCTCCTTATGCTTAGGGTTTGCTCATTTGATGAAGAAAAGTGCTAGATGGACAAGTTCACATCTTATACTTGAATTTTATACCCTACCTGCTCGAGTTTTATTAAGTTTCAGATTTCATCTTCCTATTAAAGGAAAGTTTTATAACTTTCTCCACGTTTATTTCTTACCCTAAGCTTGCTAGCTCATGTTCTTGCTTGAAAATAATGATCCATGCACTAAAAAGCTATGCTTGACTTGGATTTTGATTTTTTTAATGTTCCCTATTCTGATTTCAGTTCTATATGAACCTGTGATCATGTGTACATTATTACTAAGGTATAATATGACTTGGATTAGGTTGGTTTGACAACCTAAGGTGCTAAGCACCTATCAACCAATGGTCAATTTTAGGGTTTAAAGCTGACTTCTTCTATAGACCCATGACCCGATGATGGTACCATTGCAACAACCCTATGGTGTTGTCTTCATGACAACTGATGGTCGGGATAAAAGGTTTCAGATGATGGTGACAACCTATGGTCACTCCCTTATGTCAGGTTTTGGATCAATAAGAAGTTTAATGATCAACCATTAAGTACCCTACTGATGTTATCAATCAATGATGACATTAGCTTAATATTTGATGTTGATTAATGAATATAGTGTTGATATAACAACCTATGGTGACTTAATGGTCACTAATGATGGTGGATCGGGTCTCCACAACCTATGGTGAGTTAATCATATATTTTTAACATCAATTAAGCCTTAGACCAATGGTTTATTGGGTTACTTGATGCAATGGTCAGACCTATATTGTAATTGATGGTTTCAATATATGAACTTGACCCAATGGTCAAGATCTAATGTTTATTCCTCCAATAAGGTGGAATGATAGATAATGTAATATGTTGGTCCTAATAATGTTATTTATATGGTTTCCTTTATATGATTAACTTAAGGAGCTTACTTGCTGACAATGGATGGCTTGTTTTAAATGAACAATCGATTGTGGGTTGTACCCTACTCTCAATGGAACTTTTTGTGTTGTTAATCAAGGGATGCCTAAGGTTATATGGTGACTCTTTCTAGAGTACAAATCAAGTACTTCATTGGTGGTTTATGCAAAGTGTTTACTTATGTAAATAACAAAAGGTCTTACCATTTAAACATCCAATGGTTCTGGGTGACATTGTGGTATGGTGATATGGGTTGAATGATGATGGAACAAATGTAGGGTTACCCTTAATAAGGTAGTCTTGCCTATTCACTCATATGGATAGAAGGGATAATAACCATATTGTGTTGATATGTAACCCAAATGAGGTATAACTTGTTATAACTAGCTTTAATATAACTAAATGATGGTAATTGGGTATGAATAGTCCTTGAATGACTAATACAATCATGGAGTACTCTATTACTGTTGTTCAAATCCTAGTATGCTATAACCTGATGGTTACACCTTGATTTATGTGTGAGTTCTTACTTGAGAATACTATGGAATGTGATGGTGATTCTTCACCTTATGCATCCATGATCTAATGAGGATGTTGTGAGTTATGGTTTGGGTATGAGTGTTGATTACTAACATTAATATAAGTTATTTTGTTGAACCTAACTCTAATGCAAATACATAAAGGTGAGTATTCATGTTTAACCTTCTTATATGATGACATGATGGTGAAATAACCTCCTTAACATGATCATAAGATTAATATGTTAATTTATGGTTATAATAGCCACATGGTTGATACTTTCTTATGCTAAACATGTGCATTATGAATATGATGAGGGATAATCATATCTATATTCCTTGCATGTTGATGTAATAAAGGAATATTCTAAATGATATTATAACCCTTCTTTGATGGTTTATGAATATCTCCTAGCTCACTAATGCAATATTGTGCTAATATGGTGTATTATATGTAAGTGATGTTGTTGAGTCTTGCTATAAGGCATGGAATGATAATGATGATCTTACAGGGAATAATATGATGGTCTTAATGACCTTTGGGCATGGTTGAGCCCTGAATGAGGTGTAATCCTCTTGTGTTGCTAAGGGTGGATACCATGTGATATTGTGAAAAGTATTTATATCATGTGATAGAATGATGGTCTTAATGACCTTTGGGCATAGTTGAGCCTTGAATGAGGTGTAATCCTCTTGTGTTGATAAGGGTTGATACCCTGTGATATTGTAAAAAGGATTTATATCTTGTGATAGTATGATGACTAGTATAGCCTCATGAATGGTAAGTGAATAGTACCATGTGATGATGCGATGAGAAATTATGTCTCACACATTTTATATCTTTTGAAGTTGTGATACTTATATGCATGCTAGAAGTGAATTAGGGTTTGTATGTCCCCTTGTTTGATGCAGCCTTAATTCACCCACTTGGAGATAACTAATCAAGTGAAACTCTAATCATGTAGTGCCCTGTGCCATAGAACCATCTTCAATGTCAGAACTTACTGGATGGTGAAAGAGTATTCCTAAGGGAAACTCGGAGCGCATACTGCTGAGTATGTGGGGTGCTTGTCATCCTGACACCAAGTGTTTTAGGAGGATGGCTGCGGTCGTACCTAGCCCACTTTTGGAGAACGTCTTTGGTCGGGTCTCAGTGATTATAACATGATGTGATTAGAGGACAACTGCAGTTGTACCTCAGTTATTGGGTTTGAATACCCTAGATGCTTGTGTTGTGACCGGTACCAAGGTGGGCTAGTTACAGGACTATATGTTGTTGTTTTATAGTTTGACTATATGTCATTGTGGTGCAAACTCGTACTAATCGTGTATGGAGAAGATCTTAGAGTCCGACTCTTCCTAGATCCTATATGGAACTGATTGCATGCTAGCCATGCCTTTGTAACTAGAGATGCATATACTACTAATCATGCTTATCCAGATAGTTGTGCTTATGTTGTTAGCTCTTCTTATGATGTTGATATGTTCAACTTGTTAGACATGCTAATGTTGTTATCTATGCTTATGTTGCTAGACGTATTCATAATGATATAGATTCTATGTTACTAGACTTGCTCATGATGCTAGATGTGCATATACTACTGAATTGCTTGTATTGTCAACAAGATGAAGGATGATAATCTGGCTAATGATGTTAGTTATTATCTGCTCCATTATGTATTTTGTTAATCATCAGTGTTGCTGAGCTTATTTGTTATATCTGATTAAACTACTTAACTGTTTAATTACTTTAAAATGTTGTTGTAATGACCCTGCTTCCCGATAACCCCCAATCAAGGAAGACCAAGAGGTCAGAGGCGTTATCCCAAAATCCAAGATCAATGGTTTAACAATTAATCAGAAATGATTATAAAATTCCACTAAAAACTAAACTTAAAAGATGGAATAAAAGTAAACTTTTGCATACCTTGTCAAAATAGGATCTAAGACTTCTATCTGTAGTAGAAATCTAACAATCTAATCCTCCTTTGAATATTTAACTTTTCTTCATAGATTCTATTTTACTATTTGTCCATTTCAGATAATTCCTAAAATGTCGACAAACAAAATGTCGGTCAGCATAACTGAATATGCTAGTATCACTACTACAGAAAATGCTTTTTACAACGGGAGATAGACAACCGTTCTGATGATTGTGTTGTAGTTAGCATACTTATCACAAAAAGCCTATTTTCGTGTTGTGTAATTTATATTTTATACAACACAAGTCATTTACAACATGCCAAACCCGTTGTAGTATGCATTAATTACACAACATATTGTGACTCGTTGTAATAGGTTGTAGTATTGCAACATATTCAACCTGTTGTAAAAGACATTAATTACACAACATATTGTGACCCATTCTAATAGTCACACATGATAACATGTTGTCATATACCATCATTATACAACACAGACTCACCCATTGTAAAATATCATAATTACACAACATGCCTTCACCTATTGTATTTCATACATGTTGTAATAGACTATGATAATACAACATGTTGAAACTCGTTGTTATATACCAAGATCACACAATGGACTCCAACCTGTTGTTATATATATTATAATTACACAACATGTTGTGACCTGTTGTAATATCCACACATAACAAACTGTTGTAATAGACTCTAATTTGTTGTTATATATCCAGAACCGAGCCGAACCCAATTTCTTATCGGAGAATTTTATCATGAACATGTAATAAAACAATAATTTTTTTGTATAAAAATATTGTCAAATATGAGTCTGAGTTCTTTTCGGATTTAATTTTTTCAATATGGGTTGGTTTCAGTTTGAGAGGTCGGTTGAACAAAATTCTATTTTGTGTGGTCATGGCAATGCTAGTTTTTCACTTTGGTTAGATGTTTTGACCCGATACCGAATATTATATCACACGTAATAGTCCTGGTTTGTGTTGGAATCAAATTTTTTAAATCTGGGTCATTCTCAATTGAGACAATAGTCAAACAAAATCTGGTTTTGAATTTGGGTCTGACACTGACAATTGAACTCTCTAAGAGGGTCATGTTTTGTCCCAAAACCAATTATTTAACACCCTATGTGATATTTAACACATGAATCATACACATATATTTACATGTTATATGTAAATACTATATTACATACAAAATATCCCATAGTTTGGTCGAACAAAATTCAATTTTAGATTTGGGTCATGGATTGACAATTAAACACCCTTGACCTGTTCATTTTTTGACCTAGAACTGATTAACCCGAAATCAAAATTTTTAACACCCTTGTGTAATATTATTGTGGAATAATGATTAACCTACATGAATTATATACATTGCATATATGTACATATATATATTACATGTATAGATTTTCTACTAATTAATTAACTGCCATCATCAATAAAATAAAACAACCACCTGCCCGGTAATCCTCTTTTCCTCTACGCTCGTTTCCCCCAAATTTCTATCTCTTCCGCCGCAAACTGCCTTTTCTTCGCCCGTCCTTGATTGCCCATGCTCCATCGCTTGTACTCGCTGCCGTGGAGAAACCGCCGTCGATCGACTCCACTGCCCTGGAGAGACAGTCATCGCAAACTGCCTGCGCATCGCCCGTCCCAGAGCTCCCTTCAATCCAAGGTAACCAATTATGGATGATGACAAGGATACAACCCCTGAATCAAGCCGTTGTAGAGACGTAGGGTGTAGGTCATGCATCTGCCACTTTCTAGTTGCAATCAAGATTTCACATAGGTCACTCATAACATGATTGTAACGATTCATTCAATTTCTCTCTGTTTTTTTTGTAGTAGAGAAGGTTCTATTTCCTAGATTCATGATACCAACCATGGCATATATTATGGCTTCGTCTCAGACCAACAATGTCCTCTATTGTGACGGTGACTCCTGATTCAACCACACTTACACACCTATGACCTGGGAATCACATACTGATAAGGCCGCACATTCTGGATTTTTACTTACTATTGTGGGCTCCTTCGCTTTCTTAGATCCTCAAAATGCTTTAGCCTTTGCTTCAACAACTAATCAAGTCTTTATTCTAGTAAGACTTTCACCGTATTAACAAGCTGACTGGTTATGAAGAATTCTTACCGCTGATTAAGCTCTTCTAGTTATGTACCATTATGCCACTGATGGCAATAGCAGCACTTCGTTACGGGTTAAGGCAGATCAAGGCGTCATAATGGTTCAAGCAGGTCCATCTCAAGAAAGACCCATCTCTGGCAAACCAAGAGAGCTATGTGGTTGCTGCATTATGCAGATATGTTCAATCAGGCTCACTGCCAAGTTTTTCACTAGAAAAAAAATTGAACTTCCAAGCAATCGTCAACGCCAAGCCTAAAAAAATACTTTAAGATAGTAAGACACATTAGAGTTATTAAGGGATTCCAGTATACTATGAAATAGTTGGAGCTGAACCTTTTAGATTTCTAGAAAGGGTACTAATATATCATTTTGTTAAGCGAAAAGATCATTATAAATATCATAGCCCTCTTGTCATCAAATTATTTATAGTATGTTAGATACAAAATTTCATTTTGATCTAAATATCAGGAACAACACAAGCATAAATCTCTCTTCGGGCATATGAAGATTATTAATTATAAGAACAGACTGCAGATACCCTCTAATTTTTTAATTAGTATCATCATAAGTCTAGAACAGTACAAACAACTATGACTACCCTCTGGTACAAGTGACGTTTCAAATAAGTGGTTCGGAAAATAGACCAGATTTTGAAAAACTGAATACAACCTATACCAAAATCTCAAAACTTACACCACTATAAGGATTCAGGAGGGTCATAACTACTACTGGACCATAGATCAAGAAGAGACTATATAACCTGAGCAGAACTCATCAGCAAAAGCAAAAGTAAGAAAAACATACTGTTTGCAATTTGAATTACTAAGGAAACCATATCCACAACAGGATAGATATTTCAGACTATATCTGGAACTCAAGCCATTTCTGTTAGCTGCAGGTTCTTGAATGCAAAGATTCACAAGACAGTTAGTCTTGATAGCATTGGAAGCAATGTGTGATCCATAAGCAGCATAGCCCTCCTGGACCAAACAAAACAAGGCAGATAATTACAAGAATAAAGAACATCTAATACTAACATAGGAAGCACTTCAGGATCTATGTAGCAATATTCATCATTTATTACCAAGAATTTGTCAAAAGCCTAGATGAAACTTGATAAACTAGAGCATTTGTTGAAGAAACTCATATTCACCATTTTTCTTCTTACTTCAGAGGCAAGAAGGGTAGAGTGGACTAGTTTGTGTATAATAAAAAAAGGCAATTAGCTTACATATAATACTACGATCATGTGTCACCACTATTGCTTAGCTCATTTGAAAAAAGCATACCAGTAGTTGAAATTCAGGATTTGTCCAGTCAGCATCACAGTTTTCAGGAAAATTCAGGTGAATGTTGAAAGTATATTAATACTTCAGGCTAATATCTTAATACTTAAAAAGAAATCTTAACGATTAATAAGTTGCATAATCCCACCTTTATATAAAAAGTATAAGTGGATCAAACATTTGAGAGAGTCTAATAATGAATAGATCAGTGGAACAGATAACATGTTCCATTAGATAATTAGTGAATTTTATCTTGCTAAAGGTAAGTAAAAGGTAGATAACGACTATGTCATGACATCTGGAATAGGTGAAGAAGAAGTTCTCTCTCACTAAGTCTAGTAGGTGTATATACATATGAACCGGTGTTTAGATAATACCAATGTACAAAACTACTCACCATATATGCTCAAACAAGAATTACACCCTAGCATGAATGCCTTAGCTGATTTGTTCATTGGTACACAGCCATGTTGAATGTCAAGTACTTAACCTATCATTAATTTCAACACTATCACTTTGACAAAATTCAATAGCAATAAGGTGAACCACCCTAAAAAATATCATATGCATTGAGAATACTGCGATCTTTGCATATCTATTCCCCAATGTTTTCCTAAGAGTTGGTTATAATAAGTTGTTTCAACTTGAGTATATGTTATATATATGTTCCAACTTTAGGGGGAGCCTTAAAAGAGGTATATGTATTTAAGAAATCGTTGTTAGCCTGTGCTTGTCCTTTTCATTTATATGTTGTGGCATGTGTTTTTTTTGGCCAATGTGTGAACTATCTGAAGGGTGATTGTAAGTTTATCAAATTCATTTGATAGATTCCTAGTTGCTATGGCTAGTACACTAGCCCGACTGCATAAGTACGATGAACTATCCATAAGGTGTGTGGGATTGTGGTAATAACTGTCAACATTTTGTACCTAGTTTAGACTATATCGGTCCTCCATGTTGCTATGTGGATATCACGAAGGGGATTCCACCAAGCCTGGGGTAGAAATGGCCATGTGCAGTTCTTCTCATATAGTATTGCCGTCCAAATGCAGTGACTAGAGAGTCATCTGCCTGCTGATTCCATTGAAAGTGATTTATTTTTACATGAACCAATTGCAAGTTAATTTTTTAGACATTATTGTAATCATGGTACTAAACATCCTCGACATCTGGTAATATATCCTCGATGTTACACATGTCTACGCCTGTCGACGTCAAAACCTAGTAAACTTCCTCGACATCGATGTTGCCTACTTGTTGACACGTGTCACTGAGTTTAGCCTACTTGGTGATGAAATTGACTTAGCTAGCTCAAAGCCTCCCATCTTTTCGATGATCTTTGTAGTTATTAACTTATTATTGTTGCACACACAGTGAAGGCATAAAGAACTTGTAAGAAACCATTCTTCACATTGAGATGACTATTTCTTTAGTTTCTAACTAGAGAGTAATGTTAAGTTTATTCCTCTTTTAGATTTACACAAGTTTTGCAAAATTTGGTGTAGACCTAATAAAATTTCACCTTTGTTAGTTTTCCCCTCTTGACAAATTGATGTATTTGAAAATAAGCTCATATTTTTTAATTCTAGAATGTGATCCAATTTAGATTTCTGTACACTACAGAACACATATATAGAACAAATCTAAGTTCTAAACATTTTGTATAGAAGATTATAGACAGAGTGTGTGTTTACTAAAAATTTGATGTTATATGCCGAATTCCCTCTCAATCTCATTATTTTTTAGCTTATTTTGCGTCGAAGTGTTAGTCCAAGACTTCCTTAAAGTTTCCTTACATGTTCCACAAACTTCCACTTTCTTGCCTGTGGAAGTTAACACTGAGATGTCTTTTACATTTGCACGTGACTGTGTTTTTCTTTATATGTAAACATGTATAAATGACTATATACAAACATATATTTAGTTTTTAAGATAGATTTGATGAAATCTATCAAATTTCATCATGAAATCACTATTTGAGCTTAATTTTTGTCAAAGATGTGTCGAAGTTTGGTTGTAAAAATCCTCAAAGTTTCCTTGATGTTTCCACAAACTTCCACTTCCACACCTGTCTAAGTCAATTCGAAGTCGAAGTCCTGTTCCATGATTGTAATAAAATTATATGCAATTTTTCAACAAACATTACTGTACAGGGTGATGTATGGAGACATGTTGGGTGAAAGAAATTAATATGGAGACTCTATGATTCCACCAAGTTTTACAACTCCTTATGGTTTTCTATCGTCCTTAGACAATGGAATCTTGGAACATCAACCAACAATACTACCTTGATTCAAATGCTCCTCCATCGGGCCTATATAACTAGAGAACCTACACCTGGACCATCTGACCAAGACAACCACCATGACCCTTTGACCACGACTTCCCACACTAAGCGTCTGGTTGTGCCTTGCACAAGCTTAGTCCATGGATGCTTGGAACATTAACCAATAGCACTACCCTGACTCAAATACTCCTCCACCTAGCCTTGAAAATTAGAAAACTTACACAGAACCAACCTAGCCATGACAACAATCGAGGTTCTTCGACCACAACACCCCACAATGAGCATCTAGTTGTGCCTTTCCCAAGCTTGCCCTAAATTGTGACGATTTTCAATAATTTGATAGGTAAATTGGTAAATGCTAGGAAATACCCAAGAAAATATTGTTGTAGTAGTAACAACAAAACAAGAAAAAACACAAGCCTAAACCAATCAATATAAGCCTGTTAAGGAGGTGTAGCTAATGTTTGCAATAGTTTAGAGTGTGATGGGATATTGGGGTTGGGCTCGTAGTGGACAACATGTAAGTATCTTGACTCCTAATCTTGCTTGTTAATCATAATTGTACATTTGATTAAGACCTTAAGCTGGTTTATTAAGAGAAACTCCTCAATTAATCTTCATTGCACTTTTCTTAAAAAGGATTCTAACCTTTTATCAAAACCTATTCAAATTCAGTAGAGATCGATGTAGTTATACATTTTATCAAGAGGTATCGACAATGTACAACTTAGAAATACATTAATTAAATCAGCATTACAATAACAGATGTAGTGGTTGTTAGATATATTTATCATGTTTCAGAATCTTCAATATTTTCAATGTATTTTAACAAACCCAGAAACGCAATTATTCCATAATGGAACATGATTTATATTCTTGCCTCTGTGCATTTATTTTTAAGTATTTATGTGAGTTTGCAGTAGTTAAATATTAACTAACCAGGTGGTGATTCCACAAAACTAACTCAGGTCTCTTGAACACATTCAGACAAGAAATAAAAAGAGTGCTTATCAGATGTGATATGCAGCAAAACATACTAAGATTGATCCTTGCAATCTGAATCTTTCTTCTTCATTATTGGAGTACCTAATTGGATCGTTTCCTTAAGGGACTGTAGAAAGAACCAGCAAATATCGATATTTGTTATTTAGATAGAAGTGCTTAATATTATTTTGAAATGTTCTCTTTTACATTAAAAATGATAGAGATCCACTTATTGAATGTCATATTTGTCATATTTTAATTTTATGATCATTTTCTTGAACTCAATTGAAGTCATATTTAATTAAGTTAAAGGAAGTTCATGACATGAAAGCATTTAATCATGAGCACCAACCTTCTTTGACATATATTAGGCAAAATTTCTACAATTCTTCTCCTAAGTATTAAACTATGTGTGGATTGGTAGAAGCAGAACTTGGATGGGTTTTGGTTGCGGTCTTGGTGGCTTGATGAAGTTGACCTCATTAGGTCATGGATATGCACCTCGATGGTTGAGGGGGAGATGTACCTAGATGGTTGACATTGAAGGAATCTATGATGGGTTCACTTATAAGGGTTGTTTTAGACTTCTGCCTACAATTGCCTATATACACCGAATCTGATCAGTTCTATGCATATAATTGTTTTAACCTTAACTTCCTCATTCTTGAGTTAGTACATTTTTTTTCATTGTTCTTTATTATTAATATGTGAAGAGAAATATACCCTTAGAGGTAATATTGAACCGTTATGAAGGTATGGCCTACCTATGGCCGTAAAGGATAATTTGTGCTAAGTTTTTGCACTTTGATGCATGACATAGGTCTTGTTTCACTTATGTTGTTTCTCATACTTGACATTATGCCATAGTACAGTTTGTACTCTATTTGGACATTGGTAACTGTGAAGTAATTTTGGATTGTAAGAATGTACTCTAACTCATATATTGTTGACTATATAAGGTGATATAAACTTGTTTTATTCTACATCTATTACAGATATGTATGTGTGTCGACAAAGATCATGTCTCCAATTATTTGTGGCAATGTGATATGTGTTATTAGGATCCTTATTTCTGATTTGATGAGGTGATGTAGCTTGAGTGGCCATGATGGACCTAACTTTTTCACTTGGATTTTGAGCCCATATTAGTAGGATTCCAACCATTGAGCCCTTGGGCTTTTATACTCACATTGATGGGGGCGTCGTGGATGCATCTTGAATATAAGTACTTGTAGAAAATAACCATGGTTTGCATCTTGAATAAAAGATGATGCATCTTGAATATAAGTACTTGTAGAAAATCACCATGGTTTGTGTAGTACATGCTCATTAGATGAGTTCCTTTTCTATACTATCCATACCCATCAAGGGTATTCATATGATGTTATCGCTTAATCTCCATGTACACAACATCTTATTTTTTATATATTTTTACCAGTGTTCAGAAAAGCGCTATTCGGTGTACGGGCGGATGGGGCATTGAATAGAGTATATGCGGTATGCGGGAGTATATGCGGGAGTATATGCGGTTTTGGATTTTTTTAATAAATTCATATATCTATGTATATTTATATATCAGTCATATAGAATTATATATCACATTGAACAATTACATACAAGGACAACATAAAATGATTAATTAGAAGAAAGGGAGCAGTAATATCATATAAATATTTAATTAGAAACAACAAAAATATCATATAAATTTCATTTCTTCAATTCCATGTATGTGTGTTTGGAAAAGCGGTGATTAAGCAGCCGCATAAGTGGGTAATCGGCCGCATAATCGGGCCTGGACCGATTATTGGTCCGCTTTGACATATGTGGTGCGGTCCCCTGCCCGAACCGCTTAAGCGGCCGCACGGACCGATTTCCTGAATATTGGTTTTGTTGGTATGTATGCCCTGAGAGCCAATCAAGGGATGATTGGTGGGATACATTAAGATTGATTTGATAAACATCAAAGGCAAGCTTCCAATTCATTCTGGTTCAGTCATATGAGATAGTGATAGAACAGATTGAATGTCTAGAGAATGACAGTACTCAATGACGTATGCTTTCAGGTTAAGGACCTGAACGATGAGATCATACGGATGCTAAGAGTTTGTACATTCTTGTTATGTCCCTAGTCGGATGTCATTGTGGAAGGTAGATAGACAGCAATGACACACAAGACTAGATTGTGGTGTTGGTTGATGACAGAATCTCATTAGTCATGATATAGAGATATCAAACCAAACACATAGGTACTTGTTAGAGAACAAGTGTACCGGACAGACCCACCGTGAGTTTGACACATGGAACCATAAGATGGTAGTCACAGTCAGTACTCACAGTGATGGTGGTGAGTGTGATTCTTAGACCTGAAATCACTGCACTTAACACATGTCGTTGGGCACACTTTGACATCATCAAACGTAGTCCTGAAACATGGGTTGTTATAAAGGTGATGATTGGGTGGCTTTGACACATGGGGCTTTTGAGGGGTGAGTGATAGATATGGGATTTGTCCCTCCTGAGGGAGTTTGAAATCCAAGGCCAATTGATGAGTAGGATTGAGATAGGCGTGCGCACGCATGTGTGAATCAGTATGCGATATTGATGTCATACATATCTCTTTCAATCTACTCTGAGATCAAGAAAGTGAATGAACGTTGACAGGATGACTGTTCCATGCCTTGAGTTCATTCGAGATATCAGTGACAAAGGAATTATACATTCACTGTAACACCATTCACGGATTGTAGGATGAAAGTTGTTCTCCAACTTTCTACTTTCATTTGGGTAGCACTGATGTGTGACTAGGCACCGCTCTTTGCTTGTGAAGTCATAAGTGTTATGGATTTTCACTGCCAACGTGAAATGGAGCTGCAGGGTCACACACATAGGATTTAACCTGGAAGAGGAGTTTTGTCCACAAAGCAATGTTTAGATTGATTACTAAAGGAGTTTAGTAGTTCAATTAAACACTCAATCAGTCGATGGCTCAATATCATATGGTTCAAGGTGTTGGACACATTGATTGGAGTATCGGATTGATTGAAATCGCAATTGACTGATTTTGCCCAACCTGTGCTCCCAACCGATCGGCTCATGTGATGAACCGGTCGGCTGAGGTTGCTGAACCGGTCGGCTGGAGTGTCCAGGCCGATCGGCTCATACCCAGGTTGAAATGATCGGTTCAAGAGTTGAACCGATCGGCTCAACTGGTGCAACTGACCAGTTGGGAAAGTCATGTCGGCAAGAATTTTCCTTTGGTTTCAAATTGCCCAATTCGATTGGGAATAACATTGGTATTCGATACCAATTGAGAACGAAACAAGGAAAGTCTTTTTGAGCCGGATTAGGACCATGAACCGATCGGTTCAGGGAACCAACTGATCGGTTGGAGTGCCCCAAACGATCGGCTCAGGTCCAACCGATCGGCTCAATGGCCGAACCGATCGGTTCAGTTGTGAACCGATCATTTCAAGTGGCGAATCGGTTGCTTTTTGTGGAAAATTCTCGAACCCTTCTACTTCTGCTTTAGTCCTATATTGCCGGGCACAGAGAACCCTGTCCCATGACCCGCCTATATATATAGGGGTATTGGGGGCTTCTCAGAGTACAACTCAATGCAAGCCGGTTGCTTTGTGAAGTTGTCGTTCTCTCTAGTTTTGGTAACCGTGAGAGATCCCGAGCAAGTGCTTCCCGCAAAAGGGAGGTGCAGCAAGGGAAGGACAACTGCAGTTGCAACTGGTAGCAGGAGAGTGTGTTGGCGACTAGTACGTCAACAGGAGGGTGCGACTCCTTCCACTTCCTTGTGGGATAAGGAGAGTGGAGTTCCAGGTGGTCCGTGTGGACTACTACAGAGGCGGGAGGACACTGCCGCTCAGGAGGACAACTGTCATCCGACAGTCCGGTAGGAGGAGTCGTCAGTCCCGGTGCGACCAGGAGCTGCACAGACACCATCCAAGACCGGAGTTGAAGACCGCGCATTGCGCGAGGTATTGTCGCCGAGTAAGCCTCGGGACAAGGTATGATTCCACAAACCATCTTTTCCTATTATATAGACGTTGACGTGTTTCCTCGGTATGGGTTGGGGAGAAAATTTTTTTTGTTTCCGCTGCCTTCTCTGTCTCCCCTAAAACCCAACAGTGGTATCAGAGCCACGTCAACTGCTCTATATTTTAAGAATATCGATATGATCGATTTTGGTTTGTCGCCTTTATTTATTGCATGCGATGCGAATAATATCAGCTTTATGCATGTCCAATCCTAAATCCAGAAATCCCTAATTACATATATGATATGTATTATTAATGCACTCGATACGCGTCGCCCTTAAACGAGTTTTGTGTTGGATGTGTGTAGCGTGATTATGGCCTATAAACCCCTATATGTGTGTGGTTGTTTGTGGTTGCTTGCATCTCGGTCTGCGCACTGATCTTCCCTTTCTCCTATTCCTGATGTAACTCGAAATAATTCGAGATTCTTTCCTACCTTTTCTCCCCCCGAATATAACTCAGGGTTTCCCTTTTTAAAGCAATGTAATAAATAGGATAGATTTTTTATTTCCTGTTATGTCAAAGACCGGAGGACATCAAGACGACAGCTGAAACGATCGGTTCAAGGAGTGAACCGATCGGTTGACGTTCCAGATGGTCGGTTCAAGGAGTGAACCGATCGGTTGATGACCGGTTCGAGGAGCGAGACGAGCGGGTGGCGGACATGACGAGATGCACGACGACCAGGCGAACCGATCGATTGGAGGAGCCAACCGATCGGCTGGTGGCACCCAGACGACCGGCTGGAGAGTACAGATCATTCATGTAATGAGTTGATCAACTCGGATGGCAAGGCACAGATGTTCATCTTGTACAGGTTGCATGTGATGTAGACCTAGATGACCGTGATTCCTCTTGGCTCGAGGAATCACATTAGGATGGCCATAATCATCGCTTTTTATCGTTTGTGCATGTTTTCTATGGGATATAGCATGTATATGATACGTACTATGTATTGTGGTGATTGGATATGTATATGTATATAAAACCAAATCCCTCATTAAAATATTAAGTCTTACATGCCTTCCATTAGCGGCACACATGAAAAGCTCGATCGACTAAGTGTAGGTTACGCCAAAGCGTGGTGCGCCGTCTATCTTGTGGAAGTGTGAAGGGTAGACATGTAGGTTCTGCCAAAGCAGGGTGCATGTTTACCGTGTCGGCTTTTGGGTTAGACTTAACTGGTGATTCTTAGAGTGTCTAAGCCCAGAGGCAAGGAATGTTCATGGCAAGGAGTTGTGCATGTTCATTCAACAAGAGTTGCATATGATGCAATTGGCAAGAGTTGCCTACCTGAGAGATCTAAGTTGTGGGCGATCAGCCAAAGCTGACTCATGACTTAGAGGATTTTAGGATCTTGCCCACTAGAAGGTTGTACACTGCAATCTTCCGAATTGATGGTGAGGGCTATCAATTTGAACTAAAATAGTGGGAGCGATAATTAATTAAAGGCCTAATTTTATCGTCAACTTTTCAAATCAATCAAACAAGTCAAAAATGAGTTTTTGGACTAAAATTGCATATATTTCCTTTTTGTTAAAATAAATGGTTAATCAACAAATCACTTTATTTGCGATCGGTCTTTGAGACCAACAAATTAAATGGGAATAATTCCACGACTGGTTAGGATGGTGAGAAGTGTTCTCAAAGAGTGAAAGCTCCAAGTCCTAGTTATACCAGAACCAGATGAACTCGATCCCACCACATCAATGGATGAAAGTATGCTTATGGAAGCATACTAAGAAAGACATTGATGAGGAGTGTTTGATGTTGTGTTCTCTGAACTGTGAGTTGCAGAGACAACATGAGACATATGATGTCTCTAAGACACTGTCCTAGTATGTCATGACAGAAGGAGATCCAGTAAGGGATTCACACACTTAATGTGATTGGGTATGTGGAAAACCTGACTAAGAAGGATTCCCTCTGAGCCAAGGGTTGGCTATTGGTATGATACTGCAAATGTTGCGAGGATCATACAATTCATGATAAGCTACAACATGAACAACTTTGACAAGCGTTGACAGAGTTGTTGGACATGTTGAGGATAGTAAAGGCAAAGATGAAGAAAGACAAACCATAATCTTTGCTGTGATCAAAGAGAAAGGTAATTCTTAAGGGCAAGGATAAGGGCAAAGCAAAGAAGTGTTCTGATGCTAGCCAGCAATCCAAGCCGTCTTCAGCCTCAAGACACATGGGGAAAGGGTGTATGAGGGAATTGCCCTCTATATCTGGAAGAACAAAAGAAGTTGAAGGAGGGGATGGAGATCTCCACCTAAGGTATCATGAAATGAACCGCTTCTTTATCTGAGGTATATGATACCAAGATATGGATATGTCATATATGATATGCAATATCCGCAAAGAAGTGATGACCTTTGTGAAAGGATCAAGAAAGAAGTACCCATCATTGGAGCAAGTGTTGCTGCCATAGATAGGAGTATCTTTCAGTTTATTTCAGCCTAAAAGGGCACAAAATAGAGTTGAGAACTGCTATTTCATATATTGCCAGTAGATAGAAACACTTTATTTTTGCATATTGTATGACAATGATGGCAATTAATAAAGTTGATGTTTCAATCTTAAAGATATGATCTTTGTGGCAATGCCTTGTTTATCTTGTGATACATGGTATGCATAAGATAAAATGATACCTAAAGTTATTGATAACTCAAACAATCAAATTAACATCAATCATGAGAAATTCATTTCTAGTTTTCCATGTGATGGATAAATCTAGACTCTTTTGGTTAAAGAACCAATAAGAGACATGAATCTCTTGTACATGATTAATCAATCTTCACTAATGTAGTGGGAGAATGATTATCCTATTAGGTATAATACATGTGATGTATTTACACACCTATTGGAACAAATGCTAATACTTCAAATGGTATTTAGAGAAATACCAACATGAATATCTTGAAGTGTTCAAGATTATCATAGATGAAGTACACATTTGGTAAAGTATTAATTCTTGATGAGATCAATGAATGAAATACTTGGACCAAATGTTTGAGATCCTTATGAGTGATTGTGATAGTGTATCATAGTGAACTCATGATTAAGGCATAGTGATGTCTAAATCAAGAAGGAATCATACTCTAAGGAGTGAGAGAATGATTATCAAATAACTGAATTCTTCTTAATAAAAGAATACCCCACACTAATATAGGACATTAAGAATCACAAGGAGTTGTGAGTTCTTATATCCTTAACAGATACACCTCAATTATCTATGTGATGAGTTGTTCATGTGATGAGTCAACTATCTAGATGAATATGAGGAACCGAATTTTGAGTTATGATTTATGATCATTACATCCTAAATGATTTCCATGTGAACCATAAGGTATGACCTTGATGGTAGCACTCATTGGATGAAATCCATAAGTGCAAATGAGTCTTAAGTGTTAAGACACATGGATAACATTTTGAGAAGGATGATGCTTGTTGATTGCAACTTAATGACTGAGACATTTGGCATATAGAATACTAAAACCGCATTCCTATGAGGAATAAAACAAGGATGTGTACGTGACACAACCTATAAGGTTTATGAATCCACTAATGCAAATGAAGTCTATAAGTTACAATGGACTAATCAATGTGATTGATTGAGTACAAGCAACTCAAAATTGGATCTTTACTTTGATGATATAGTCAAAGGGTTTGACTGATATGTCAAAGATAAAGAAGGGATCTGTGATTTAGTGGGAGCGTATTCACATTCCACATATTGATGTGAAATGGAATTGTTCTAGAATGGAAATCCAAAAGTGGAAATTATCTTTAAGGAAGATAGAGATGTTTCCTATGTGATAGGAATAGAGATCTATAGAGATAGTTCTCGAAAACCTCTTGACCTGAAAAGAGAGAGCATACATTGGCAATCTGTACTGAAGTGTTCAGTATGCACAGATTCAGTGGGAGAAAACTTGTCCATGTTACATGGAGTTAGTATCCCAAGGCCAAGTGTCCAATTCTTATGAAGAATGGGAACACTAAGAATAGATATGGATCTATCATGTATGTAATCATCCCATTGTCTTGCATGTGTGACATGGCAAGAATAAAATGCATTCATGATCTTGCATGTAGGACATGGCAATATGATGTGCTCATCCTGATAACTCATATGTAGGACATGACGAGTGGATGTCTGTCTACTTCCAGTAAGGGTTACTGGAATACCATAAGAACTTGATAAGTACTTGGGAAGTACTAGTTCTATGGTGATAAGGAAGAGTTCGATGTAAAGAGTTACATTGATGCGAACTTCCGAAAGGATAGAAAATTAATCGCAAAATATATACATAAGATGTATAAAAGTGAAAGTTTGTTGATAATTGGAAGTGTTCCAATAAAACCATTTAAAAGGGAAATGCCGAGTATCTATGTGTTAGTGAACAGCAATGGATACTATATGGATCTGGAAGTTCATGAGATGAACTTATATTCCACTCATTGATGACAAGTCTGGAATCCTTGATCATGCAATGTGGCTAAAGGTTAGCAATGGAATACTAGATCGCATATTACGGCAACTCCATCTCATACGTGTGACGTACAACGAAGAGATGAGAGACATGCAATTTATACAGACTTTGGCAAGGTGTTGCCATTACTCACTATGTTGGCACTAGAGCAGAGTGACATGTGGGACATGTTTGAAGATCACTATGAATATGATTCAAGGGCGATTGGCTCGCAGTGCAAGTGGGAGTCTGTTGGTATGTATGCCCTGAGAGCCAATCAAGGGATGATTGGTGGGATACATTAAGATTGATTTGATAAACATCAAAGGCAAGCTTCCAATTCATTCTGGTTCAGTCATATGAGATAGTGATAGAACAGATTGAATGTCTAGAGAATGACAGTACTCAATGATGTATGCTTTCAGGTTAAGGACCTGAATGATGAGATCATACGGATGCTAAGAGTTTGTACATTCTTGTTATGTCCCTAGTCGGATGTCATTGTGGAAGGTAGATAGACAGCAATGACACACAAGACTAGATTGTGGTGTTGGTTGATGACAGAATCTCATTAGTCATGATATAGAGATATCAAACCAAACACATAGGTACTTGTTAGAGAACAAGTATACCGGACAGACCCACCGTGAGTTTGACACATGGAACCATAAGATGGTAGTCACAGTCAGTACTCACAGTGATGGTGGTGAGTGTGATTCTTAGAACTGAAATCACTGCACTCAACACATGTCGTTTGGCACACTTTGACATCATCAAACGTAGTCCTGAAACATGGGTTGTTATAAAGGTGATGATTGGGTGGCTTTTACACATGGGGCTTTTGAGGGGTGAGTGATAGATATGTGATTTGTCCCTCCTGAGGGAGTTTGATATCCAAGGCCACTTGATGAGTAGGATTGAGATAGGCATGCGCACGCATGTGTGAATCAGTATGCGATATTGATGTCATAAATATCTCCTTCAATCTTCTCTGAGATCAAGAAAGTGAATGAACGTTGACAGGATGACTGTTCCATGCCTTGAGTTCATTCGGGATATCAGTGACACAGGAATTATACATTCACTGTAACACCATTCACGGATTGTAGGATGAAAGTTGTTCTCCAACTTTCTACTTTCACTTAGGTAGCACTGATGTGTGACTAGGAACCGCTCTTTGCTTGTGAAGTCATAAGTGTTATGGATTTTCACTGCCAATGTGAAATGGACCTGCAGGGTCACACACATAGGATTTAACCTGGAAGAGGAGTTTTGTCCATAAAGCAATGTTTAGATTGATTACTAAAGGAGTTTAGTAGTTCAATTAAACACTCAATCAGTCGATGGCTCAATATCGTATGGTTCAAGGTGTTGGACGCATTGATTGGAGTATCGGATTGATTGAAATCGCAATTGACTGATTTTGCCCAACCTGTACTCCCAACCGATCGGTTCATGTGATGAACCGGTCGGCTGAGGTTGCTGAACCGGTCGACTGGAGTGTCCAGGCCGATCGGCTCATACCCAGGTTGAAATGACCAGTTCAAGAGTTGAACCGATCGGCTCAACTGGTGCAACCGACCAGTTGGGAAAGTCATGTCGGCAAGAATTTTCCTTTGGTTTCAAATTGCCCAATTCGATTGGGAATAACATTGGTATTCGATACCAATTGAGAATGAAACAAGGAAAGTCTTTTTGAGCCGGATTAGGACCATGAACCGATCAGTTCAGGGAACCAACCGATCGGTTGGAGTGCCCCAAACGATCGGCTCAGGTCCAACCGATCGGCTCAATGGCCGAACCGATCGGTTCAGTTGTGAACCGATCATTTCAAGTTGCGAACCGGTTGCTTTTTGTGGAAAATTCTCGAACCCTTCTACTCCTGCTTTAGTCCCATATTGCCGGGCACAGAGAACCCTGTCCCATGACCCGCCTATATATATAGGGGTATTGGGGGCTTCTCAGAGTACAACTCAATGCAAGCCGGTTGCTTTGCGAAGTTGTCGTTCTCTCTGGTTTTGGTAACCGTAAGAGATCCCGAGCAAGTGCTTCCCGCAAAAGGGAGGTGCATCAAGGGAAGGACAACTGTAGTTGCAACTGGTAGTAGGAGAGTGTGTTGCGACTAGTACGTCAACAGGAGGGTGTGACTCCTTCCACTTCCTTGTGGGACAAGGAGAGTGGAGTTCCAGGTGGTCCGTGTGGACTACTACAGAGGCGGGAGGACACTGCCGCTCAGGAGGACAACTGTCATCCGACAGTCCGGTAGGAGGAGGAGTCGTTAGTCCCGGTGCAACCAGGAGCTGCACAGACACCGTCCAAGACCGGAGTTGAAGACCGCACATTGCGCGAGGTATTGTCGCCGAGCAAGCCTCGGGACAAGGTATGATTCCACAAACCATCTTTTCCTATTATATAGACGTTGACGCGTTTCCTCGGTATGGGTTGGGGAGAAATTTTTTTTTGTTTCCGCTGCCTTCTCTGTCTCCCCTAAAACCCAATAGGTTTTTACTGAAATCACATATAAGAACTCTCCACATATTTCAACTCACCCCTTTTACTGTGTATACTTTTTTTGTATGCACCATGCATAATTTGTGTGCAGCAATGGATCAAAAGTGGATGTCATCAAATCATATGTGTTTTTTTGTAGGTATTTGTTTAACAAAGTGACCGCAGGAAATGTATTTAATATATTTGGATTTATATGTCCACTTTTCATAGATCCGTTATACACTGAAAAAGCGGATACTCGGGCACAATATATAGCAGATCAGTTCATTAGAGGGGAGAAGAAAAGATTGGAATTGTTCTTTTTACCTTATAATGTGGGGTACATATACATTTTGTCGATTGTCTGGTGTTTGTTTATTTTAAATGTTGCTTACAAATTCATTAATCTTAAAAGAGAGATGCTCATGTATACGTAGGGGACATTGGATACTTTGTGTCTTTGACCCTACGTGGGGTAGGTGCTACTATCTTGATCCGTTAAGAGGAAAATTACGCAGGAATGTGGAAAAACTCATGGATTTGTAAGTACTTCGTAAAACAATTTCAATACATAAAAAATGTTTCTCCTCACCCAAGCATCATCACTGGGAAGACAGAGGCTTACTAGAGGCCTGTTACTATGCTATTAACCTCAGACACTCACATGGCACTATCGTCAATAGGATTGAGCTGGGAAATTAAAGTGAATGTGGTAGTCAAGAGATGGAAAGTCAGAGGAGATGGAACATGCCTCTTAACAGTGGGAGGTATAGCTAAAATTTCTAAAGGGGAAGTCCTTTGGGGTTTCTCCTCACCCAAGCATCATCATTGGGAAGACACATGCTTACTAGAGGCCTGTTACTATGCTATTAACCTCAGACACTCACATGGCACTATCATCAATAGGATTGAGCCGGGAAATTAAAGTGAATGTGGCAGTCAAGAGATGGAAAGTCAGAGGAGATGGAACATGCCTCTTAGCAGTGGGACGTATAGCTAAAATTTCTGAAGGGGAAGTCCTTTGGGGTTTCTCCTCACCCAAGCATCATCACTGGGAAGACACTGGCAAACTGGAGGTCTGTTACTATGCTATTAACCTAGGGCACTCACATGGCGCTATTGTCAATAGGATTGAGCTAGACCTTGATAGAGTCATTGATTTGATCGACGGTGCTTCCAATATTCCATGGAAGATAAAGCAGGTGGTGTCCAAGGTGGATAAGGAAGGTAATCACACAATAAGAGCCCTAGTGGAATATGGGGGTAATATTTTGGATAGCTTTGTTTTTTGGTCTTTACAACAAATTCCGCCAGTAGTTAGAGAATTATACCACAGAGATATGCTAGGAGTTCCACATATTAAACGCGTAAAGCGGACATAGTGGATACATATCTTTTGTAATGACCTTTGGGTCTTTTTTAGAGAGTACCTAGACGGGAGCCAAGGTGAATACAACTTCTGCTCCCGGTTTAAATAAAAAAAATAGTGGAAGGGTCATACCCCCCTAACACGTAAGTAGCATATAAATAAAATATAAAATCATCACACTATTTGTGAGGGTTATACCTCTTAGTACAATGCAAGGAGTGTTGGCCAATATCATCAATCAATGTGAGTATCTGATTCCCTATATGTATATCATTCCCATCCATTTCACCATAGATCCCTTCACCAGGAAAGATCTGAAACTGGATGACATTGTTTGGACTTGGATGTATGGATTTTAGCTGAGGATGATTGACAAGAGCAGATGCCATTGGATGGCTTGATTTCGACTCTATGCTTGAAAACCTGCAGCTTCACTGAGTACAGTATCACATCACTTTTACTCAACTTTCTACTAGTTAAGTTAATGGTGTATGTGTGCATTTCCATATACACTTTAGTATATCACATTTCATGACAGTAATATTGTTGCTTAGATAAATTCTAAGCATAATCAGTATTATCAAAGTGAACCATACTAGTTCATACAAAATACTAAATTAGTAATAGATGCAGATGAAGTTGACAGTACAAAAGGGTTTCCATGCTGATACTATCCTTGAAAGATCTGAAATCCACGACATAAAACTCTCCTTTTGTTAGATTTTCATTTATGCCAGTGCTTCCAGGTAGTCTCCTCCTTTGACCAGAAGACCAGTAGTTACAGCTCTGTTGAGAGCACAGAATGTTGGAACTAGAGTGGACAGAACCAATGCGCATGGGCATGCACTGACCAAAAGGACCAGTGCCAAGCGAAACCAGTGTGAGATTATGGAGCCGCACTGCAGTAGGTATAACAACAACAACTACTGCCACAAATATAATAGTTGCAAACACTATCACAGATATCATTTATTTTCTATCCCAGAAAGAAGGTGATTTTTTTATCTAATCTGGTCAATCATGGTAATAGAGTAGTTCTTAGTCTTCTTCAGATTGAAACAGTACATGGAAAGAAGGTAATATGAACATCAAGTATCATGGTTATGCTACATTGCTAGGAAAATGTTGAACAAAGAATAGGGAATTGCAATCAATATGGCACATTTGAACATGTGAATCCAATTGGTATTGTTCTTCTTGAAACATGTCCATATTTAATAACATTATAAGGAGGTTTCTATACTTATCCCTAAATTCTAAGGTTTTATCTCTTTGATGGAAGGCATTAATATTGATTTTGTCCATTTTTTGAACTAATATATCTCCAAAATTGATAAGCCACTTACATGACCTTTAAGTTATATCATTCCATATAAGGAAAAGATGTTTGCATCCTCTTTCATACCATGGCAGCAGGCATAGAGACTTCTCCACATTACAATATAGTCAATCTTTAGAGCCAATAATTCACTATCAAGAACTGAAAAACTCAATTGCGTGTTTCCATTACACAAACAGTTTTCTATTGAGGTCTATGCAATTATGAATCTCATAAAGACTTCAATCCTAGCTCAGTATAAACACCAGTGGCATGCTTAACACAACAAGTAATACAATAGATCTGAGGTATTTGGAAGCTTCCACTTTCCAACCTAAAGATGAACTCTTTTTTTAAGGTGGGGTGCGGACAAGAAGTCCGCAGCTACTATCATTACTTCTAAGTTAAAACAATACAAGAAAGATCCTCCATAAGACTGGCCATCAGTTCTGGTTCTTGGCTGCTAGACAGACCACCGTGAACAGCTTTCTTGGCCAAAGTGTGGGCAACAGAGTAATTTAATCTAGCTACATGAGCAAAGGAAATAATGTTAACTACTCTACTCAAACATATAATATCGTCTACTATATGACCCAAGGGATCTCTTCGCCTTCCTCTGTAATGAATATCTTTGATCAAATTAAGTGAATCTGTCTCCAGGATGATGTTAGAAATGCCCCACTCCTGAGCTTGCTGGAGCACCATCCTCACTGCCTGAGCCTCCCCCATGTCCGCTTTCCAAGAAGCTTCTACCTGTACTCCTACCACCCCGATCAGCCTCCCAGAAGACTCCCTAAAAGCACCCACCATTCCCACCTTCCCGTCCTTTCCAGCCGCAAAATCTGTGTTGACTTTAATCATCCCCTCCGCCAGTGGAACCCAACCACTCTCTAACCGAGTGGTTCTCTGGTCCTCACTATCTGTCACTTTGGATTTTGATTGCTGATAGGCGTAGATCAGGCTGGTGAAGGACTGTATCAGGAAATATAGCTCCTTCCCCTGTGAGTTGAAAACTGTGTTGTTCCTGTGGCTCCATATAGCCCAAATAGATGCTACCACCTTATCAAGCACTTCCAGATCCAGCTGCTCGGCAAGTGAATGAGTGTTGTGCATGGGTCCAGGTTCCTTACTTCCTCCATCACATCCATGTCTCTGAAGCTTGTCCATATCTTGTGTGCCTCCTTGCAGTAGAATGCCATATGCATCAGTGTTTCTCTTTCTGTAGAACATATTGGGCATATACTTGTCTCATGACAACTCCTCTCCCATAACCGGCTGACTGTATCTAGGCTTCCTGTACAGAACCTCCACCCATAGTGTGCCAAATACAGACACACATCTTACATGTAATATAGCATGGTTGTTTGCAAATTAAGTACAAACACGAATAGCTGAATCTGCATATCCGAATGCAATAAATACGCATAGCTTTCCTGGAGAAACCCAAATGGCTGGCCATCACTATCCGAATGCAATAAATCCACATAGATTTCCAAATGTAAGTTGTCATATTTAACTTCTTTTCCTTTCTGTTTAGTGGCCCATCCTATACCTCACTGTATCCAATTCGTGTCCTATCCAACAAACCAAATACGGCCTTAAACCCCTAGTGAGGTGGTCGGATTGAAGAGCTTCCCAAATTTTTTGGTTGTTTATACTTTTCCATCCTCTTATTTGCTAACAAGTTCTCACAATTATTTGGATAACAAATTCATATTTATTTTATACAGTTTCCTAAGCAGTTGAACAATACACATTGTGGGTACTATGTGTTGAAGTACATGAGAGACATTGTTGATGCGAGAATTAGAAATATTCCTGAATGTGTAAGATACTTATCATTATATTCTTTTAGTTTGTTCAAATTCCTAAATAAATTGAAAAAAATAATAATATGTTGATATATTTGTCTTATGATTGCAATATTATTCAAAGTATATTGGTCGCTACTTCAACCAAGAAGAAATCGACGAGGTTTGAAACGAGTGGGCGCCATGTGTTCTTGAGCACACATAAGATTATGTGACATGCGGGGGAGGCACTTGTTCTTTAGCATAGACCAATGTGTGGAACTTTTTTTAATTAGTTTTCAGTTCAATTCTAGAGTGGATACTCAATACGTTGTATTATTGAATCTTTTGTATGGATTATTGAATATTAATTAAATTCAATACGAGTTTCTTTCAAGGTTTGATGGAAATTTTGTTCAATTATGTGCTTGTTTGTGAAATGAAAAAAAGTATAATTGCATATTTATTATAATTTATTAATAATATGGTTAATTTGATCAATAAAATTGGTTCAATATATGACCTGCCAAACTCTAATCAAAGACAACAGTTAATGATATGTTGTAAAATGTACGATACTATAACAAACAACACATGTTGTGTTATCCACACCTAATACAACAAGTGTGTCTGGAAAAAAGATACCCATTACAACATGTGTTTCTAGTGAACTACAACATGCTTCAACTATTGTATAAACATGTATATCACAATAGGTCCACTACATGTTGTAATAAATATCCCTACTACAACGGGTATGTTTAGTGAAAAACAACATGCTTCAACTATTGTATAATATATATTACAACGGGCGCACCACATGTTGTAAAAAAAACTCTATTATAACGGCTGTGTTTATTGAAAGACAACATAATTCACCTGTTGTATAATATATATTACAATGGGTGCACGACATGTGGTATAAAATACCCATATTACAACAGGACATTCATTAAAAGACAACACGTCTTAACTATTGTATAAAATACATGTATTACAACATGCAATCACATGTTGTATAAAGCACCCCCCATAAGACCACGTGATCTAATACAATGATTAACACCTATTGTAAAATGGAAAAATGAATTGTTGTAAAAAGTATTTTCTATAGTAGTGTATGTGGGGACAAACACAACATTGCACATAGATTAACAACATAGTTACATCAAATAATTGTTAACAGTACAAGATTACGTTTTTAGTATGACTCCTCAACCACTTTTACCACCTCTGGGATACCCTCTCTAGGGTTAAGTCCTTGCAAGTGACTTTAAGGCTACCTTCTCCATCTTGAGCTTGGTACCTAGGGTCACCTCTCTAGGTTCCTTGTGGTCTTCCCTCCAGGGATTGACCACCTTGGCCTTCCCTCCAGGGCTTGGTCTCTTATCTTACATCTAGAGGGGTATGTAGGTTCGAGCGAGTCACATGCATATATAAATTGTGATAATCTTATTCACTTTAAAGATTGCAGTAATGAAACATCCAAGCAGTTTACTTGCATTGGAATTGATAAATCCTTGAGAAACATTAGGAAACATAATTTAGTTATTCATAATTTAACCACATACATGTTCAGTAGATTCAACAAGCTAATAGCAAATACAAGAAAGAAATAGTCCAAGCAAGTAGTTCAATCCACACAAGTAAGAATCCTGAAAAGTACATGTACTCTATTTACTATCCACTTTATCAGATTCTATCTATTCAACTTGAACTCGCTTCCTAGGGTTTCCTACTTCTTTTTAGGGCTTCATTATTGTTCCTCTTTATCATTATCACTACAAACCCTAAAACAACAAAAACTGGTTGCAAACCCCAATTAGCTTGTTAAAACCTTCCTAATAGGATTAGGATCAACTCAATACTACTTTCTACTAATGAATCTCGAATTAACCACTTCAAACAGTCTACACCCTAAATTAGGGTTTCTATGTGCAT
>OY856413.1:762132555-762135055 GCA_963693085.1 Alisma plantago-aquatica | reverse complement strand
GTTAGTTTCACCTTTAATAACTTCTATGTCAAAAATATATTCTGCAAAAAATGTTTGCCGTCTGCTTAGTCATTTATATTATGGTGTAGTTGGTAGATTATATTTAATAAATGCTTTTACCTGGGTATTGTCTACCCTTGCTAGGAATTTTTTAGGTAGTAAGAAGTAAGAGAATTTTTTAATTCCCTTTTTTAGTGCTAGTAATTCTTTCTCATTTGAGTGATATCTCTTTTCTGTATCGGTAAACATTTCAGATGTATATCTGCATACTTTTTCTTTTTGTTCATCTTTTTTCTTTAAGACTGCTCCCCAAAATTCTTCAGAAGCATCTGTTTCTATTATTAAGTCATCTCCTTCTAATGGGAGGTCTAATCTTGGTAGATTTTTGCATTTCTCTTTTATAAACCTAACATGATTTATAAGTTCTTCTGTCATAAGGAAGATAGCATTTTTCTTTAATAGTTTTTGTAAGGGATTTCTTACTTTTGCCAAATTTTTGATAAATTGTTTTGCATAATTTAGACATCCTAAAAATCTTTGTAGTTGTTTTTTGTCTTCTATTTTGTCTGGAAACTTAACAATTTTTTCTACAATATGTTCTTGCAATTCTATTCCGCTTGAGTTTAATTTTAATCCTAAGAATTCTATTTTAGATTTACAAATTTCTGTTTTCTTCTTAGATAATACTATTCCTTCCTTTTGACAAAGAAGGGAAAATATTTGCAGATGTTTGTAATGTTCCTCTTTATTTTTACTAGCTATAAGAATATCATCAACATATACTAGACAAAAGGAATTATAACGTTCGAATACCTTATCCATTCTTCTTTGGTATATTTGCGAAGCATTTTTTAATCCAAAAGGCATTACTGTCCATTCATAATGTCCTTGTGGAGTACTGAATGTTGTTAATGGTATACTTTTTTCATCTAGTCTTATTTGATAGAATCCCGATTTGCAGTCAAATTTTGAATAAATTTTTTTTCCTCTTGTCATATTTATTAAAGTCTCTTTGTGTGGGAGAAAATATCCATCAAACTTTGTATGTTGATTTAGTTGTTTGTAATTTACTACCATTCTAGCTTTTCCTCTTTTAATTTCTGCATGGTTTCTTACCATGAATGCTGGACTAGAATGAGGACTGTTTGATTTTTGTATTAATTGTGATGTTTCGAATTCCTGTAATTGGGTCCTGAATTCTTCAATGTCAACAAGATTATATCTCATAGGTTTTACTCTGATTATTTTAGTATTGTCAATTAGTTCTATTGTAGCCCATTCTTGGCTAATATTCCAAAGGGCTAATGGATTATCACTATAGTTCTTTTCAAATAATGCTTCAATATCTTGTATATTGAGTTGTGCAGTAATTTGTCCTTTTATTTGTTTTTTTATTAGTTGTTTAGTTGTATTATAATCACCACGTTTGCTGCGGAAATTAAATTTGTCTTTTTTATAAGCTTTTTGAACTCTTTTTACTGTAATCCAATGATCACAGGGTGTCAATAGTTGAATATAATGTTGGTGTTGTATATATAATTTGAATTTTTGTGTGAAGTTATTTCCTAGTAATATGTCTTGTTGTGCATATTCGGGAGTATAAAATGGTGGACATGTAACTATATAATTTCCTAAAATAATTTTAGGTTTCCTAACTCCATGGGTTAGGGCATGTCTTTTTCCTATAAAATCTTTTCCGTATAATGTAGGTAGTGTTGTGATATATTTTTCAGGAAAGCATTGTCTTCGGGCAATGCAAGTCCCTGCACCTGTATCTAGGAATGTATGGAAATATTCTATTCTGTATTCTTCATATACAATTCCTGTTACTATATAGACACTATATATACTAGTCATTTTCCTTTTTCCAAAAATACTCTTGGTTATTATGTGTAAAATATAGTCCTTCACTTTGTAGTGAAAATGGTTCCATTTGCTGTAGTGCACTCATTCCTAATATAATTTCTATGTCGTCATTACGACTATCTGATTGTACATAGAGTGTTATGTCAATTTTTATATCTTGTATTTCAATTGGAACTATGGCTTGTTGTGTAATTTCATATTCTTGTCCATTAAAATTCGTATATGCATATGGTGATCCTATGGGTATTTTTTTATGTAAGGTATCATTCCTTGTTGAATAAATGAAGCTCCTGCTCCTGAATCTATTAATATTGTAGTCATATTCCATTCTTGTCCATTGAAGTATTTTCCATATAATTTATAGTTTCTAGCATTTCTATTGTCTGCTAGAATTCTTAAACTTGCCGTTCTTTGCAAATTTCTTAATATTGGTCTTAGTCTTCCATTATATCTATTTGTGCTTGCTCTAGCTTCTTCTATTCTATCTCCATTTTTTAATTGTAACTGATTTCCCTCATAATGTAATCTTCTTGGGATTTTATTATCTGTTACCAAGGGTTTTTCTGAGACATCTATATTTATATTTTCTGGTATCTCTATTTCTGAAATTATGTCTGGCTTTGTGATTTTTTCT
>OY856413.1:762030055-762127555 GCA_963693085.1 Alisma plantago-aquatica | reverse complement strand
CAATTACATGCCCATTAATTGGTTGAATTTAATTAAAGCACAAAATGGAATCCCATTTTAAATATATTTTTTATTAAAACTAACATTATTATTATTATTCTAAATGGAATGTGAATCGTTCAACCCAGACAAGGTTGTCTTATTAATTATTCTAAGTTAACATTATTGATTATTGTTAGCTAAGGCTGTCTTATTACATTAGTTATATACCTATAGAGAATTAGACATGTGGTTATAAATTACTAATCTGATTTTTGCTTTCATATGTTATTGATGTATCAAGTTCAACTTCTATTCTCCACCAATTTTCGACATCTTTTCAGTTCTATCTATTTTCTGGTTTATTACTGGCAATGCATAATAGATTTTTGGATATAGGGCTGTCCAGTCTGTACTGTACTCTGTTCTTGTGTAGTTTATAGTTTAATGTATTACTCAATTTAGGATTTATATATCTATAAGACAGCAGATTTTTCCATCTGTTCAAAATGCCTAAAAACGCCTAGGCTTACTAGGCGTTACTTTAGAAAAACTGAGCGCCTAGCCGCCTTAACAACCTATATATATATATATATATATATATAGGTATAGGTATAGGTATATATTCGCTACCCATGCGGGTAACAAAGATTTGCTACCCGTGCATCAGTTTTATAATAGGAAGGCATGCATTTGTAATGAGACAGACCAAATTGTAATAGACATACTCATTTTGTAAATACAGCGTGATGTTTGTATTCTCCGTCTGGAAATAGTCAAATATATTATTATGACTGTAACAACGTTGTAATACAAAACAAGTCTTTGTATTACAAAATGAGTCTGTATTATTACAACTTGGACTGTCTCATTACAAATGCATGGCTTCCTATTACAAAACTGATGCACGGGTAGCGAATCTTAGTTACCTGCACGGGTAGAGAATATATACCCTATATATACATATATTAATATATATAAACATATATGTATATATATATACATACATATATACATATATGTATGTATGTATATATATATATATATATATATACATATATCTATATACACACACACATATATATATATATATGTATGTATATATATATATATACACACACACACATATGTATACACATATATATATGTATGTATATATATGTGTATATATATACATATATATATATACATATATGTATATATACATATATATACACATATATGTATATATATAATATACATATACATACATACATACATATATACATACACACATATATATACATATATATATATATTTATATATATATACATATACATATATATACATATACATATATATACATATATATACATACATAGATATATATACATATAAATATATAAATAATATATATATATATACATACATATATATACATACATCTATATATACATACATATATATATACATACAAACACACACACACACACACACACACACACACACACACACACACACACACACATATATATATATATATATATATATATATATATATATATATATATATATATATATTGGAGATGGGGTGGGGCCTGTAGCTCATAGGATTAGAGCACGTGGCTACGAACCATGGTGTCGGGGGTTCGAATCCCTCCTCACCCACAACCGGTACAAAAGGGAAGGACCTTTACCTCTACCTCTGCTCTGGGGGTAGAAAAATCATGATCGGGGTTGCGGACGCAAAGCTATGGTTTTTTTGTCGTAATGGAATGGCCTTACTTTTTTTTCTTTATCATGAATGAGATTATAATTACAAATAGTACTAGTTGATAAGAGTTATTTTGGGAGCAAAAAAATAAAAATACAATTTGGGTTATTCCCTAAATTCCAATCAAATACAACTAGATCTGGTATAGTATAATATGAACTGACGATCAGAACATACATGGATAGAACTTATAAGGGGATCTAGAAAAATAAGTAATTTTTTCTGGGCCTGTATCCTTTTTTAGGTTCGCTAGGGTTTTTAGTGGTTGGAACTTCCAATTATCTTTGGTAAGAATTTGATATCTGTATTCCCCTATCAGCAAATTGTTTTTTTTCACAAGGGATCGTGATGTCTTTCTATGGGATTGTTGGTCTATTCATTAGTTCCTATTTGTGGTGCACAATTTTGTGGAATATAGGTAGTGGTTATGATTGATTCGATAGAAAATAAGGCGTAGTATGTATCTTTCATTGGGGATTCCCTGGAAAAAATTGTCGCATCTTCCTTCGATTTTTGATGAGGGATATCCAGTCAATCAGAATAGAGGTGAAAGAGGGTCTTTATTCTCGTTGTGTCCTTTATATGGAAATTAGAGGCCAAGGGGCCATTTCTTTGACTCGTACTGATGAGAATTTGACTTCGTGAGAGATTGAACAAAAAGCTGCTGAATTAGCCAATTTCTTGCATGTACCAATTGAAGTATTTTGATACCAATCAAATTTGAAATGAAGAATGAATTGAATGCTTTCTCAGAATCAGGTAAGGAACTCGGTAATACCTTCTTTTTCTATATTTTTTCTACTAGATTTAAAGATTAAATAATTACACACAAATTGAGAATAGATCGATAGGTTCCATACCTTGTTATAGAACTCATGCTTCAAATAAATATTAGATCAAATAGAAAGAATAGACGAATGAACTATATATATACATATATATATGTATATATATATGTATATATATATATGTATATACACACATATATATATATAGATATATATGTATATATATGTATATATATGTATATATATGTCTATACATATATATACATATATACATATGTATATATATGTATATATGTATATATATACACCTACATATATATATATATATATATATATATATATATATATATATACACCCCTACATATATATATACCTATATATATGTATATATATACATATGTATAAACATATATATGTATATACATATCAGAATCAGGTAAATATATTACGACGCCCCCCCTAAAAAATATTAGGCGGTCAAGAATACATGTAGGCCCAACGCCATACACCCATCACTTCAATACAACTCACACATCTATTCAATACGTAGTCTATGTCTAATGTATTTACAAATTTTTACAGAAATACTATTGGCATTAGTGGACTTTCTGTGGTGTTTCCTTGCATTCCTCTCTTCCCAAACATGGTAGTAAAGGCTCACCACCAGAAGATTATTCTTTACATCCATTCCACATCTCGCAAGCATCCTCCTTGGTTCTGCACTAAGTTGAATTTGAATATTGAAGTTGCTGCAAATATGCTCCCATATCTCTTTCGTGAACTTGCATTCTCCTACAAGATGGTTGTGATTTTCCTTCCCATCCTCACATAGAAAGCAAATGGTAGATATGTCATAGTTCCATCTCTTTATTATGTCCAGGGTAGTAAGAATGTTGTGCAAAAATTTGTAAACACATATGCTCCATTTTGGCACGTGCCTCTCACTCCAAATCTAGTCACCCACCGGGTCCTTTGTGCCTCTCGTACGGGACAGATCCCATATGCTAATCTTTTTGTCTTTAAGCTGCCAACCTCCAAAACCGTTAGCCACAAACCAATGCTTGATCTATGGCCAGACCTCTCGCATAACATTGATAGATTTGGACAATCCTTCTCTTATCTTTGGGATAAAATCCAGCCCTCTAGGATATATGTCTCTCATCCACTTCCCCCAAGTAGACATGCCTTCAAGATAAGCAACTATCCTCCTTGTGGAACCCCATCTAGCAATGTCTCTGGGGGTCTTCAGATCAAGTCCACCTTCATCTTTAGGATAGGCCAGCCTAGAGCAATTCATCAGATGATGCTCATTTCCCCATAAGAAGTTAGCCATCTTCATTTCTATTCTATTCAGAACTGAAATGGGGATTTCACCTTGTTGTACCCAGAAGATAAGAAGACCCTCAATGGCAGCTTTAATCAAAGTTCGTCTTCCCGCCCTGGAAGTTTTTTGTGTGGGCCATCTATTGATCATTTCCTCCACTCTGTCAATGCATTCTATGAATTTCTTGACCTGCAAATTACCTCCTGCAATGGGAAAATCCAAATATTTTGTTGGGAATTCACTTCTATATATGTATATACATATGTATGTATATACATATGTATATACATATATATGTACATACATATGTATATACATACATATGTAGATACATATGTATATATACATATGTATGTACATATATATATATATATATATATATATATATATATACATCCATATATATATATATACATATATATACATATATACATATCTATACATACATATATATATGCATATGTATATATATGTGTGTATATACATATATATATGTATATACATATATATATATGTGTATATATATATATATATATATATATACTACTATAAAAAGAGCGAATCCTATCAACTAATTGCAGTTCTGCCATTTCTTCTTTACTCAAAAAGTCACAGCCAATCAAATTACAACATTTTTAAAATACTGAAACTTCTTTGACTCTCTCTCTTCTGAGGTTTTTATTGAACTATCTTACATTTTTTGGAGCAAAAAAATGCATCGTTCAACGCACTATGTGTAACAAATGATGCCCACATTCATCTCCCCAATCTCACATCCCATCACCACATTTCTTTCTTAGTCACATGTGCTCGTTCAAATCTCTGAACCGCAGGCAACCACGTTCTCATTTTTTGTGTCATTCTATAGTAGTTAGGCGAGACGTGGATACTCCACTCAATCCACCATCATCACTCAATAAACCACACCATTTAAGACTTCGAGTATGTTAACCATTCCACACTAGGAAAAAAACACAAGCAACAAACTGTCGTTGTGAATAACAGGATGCGATCGACTACTGAGTTCACAATGGAAACCACACCTTCCCACTTGCATTAGAGACACAACCAATTTGAGGTAGAAGATATCGAACAAGAGCAATTGGTGACTACTTCAATAGTTGGATGTTTTCTAAACCATCCATGTTGTCATCATTGCTCCTCTAAAACCTCCTCACCACCAATGGCAGAAACAACCACTGGATTTGTGGTGTGAAGAAGTTGGCGTATCCACTATATCCTCTTCCTTCTATAAGGAATCATTCAATGGCATTACACTGTGTCAATCACATTGTTCTAAAGCCTCCCTACTTGGGAGATCTATACCGAATATTTTTTATCATTTAGTTGAATTATTGACGAGGTTACAGGGTCACACGCTACATCTTTTGATAGAAGCCAGAAAAATGCAGTTTTCCATAGAATTATGACTATCATATCTTGATCCATGTTTGACAAGTGATCAAGGTATGCATTTGTCTCCTTTTCAATGTATATGAACGTACATGTACTGACGATGCTTACAATCATATGCCCCTTAACTGAGTACCTAAATGTTAGAATTATCCCCTAAATTTTACTCCAGTTGTGGCGTTAATCTTTGATATCATTGAGATCCAAGTTGGTGGTTATGCAGGCTCCATTCCAACACATAAAGGAGTCACATTCACTAACAAAACCTATTTCATTTGTATTATACAATGCCTAGGCTTTGTAATGGTCTACGGGAGATACAAAATCAACATTTGAAAATGCTTACCTATAGTTACAACATACGCATGCACATGGTTGCTTGCCCAACAACTCCAGCCTTAAGGCGCTCTCTATCAATAATGTTTTCCTCTAGTGGAGGTTGAAATCTTCATTCTCAAACATGCTATATGTGGCTCAGGCTATGTTCCTGCGATCATCCTATAAGGGTTGGTTGCTACATTTGTTGTGTCTTCCTTGTGTAAGAGTACTTGACCACAACAAATTACGTATGAATTGCAGCTCCAGCTTGCTCATGTAGAATTACCATGCTCAACTCACACACAGACAAAGGGGTGATGCACACCACAACACTCGCAAGATTACTCTTCAACTGTCGTGTGAGCAGTGGCTAAGGAGTTCCTATCTTCTTAGTGATCATAATAAATGACTAGATAGTTAATGGAGAAAGGAGGCATCAATTCAACATGTTTAACTGTAATAAGTGACAATCTCGACTGTAATGCTTAACCTGGTTGCCTGCAACACGACTTCTACTGGCAGGAGATGAACACAAACGAAGGTGACACTGTAGTACCTGATTCTATAACATGAAAAATTGTTTACTATCCTTTCTTTCATAACTTTGGTTTTTAATGCAACTTCTATTTGAGTTTTTCAAAATCATATTCGTGTTGTTGATGCCAAATATTTTCTTAAAACCTTTTATTTCAAATTTTGAAATAAATTTCACATGTCCTTTGGTTGTTGTCTCAGTTCATTCGACATCTCAATTCATTGAAAGAAGCAAACGTGGGCACAGATCGTAACTTGCGGACTATTGCATAGCGGATTGGAATAATTTATGAATGGAAAAGTATTTCCCTACTCCTTCAAGCTAAACTGTGAGCAATACCTACATCTGAAAGTGTGTCTTTTCCATCACTACTACATAACCTACCTTTAGTGTCAGTTATTTAAGGCCTTTAGTGTCGGTTTCTAAGCGACACCTATGTGGGCGACACTAAAAGCTCACCCATTACGCGTCGGTTCCAAAACCGACGCCCAAACTCTTCCCGCGCCACCAAAATCACACACGTTTGCTGTGGCGCGAAGGTATAGGTGTCAGTTATTAGATAAGAAACTGACACCATATACCTTCGCGCCACAGAAAGGGCGCCATCTTGCCCACTATCAGCGTCGATTATTAGATAATAAATCGACGCCATATACCTTCGCGCCACAGAAAGGGCGCCATCTTGGCTACTATCAGTGTCGGTTATTAGATAATAAACTGACGCCATATACCTTCACGCCACAGGGAACATGCGTCGGTTATTTATATAAAACCGACACTGTAACTTTGTGCGTCGGTGTTATACAAATAACCGACGCCTATTGTTTTGTTTTTTTTCTGTCAGGCTGCAGACCTGCTGTGGCTGGTCGCAGGATGAGAAACCTACAGTTACCTGCAGGTTTTACGACATCCATTGATATCAGCCAACAACAGGCCACAAACCTGCAAATTTAACAACAAAAATATTCACACATGCATTTAGCAATACAACCTACAGTTCCATTTTATTTTCACACATTTAGAAACATTCATGTAGCTAGCAATCTGTAGTTCCATTCATTCACATTCACACATGTAGAAACATTCATATAGAAACCAACACTTTCATTCATTTTCACTCAGACACATGTAGAAACATCTACACATGTAGAAACATTCACACATATATTATAATTCAGAAATTCATTTACAAAATATCATTCTTTAGTCATTATTCGCTATCAACATCCCAATTATATTTTAAAACCCCCACTATTTGTATGGTTGTTTCCCATTCTTCTCTTACTTCATTTAATTCTCCCATCGTATAGGGAGCATGTACATCTGGTAAGTCTGTTCCTGTAGTGGGGTCAGCTTTAAACACCTGTAAAGAGAATGATGTATATATATAATTAATGAGCTATAAATAAGATTGATATATTTCATATTATCTAACGAGATATATAATACCTGAGCAATAAAATCGATGTCCATACAACATGACAGACTAACACATATATAGTACATAACAACAACATCGTCGAATTTACATACAACACTAGCTTAGTACATATATAGTGGGACTAAGGTGACGATCCCACCTGCTAAAACAAGTTACCGACAACTACATGTTACGACTGGGAGGCCGTGATTCAGCAACCGTATTCATTAGCAGGAGGACAAATAGATCCACCTGCTAATGCATACGGTTGTTGAATCACGACCTCCCAGTCATAACTTGTAGTTGTCGGTAACCTGTTTTAGCAGGTGGGATCGTCACCTTAGTCCCACTATATATGTACTAAGCTAGTGTTGTATGTAAATTCCAAGCTGCTATTGTTATGCACTATATATGTGTTAGTCTATCATGTTGTTATATGAATCTGAAGCACTTGTGTGTGCTGCACTTTATGTATTGTATCTGTATCCTGCTTCTCTTCATTGGGGCTTCTTTTGTTTTTTCATGGCTTGCTGCCTATATATCTATATAACCTTTGGCGAACGCCTGCATATCCTTTTGGACCCATTGTGTGGTCGTAACATGTAGTTGTCGTTGAGCATCGTTGATAGCCTAGTTAGTTAGCACATTGATTTGGTTAGTAACAATAAAGGTTAATCTTGAATAGGTGAATACATAAAAATGTATATTAATTAAATTGGGAGTGGCACTTAATACTTTGAATTAATCTGTTTTTCTTTGGGTAACAAACTCCTCCCAGTCTTTGGGGTCCAAGTAGTTCCATTGCTGTGTGGCTTCCTTCTTCCTATATTTATTTTTCAAAGAGAATACAAACAAAAATTATTAGTGTAGAGTTAGTGAAATACTGATCAATGTCTAGAATTGGAATCAATCAAGAACCTATTCTCAACATCGCGTATGTAATCTCGGGTGAGATTGGTCCTATAGTTCTTTAGCACCCTCCCACAATGTTTAGCATTTGTATTAACTAGAAGATAATGAAACATCAAATCAGAAAATGATATTGATATTAAAAAAGTAAACATTTAGCTTCAATAAAAAAATATAAACATGCATGCCTCTAAAATTGTGATCTTTTATCAATTAACAATCCTTCATTGTGATCTCCGCGCACATATAAGTCATCATTAGCTTCAATATTTTGTGGAGTTGGCAACCCAACTGAGAATGGACTGGAGTCATCATATTTATCATAGTACTCTTCTTCATCTATAGGATCTTCAATGAACTATCTTTTACCATGAAGAACAACTGACCATTTATCATTTGCAGGATCATCGATATAAAATACTTGTTTCGCCTGTGATGCCAATATGAATGGTTCAGCCTTCTCGCCAATCTTTTCAAAGTTTACTAAAGTGAAACCCAATTCATCCACTATAACTCCTTTGGTGTTATCAACCCAATTACATTTGAAGAGCGGAATTTTGAAATCTATGTAGTCAAATTCCCATATCTCTTCAATGACACCATAATATGACATTTTAGCTTCACGTGGACTCTTATCCTTTGCACTTGTAAAAAACATAGTCGATGCTTGAAGGGTGACCCCACTATTTTGGATGACACTCTTATCATCTTGGCGCTTTGTGTAATATGTGAATCCATTAATGTCATACCCTTCATAAGACATAACAGTCAACTTTGGTTTAAAGGCGAGGCATTTGATAGTTTCAGTAATATCATCTGGTGTTTAAGATAGTTGATGTAAGACTTTATCTTCAAACCACTTAATAAAAGTCTTGTTATGCTCTCTAGCAAGCCACATTGTATTGGCTCGAGGATATTGTCTTTTGATGAAATTGGTATGTTCCTCGATATAAATGTTCACTTTGTCCATGTTGTGTAAAATATACAAATGACCTTGTTCCAACTGCTCACGGCTGATTACTTTCACACGTGATCCCAAAATTCCTTTGTCAAATAGCTCGTCAATATTCTTGTCATTATCAGGAGTGTCATTACCACTGAGAAAGTCATTGCAGAAATCCATAACCTCTCTCACCACATAACCTTCAATAATACTCCCTTCAAGCCGATAACATTTTCGAACATCACCTTTAAAAATGCTCATGTATCGTTCAAAGGGATACATCCAATGCAAGAAAACCGGTCCCAAGATTTTCACTTCCCTAGTCAAGTGGACAACAAGATGTACCATGATATCAAAAAACGAAGGAGGGAAATACATCTCAAGCTAACATAGGGTAACAACCACTTCTCTTTGCAAATTATCGAGAGTCTTAGGGTCAATAACTTTGCTACAGAGACTGTTGAAAAAGAAACAAAGTCTGGTGATTGCAAACCTTACATGCTTTAGTAATATAGATCGAATTGCCACGGGCAATATTTGTTGCATTAGAGTGTGACAATCATGAGATTTAAGACCTATCAACTTTAGATCTTTCATTGATACCAATCTACAGATGTTGGATGAGTAACCATGTGGCACCTTAACATTTACCAAGCCTTCACAAAAAGCTTTCTTCTCCTTTCTAGACAACGTGTAACAAGAGGGAGGTAAGTGTGTTCTTTTATTACCCATTTCACGTAATTCTGTTAATTCTGACCTTATTCCCATTTCACGTAGGTCCAGTCTGGATTTTATCCCATCTTTAGTCTTACCTGGTATATTTAACAGAGTACCAATGATGCTATCATAGACATTTTTCTCAACGTGCATTACATCGATACAATGTCTGACTGTCAAAGAACTCCAATAAGGAAGATCCCAAAATATTGACTTCTTCTTGAATGAAGAATTGTCACTCTGTGTAGTACATTGTGATCTCTTACCAAATTCATTGACAAAGTCTTTTACTCTTTCATAAACAACCTCCCCTGGTATAGGTTTAGGTGCACTGCGTTCCTCATTCAATCCATTGAATGCGTTGCGCTTCCTACGATACGAATGGAATTTTGGAAGAAACCTTCGATGACCGAGATATACATTCTTACCGCCATGTTTTAGTCTTGTTGAATCAGTGTTCTCTTCACATATAGGACACGCTTTAGCTCCTTTGACACTATATCCAGACAAATTCTCATATGCTGGAAAGTCATTAATAGTGCAAAACAACAGCATGCAAACGAAATGTCTCTCTTCGTGAAGCATCATAGGTCATCACACCTTCACCCCAGAGTTTCTTTAAGTCATCAATCAGAGGTTCAAGATAAACATCGATGTCATTTCCAGGTTGTTTAGGGCCCGATATCAACAACGACAACATTACATACTTATTTTTCATACACAGCCAGGGAGGAAGATTGTATATAACAAGCATGACTGGACAAGTGCTATGTTGGCTGCTCAATGTCCTGTACGGATTCATCCCGTCTGTACAAAGTCCAAGTCTTAGATTCCTGACTTCTTCACCAAATTCAGGGTACAATACATCAATCTTCTTCCACTGTGGGGAATCAGACGCATGTCGTAGGATCCCATCATTATTTTTCTTAACATCTTCATGCCACCTCAAATTCTTCACATCTATCGGATTGGCAAACAAGCGTTGAAACCGTGATATTATAGGTAGATACCACATCACCTTGGCAGGAGAACCAGTTTTGGACTCCCCCGAAGTCATCAATTTATACCGTGACGCACCACATTTTGGACAATCTTTCAAATCCGCATAGTCCTTTTGAAATAATACACAATCATTAGGGCATGCATGTATCTTCTTGGCATCCATTCCCATTGGGCACAACAATTTCTTTACCTGGTATATTGAGATTGGCAGCTCGTTTCCTTCAGGAAGCATTTCTTTCAACAAAGACAACAATGACGTGAAGCTTTTGTCGCTCCATCTATTGTTAGCTTTCAACTTATACAATCTCAACACATCGTTAAGCTTCGTAAACTTAGTACAACCTGTTTATAATGACATCTCAGCATCATGCACAATGTTTTTAAAAATGGGAGGTGGATCGGTGTGCTCTACCCCACAACTATCCAGCATCGCATCAACGATGTCTACTGGAACTAGTTCATTCACATCTACGTCATCGTAGGCATTTTCTTCTTCCACACAAGCACTGCTATCGACATCCACTGGTTTCGGGTTTGAAATCTCTCCATGCCAGTGTCATTCTGTATAGCCTTGTATAATCCCGTTGCACATGACATGAGTTTTAATTTCGTCACCAGTGTTGACTTTCAAGTTGTTACCGCAATGCCTACATGGACAGTAGAACCTATCTCCAGGTTGTTTCCTATGTTCCTCGGCAAATCTAATGAACTGGTCAAGACCATAAATAAACTCTGGGGTGCAGCGATTGCGAATGGACATCCATGATCTATCCATTCTATGATCAAAGAGAAAACAAGTATATATTAGGACAAGATTAGGGTCTAGGGTTAACAAATACATGTGATGTCATTATTATATATAATAAATGTGTACCACCTATCCATTCTTGAACACCTAATCTCACTAGTAAGTGTATAATGTGTATTGGGTTTTCAAGAACATTTCGGCAGCATTTCCCCGCTGTTCTCCAAGTACATATGTACTTAGAGAACAAACGGGGAAATGCTGTCAAAATTTTCTTGAAAACCCAATACACATTATACACTAACATCCTAAGCGAGATTAGGTGTTCAAAAACAGTCCCAAACCGGGGACTATCCAAGATTTACTCCTAATGAGTAAATCTTGGACGGGTTTCTAGGCCAACAAATAATGTGTTGAACGGGTTTCATGTAGCAACTTTCAGTTCCATTCATTAATCTCTTTTTACATCCACACACAGGGGTGTACCCCTAAACAGTAACTAAACAAAGGGGTTGGTGTACCCCTAAACATGCGCATAATTAAAAAAACTATTAATACAGTCAAGTCTAGATAGATAGACAACTAAATACTACACCAACATGGTATCGCATCAGTAACTTCGAGGACTTATCATTGTGGCGATCTTCTCCTGAAGTTTAGAATAGAAAGCAGCTATGAGTATTGATTGCTTGAGAATTATATTTGTTAATTGGACTTACCGTGGTCTTTTTGATGATGAAGCTGTGTCACGAAGCTCCTCACTGTATTTAGACAAATCTGAACTGACAGGGGCCTCATATTCAGATTCGTCCGAGCTGATATGCGACGACGTGCGCTCATACCACAGTAGATGATTGGGGGTCTCACAGTTGTTGTTGGTTATCCAAACTTTGATGGAATTATGGCCAACTGGACGGAGAAAAAGCCTGTTGCAACGGACCACATGCATCTCTCCAATCCAATCACGCCAACTGGATTTTGATACAAGATTTCCCTCCAAATCATACTCAACCTCGATAACATGTGAATAATTGCCAAAAGTTAGGGTCACATTACCAGGCATGTAGTGTCTTCCTTTTATAAAACGCTAATGTTTGGGTATGACCAATTGGTTTAAGGAACAATCATCTAGGATGATGTCTAATTGTTCTTCAATAGGGAACGTTAACATTGACATAGAGGCCCAGTTCATAGTGACTGTTATGGGTGGACAAAGACTGCATAATATTAGTATTAACAAAGTGTAAGTACATATAACGATGCTATATATTTTCAGAAAAAGTTGTATAACATCAGTTAACCTTTTATTGCTTGTCATAACCAACTTAGAGAACAAACGGGGAAATGCTGCCGAAATTTTCTCGAAAACCCAATACACATTATACACTTACATCCTAAGTGAGATTAGGTGTTCAAGAACACTCCCAAACCGGGGACTATCCAATATTTACTCCTAATGAGTAAATCTTGGACGGGTTTCTAGGTGCTTACTAAAATAGAACCATTATATGGAACTAATCCTACATTATACACATACTTTTCCTGAGTAAGATAATGTGTACTTCATGGAATTATTAAGATCTGAATATATATAAGTTGTTTCTACCTACTTTGATGGGATTTTATAACATATGAGTCTTCCATTTAAGGCATTAGATGCATATATTGCAGTCCATTGTGTTGAGATAAGAATCCCATGTGATACACACGATTGAGAATCTTTCACGATACTAGGAAAATTACATGTATTGTATAGATAATAGAGGATTCAACTCAGTAGAAGCACAAAATCAGTACCTAAACCCTAAACACAAATAAGTAAATAACTTTAAAAAAAATGCCCAACAGCTGCTTGGGCGTGCCTTGGCACCGCCCAAGCAGCCGCCGGAGCAGAGGAAGAAGGAAGAAGGCAGGGCAGGCGGGCATACCTTGAGGGCAGAGGAGAGTAGCGGCCGGAGCACAGCAGCCACCGGCGGAGACGGCGGCAAAGAGAGGATAAGCGCCGACGAGGACACAGAGCAGCGGCGGCGAGGGCACGGAGCAGCGATGAGGGCACGGAGCAGGAGCACGGACGGCCGTCGGTGAGCACAGACGGCAGGAGCAGGAGCAGGAGCACGGCCGCCGGTGAGCACGGAGCAGCGGCGAGGGCAGGAGCAGGAGCACGGCAGCGGCGGCGGAGGAGCAACGACCGGCGGGGGCGAGCAAGAAATTGTCGTACCTAACTGAAATCGAGAATGAAAAAGGGAAAGGGGAAGAGAAGCTCGTGATGGTGAGCTATTAAGTTGACAATAAGCGTCGGTTATTCTAAAAAACCAACAAATAAACTAACTGTGTCGGTTCTATTCCAAAAACCGACACCTGTACTAGATTATAGTCGTCGGTTTTAACTAAAGGACAACCAAAAACTATTCCTGTCTCGCGAATACCCTTTAGTCGTCGGTTATTTATTTATGAACCGAAGACATATGTCAAATTTTGGAGGTAATTTTTTCGCTGGAATTTTGGTTTTGGCAGTTGATTTTAGGTGTCGGTTTTTTATTAATTAACCGACACTTAATAAAAGCGGTACCCATGTCTGGTCGACCTTCACAGATTGTATGTCGGTTTATGTTATAAACCGACACTGTAGAGTTTAGGTGTCCGTTTATGTATACAACCGACCCTTGAAAAGTGACTTTATAAGCCATTTCTGTAGTAGTGCATTGCTTATGTAGTACTATCCTTCCAAAATAATTGTACTAGCATTGTGTTAGATGACACAAGAGTTGAAAGTTTCATTGGGCCTTGTGGCCAATTGGAAAATTCGATTAACACAGACTTGATTGGGATGCAAAATCTCCAGCTCATGGTACCTAACTTGAAGGCTCCACGTAGAAGTAATGGCAATGATTTGGCTCATATTACATTTATTTTCCTAAAAGACCGAGAATTACAATTGGGACATTGACAATATCTTATGAACTATTTTACTGTTTTGAACAGGACTCCATGTCGAAGTTCGCGAATACATGTACATTTAATTTAGAGGAAACATCTTAATTTTAACTTTTAGATCTGAAAGTTCAATTGTTTGTATGCTAATATCAGCGTGTTCGTGATAGCTAGAGCGTTTGTGTTCTATCTATACTACTATAAAAAGAGTGAGTTTGATGCTGCACTCTCCTTGATTCACTCTCTTCTCTCCTTTTTTCAAGGAATTTTACTCCTACAAATATTTATTCTCACACTCTCCTATTAACTTTTATTATCTTTAATTCTGTATTTTTCTCTCCATCCCACGGAAATGGTTCCTTGATTCTCTCCTTTCAAACAACCAACACAAATATCTTTCACCGTAAGGACTCTTTCACAGACGAGTCATCTCCCAGTACATTTCAAACAAATTTTATATGTCTCGTGCATGTGCACGTTTGCGTTCACTAGTATACATAAATGAGCCACGGTCTTATGGCTCAATAAACGTCCCCGTACGTATGCCTTTACTCATTTAGATTCAAAATCTTCGAAATGTTTTTTGACATTGAATTTTGTATCAAAAAGTATTTCGAACTTATGTCAAACATTTACTTTTTAATATGCCATACTATTATCTATTAGAAACGTCATGCGGAAAACAACCACACTGTATAGTTACATTTTCTTAGGTAGAAGTGAGTCCCAAAAAATTTGTACCCTTCATTTAGACATGAAAACATAGTATAAAATAGGTTAAATGTTGTTTAAAAGTCACCTGAAATGTTCGCATTTTCACCTATCGAAATAGAAAATAAGTAGCTAGGCTGGATCGACGTTGATATAGCATTCACGAGTAAGTATGTTTTAAATTTGGATGTGAAAAGAATCACTTTATCTTTGATGTATTAAGCAAAAAGCGGCAACTTTTTTATCTTCTAACACAAATTCATTTGAATAAATTTGTACAGGAATAATCACATCAGACAACCAAGCCACTCTTCCTTCTTTTCAACCTTTTGTGTTGAGTATTTGAAAACATATTACAATGTAGGTATTACACTTGTCTCCTTATTTTCACAGTGGTGATTTTTGTATATACCCATCTATTAATTAGAGGAATTTAAGGGTGTCTGTAACACCCTCCCTAAGCACACACATGCACATAGCGGAAGCAACACTGAGTTATCCATAACTCATGCACTCAAGGGGACATTAATTAAAACTGAAATTCATAACAACAATATAATCAATCACACAAAGTGAAAATATGAAACATTCTCATAATCATTCTTATAAAAGGAACATAATGGATATCACATGGAAAACTAACTCAACATCTCGAGACATAGTCTCTACTCTAAAGTTCTAAACATTAAAACATATTGCTAAGTCTATAAACCTAAGGATCATCTTATAGTTGGCACCCCACCAAAACTTATCCTTGTGCTTGAGTCTTTGGGATCCTTTTCGCTCCTGCTTCTCACCTGTGGACATCTCGTCCCTAGCCATGCATTAAAAAAAATCATAAGAGTAAGTGGCATGAGTATTCTAAAATATATATTGTTGAAGGACTAAATGGGATATTATAAACATGAAACTAACATTAAGCTCTAAATAAAATCTGAAACATAAAATCTTTTATTTCTTAATCTGAATTCTTATCTTATTTTGGATTCATGTACTTTGGTACATGAATCTCATGACCTACACCAAAGTTCCTAGGTCATACTTATCTTATCTAGTTCCCTGTCATCATACTCATGGATGAGGTTATGGGCATCTCAAATCTAAGGTATCTTTTACTTACAATTTTTATCTGACTGTGGCCACCATTATACAATAAGTCCTCCTGAATTGTCGTATCTACACCCTGAATTGGTACCAAGGTACCCTAAAATGGCACTATATGCCCTGAATGACACCGAGGTGTCTCTGAATTGGCGTGACTACGCCCTGAATTGGTGTCGCAACACCTCTGAATTGGAGTAACACTCCTCTGAATTGGCAACAGATGCCTCTGAATCGTACCGGGACTACTGAATGAGGACTTATCATATAATGTCTTATGTGAAGGTTTTGACTTATTTATCTTAAGTCTAAACTTACTTAATTCTTAATCTAAATTGAATCTAAATACTTGATAGCTTTACTAAATACTGAATCTAAACTTATCTTATATTAAAACTGAACACTGAAAACTGAACTTATCTGAAACGATTACTGAGTACTGAGCAGGTACTGAATTCTAAATCTAAATCTGAATCTGAATCTTTTATTCTTAAGTGATAAACTTAATCTAGAACTGAATGTGAATATGGATCTCAATTACTTCATAATTGAGATTGGGTCTAAAACCCTTACCATGTATCTTTATTCAAAATCTGGCTACTCACACAGTGAGTAGCCTAAGTCTGAATCTAAATCTCTTATTCTTGAGTTCTAAACTAAATCCATTATTGGATTAGATCATGTATCTCATTATCTAGGTAAACTTTATTCTAAAACTCTGATTTGGTAAGATTACTTCATTATACCAATTATATCATACATGAGTCTAATGTCTTATGAGACAAGAATCTGAAATGAGTATAGAAATACTAAATATACAAAAGTAACTTAAGTAATGTGTATAGATAAAGTATGATATATGATTCTTGGCAAGATAACTCATTCTCTATTAAAACCTCATCAAAATATGATCTTAATGGACTTTAAGTCTTAAATCATAAACCATAGAATAGAAGTCTTAGAAAATCTTAACTTGCATCTTAAACATACTCAATTTAGATAAAATGTCATTAAGTCTGATCTCAATACATTTGTATGAACTTAAATCTTATACCTTAAGGTAGAAATCATATAGATTCTCATCGTGCAACTCAATCATGACTTAATATCTCATAATTTGATAATACCATCACAAACTCATGTTGCAATATCTTTAATGCCAATAGTACATTTATCCTAGAAATTGGGACATGGTCTACCATGTGCAACACCCATATTCTCACATAATACTTAACTTTTAAACATCAACCTTATTAAGGAATCTATTTCACTTCTTAATTTCTTAGATCCCTATATAAATATATTAGAAACCTTACTGCCATGTTCCTATTTAAAATCTCAATACATGGTTACATCTATATTTAAGAGATATGATTGAACTATATTTTCTTATCCTTCTTATGAACTTAACTTCATGATCTAGAATCATTCCATGACACATCACTACTTAAGGTATTGAGCATATGAATTTCTACAATCATAAGCACATAAAATCTTTCTTACACATTCAACTTAGAATGTAGGACATGAAGGTCTTATCTAAGAAGCATGTAAATGTACTTGGTTTGATAAACATAAATAGTCATGGACATGAACCACTTACCTCTTATGAAGAAAATCTAGTTGCTGAGAAATCCCTAATCACGTTCGCAAGTTGAAGAAACCTAATTACCCTGTTCAATCAATGACCATTCATTAATAATTATAGCCACCTTGGGTTCTAGGGTTTTAGGGTTCTTATCTAAAACAAGAATCTTAGGAGTCAAATCATACTCTAAAACTTAGACCATGAGCTAGGTCTCAAAAAATATACCAAAATACATGTATAACTTGACCCTATTGGATATTTCACCTAATTGCTATGATTTATGCAATATAGAGGCGATCATGATTACCTGATGTGGAGCTAAATGGATCACAGGAAGGATCCACCTGGGGAGGAATCCACTTGACCAGAGCCCCCCCTTCTCCCTCAGCGGCTCATGGATGGGGGGTTTCCTCTGTTTTACAAAGTACCAAGTCGGGGCTTCTCAACAGTGCTCCAGGCGAAGTTAGCTCCAGATCTTACTTGACGATGAGGCCATTGAGATCCCTGGTCTTCCTCCCAAGACCATCGACCAAGCTCCGTCACCATGTGGTCCTGCACACGCTTGTGGAAGACAAAAGCGGCTCCCCTATTTCACGCTAGAAATAGGTTGACGTCACCTGAACCTTCTCTGACATAGCCGGATTGACGACCAGGCCACTGCACTATGCATTGAGACCTCGAATCACAGCAGACTGGTCTCCATGGCAAGGGCGGCTCATCTTCATTCATCAAGGGTCTAGGGTCACAAAACCTAGAGTCATAGTCTCTTCCTGTATCACTGCTAATGAACAGGACGAGTAGCAAAACTGTTGACCACAACTGTGGTGAGGAGAGTCTGCGTAGGAAAAGACAATGAGGGTTTTCCCAGATTGTGGATGATACTCGGTCATCGGTGAGGGAGTTTATATATATAGGCAGGGATCTAGGGATGAGCCATAGTCCAGAGGAATAGGGTTTTGTTGGGCTCCGAGGAGTCCCACGAATACTGGGAATCTAACTTTGGTTTAGACCAAAGTCCCTATGACACACTAAATACCTCTAAACTATAGGTTTGTTAATAACTTGATAAATTTTTATTAATAATTACTAATGAAACTTTCCAAAATGTTTTGAGAGGGAATATGAGATCATTTTAGCCTCAAATTTCAACAATAGGAACATCGTTGGATCTAGAATATCCCTAAGTAGGTACTTTCTAGTTTTGATGACTAAAACTTAAATTATTATCATAATGTAATTTACATCACTTATGTAAATTTGATGCATTATGGTTGCTCCCAACCAAAATGATTTTCCCATTTAAGGGTCAATTAGTGTTTATCTCAGTTCATTTGAGTCTATTGGATGAAATTATCCCAATCATCGTTCATATACTTGTTGGTGATCTAATGCATTAAGGAGAGAGAAAGTTCATTATTTATAATTACCATTGAATTAACTATCATCATGAAGAATGAAACTATGACACTCATCTTTATATTAATAAAGAGAAAATATATTCTATTTACTTGGGTTATTTACATTGAGGCTCAAATTTGATTTCAACTAGTGAGAAATTTTATGAAAACCCCAAAGTTTATTTAAATCAAAAATTCGGATGTTACAATTCTACCCCCCTTAAATGAATTTTGTCCTCAAAATTCTTCTAGTATACCCACCTTAGGGATATGCATATTATACATACAATTATCTCTGATATTTTCTAACGGGCTCATAAACATGTGCATGGTGAAAATTTCTCATGGTTATCATTATTAAGCATACATGTGCATGTACTACTAATGAATTTTGAGATCTAAACTATGCATTTACCGTCTATCATGGCAAGGACCCTATATATATCCTCTTCGGTATGGCTAGACTAGGGTTTTGGTTCCCTTAAAACTAACTCACTTATCTATGCCAAAATATCTACCCTTCATTCACATGCTCAGTCTTACTATGTGTATTGTAACAACCCTGACCTGGGTTATGAGGTAACCCTATTTTTTTGGCTAATAAAGTTGCTTATAACTTTAATATAATCCTCTAAGGTGTTTTGTTATCATTTGACACACTCATGTTTCAAGTTTGGTCCCGATTGAATGTTGTTTGAGCAATTTTCCTTTGTTTTGGACCAAAGTGCAAATTACCCAAATTGAGGGGCTATAATGCAAAATGTCACATATTGAACATGCCTCATGTTTTGTATCATCATTATGGAGAGAATTATGCCAGGTGGTGGCTTGTGGAAAGCCTAAATTCCAAGTTTGAACTTGTTTGAACAATGTTGGTACCTTATGCACCCATTTTGGTACAAATTGTAATTTACCCAAAATGTTGGGTTGATATCAAAATTACCACCTATAGAGTGTTCCTATTCCCTCTATGTATCATTTAGAGGAGATAGAATGAATGATACACCATGTTTGATTCCATTATGAATGATGGTAATCTTGGTGATGAAATGACCAAGAAAAAGGGTTGAATTTGAAAGCTTAACTTGAGTTGTATCAAGTTGAAAAGTTTATATATGAGTGCCTATCGGCCATGGAGCCATAGGACAAGCCTCATATCGTTTTGTGAACTCTTGGCAAGGTCTATATCTTGCAAATAACCTCAATGATGTGAGGTGTGATGGCCAACAAGTTTCCTTAGAAAAAGTGTATCGGCTAGACATAAAATAGTGATTAAACCTAGATGACTTATCCAAATGGAAAAGCAATGGACGAATTTAGATGATCCTCAACCTTATTGCATGTCAAGATAAATGTTTATGCATGCATGGAAACGTGTCACCCATTCATGACACGTGGCACCTAGTAGCTCAAAATGTTGACACCTCATTTTTGCCTTTCTTCATGAACAACAAGTATATATACCCCTAGTTTCACCCCTTGGTGCAATTTTGTGACACTTACCACCCTCCTACCCTAAGGTATCGTGCATAGAGGTCCCATATCGTGAAGGGATGCTGTGGTATCGTGCATGGGCCTTGGGATATCGCCCATGGCAAGACCATATCGCCCAAGTAGGTGATATCGGCCATATAGGGTGATATCGGCCATAGAGTCAAGTGTTTTGACTCCAAGTGAGTGACATATCATGCAAGTGAGTATCATATCGTGCAAGAGGGGTGGCATGTTGTGCAAGAGCACAAGGGTATGCATAGTCCTTGTATATCATCCATAGCAAGTATATCGGCCATACCATGTTGATATTGCCCATAGCAAGTCGATATCAGCCAATTGAAGTGATTTTGGCCACAAGTGAGGGGGTATCAGCCACAAGCAAAGTTGTGTCGGCCAAGAGGAAGTCCATATCGCCCAAGTGTGGTGGGGTGTCGTCCAAGGAGATAAGAAACTCAAAACTTAACCCTAAGGTAAGATATAGTTGTCTTCAAGCTTGAATTGAAGCATGGAATTAGGGTTATGATCTACCTTTCTTTTGTTCTTTACCAATTGCTTATCCATGGCGATTCCTTGTATATGAAGGAGTTTTGAACGAGCCTTGGACCTTTGATAAAGTCATCTTCAACCTTAGGAACATGGAGCTTTGGACCTTGAAGCTTTGAAGTGGTTCTTAAGGTGGGTTATATAACTTGAACTCAATCATGTTATTATTCATCACCTAAATTGTTGTATTTAATGATCTACTTTTAATTCCAAACTTTCCTAAAATATTTGATGAAATTATGAGTTCTAGTAGTTTCTTAGACCTGTTGACTTGAACTATAATAGTTATAATAAAGGTCTAGAGCTTGAAGATTGTGATATCACTTTATAAAAATGATATCGGGTGCATGCACATAAGCAAGCACCTCTAACCCGATATGATGATGCACCTATTTCACTAAAATGATATGAATAGGTTTTTAAACCTTATTGAACGATATGGGGGTGTAGTATACACCTCTTGCACGATAGGAAGTCTATTATAGACTCCATGCATGATACAAGGTCAATTGTATACTTGTAAGATGATAACAAACCCTAATTTGGGTAACCCGATATAAGTGAAGAGTAACAAGTGTTATTGCATGACACACATGGCTGCATGACATAGTTGCATGACATGGTTGCATGACATAGTTGCATGACATGGTTGCACGACACATGACCTTGCACGATAGGGTTGCACGATACACAACCCTAGACAATATGGTAGCCCGACATGTTGATGAGTTGATACCTCTTAAGCATCATGGGCAACACATATATGTACCATGTGCCCATCACAATCAACCCTAACCCAACATGGGTGTTGCAACCTAATATTTTATGGTGTATCCCAATATGGTTTGGTTCCCTACACTTCTATTGATTTGTATATTGGGTTGAACCCGATATGGCAAACCCTAATCCGTTATGGCCAACCCTAGATGGTGAGCTGCCCGATATGGTGATTGAATGCAACTCTAGCCCAAAATGGTGATGGCTTAGTACCTCATGCACGGCATGGGTAACCCATACAAACACCTCTAGCCCGATATGGATGATGGTCATTTACCTCCAACCCGATATGGTGGTGCTTGTACACCTACAACTCGATATGGTGAACATATGCACATCTTTAAGCTTATACACCTTGTAAAGGTGAGGGTAAGACACTCTTAGGAGTAAAGAGTGTAACACCAAGTGGTGGTGTGGTTAATACCTTGATAGGTGAAACACCTAGAGTGGTTGATAATGGTTAATCCTATATCAATAATTCCTTAATCCGAGATGAGTTCATATCATTAATGATGGTTGAATAATTCAATTGTGTGACTTATGACCAATACATTACATGATAAATGTAATGAGCTAGTGCATAAAGTATTAGGATGGGACATACCCTAATTCAAGATAAGTTGATGAACTTAAGTATGTTAAAAGTGATGAGGGAAGTGATATATCAAGACATGATAGATATCACATCCAACACTTCAAGGTTGATGCACCTTAAATCCAATATACTTGGATGAGTAACACATGAAGTGTGTCATGTCAATTGTTACAGTGAGATGTAATGAGATTAATGCAATTTGATAAGTGTAGGCTAACATACCTTGAGAACGGGTTTAGCCTAGTTAATAAAGTATGATGTAATCATTCTCTGGTAAGGATGAGAGAGAAACTCATACCTTGTGTTGATGATCATTTAATGATAAATGATGAGAATAAATAAGTATGATTGAATACTTATGATATCAATGTTTGCTCCTAGATGTGTGGAGCAATGAATTAGGGTTTGAATTAATAATATGAACTTGAAACCCTATTTGGCAATAAACGGAAACCCTAACCCTATTAGTTGTTTCCTACTGAAAGGTGACAAGATGTTTAATGGCCTTGTGAGTCATGTGAATAAGTTGTTTTCTAGTGAGAGGTAACAAGATGTGCAATGGCCTTGTGAGCCATGTTAATAAGTTGTTGCCTAGTGAGAGGTGACAACATGTGCAATGGCCTTGTGGACCATGTGAATAAGTAGTTGCCTAGTGAGAGGTGACAAGATGTGCAATGGCCTTGTGAGACATGTGAATAAGTTGTTGCCTAGTGAGAGGTGACAAGATGTGCAATGGCCTTGTGAGACATTTGAATAAGTTGTTGCCTAGTGAGAGGTGACAAGATGTGTGATGGCCTTGTGAGCCATTTGAATAATTGCACAACAAGTGAAATGAATACCTTGGTCTGAGGACCTAGAGGTAATGGTTACCTGTTATAGAAGTAACAATGTTATGTGATGATCTAAGGGTTTGAATACCCATATCCAGCAATCATGATAATGATTATGTGAAGGGATGAGAATTCCCAGTAATGTGATAAGGGACTGAGATCCCAAGTATCATGTGTTTTAAATATTTGAAAAGTACGTGATAGATGTATTATACCTTTCTTTGTAGAATTTGTCATAATAATTCATGTGTGAAAACTTGACTGATGCTAAAAGAATATGGTAATGCACTTAATTAATCAAGTGGAATTTTATCATGTAGTGCCCTGGCCATAGATCCATCATCGTCAGCAGCTGGTGATGGTGAAACGGGTTCTCCTACAGGTTAATCCAGAGCGCATATTGTTGAATATACGGGGTTGCTCCTAGCCAAAAATAGGAAGGTTAGTGTACAACTTCAGTTGTAGACTCTAGAGCACAGTTTCAGGCCCGTGGCTCAGTGTGATAAGAGCATGGTGAATAGGCCCATGGCTTAGTGTGATAGAGCATGAATGCGTTCATGGCTTAGGGAGAACAATGAACTGGCCCGTGGCTCGATTCACTAGCGCCAACACCTGTACCAAGGTGGGCTAGGCAGAGGGTAGTCTAACCCTGTGTGACTAAGGTCACTTAAGCAAGAGACTGCGGTCCTGCTTGTGGTCTTGCACTGACCGAGACGTGGGAGTTCATGGAGTCCGGCACTTCCATGCACCTTGTATGGTACCGATTTTGACTTTGCAATGGTCAGTTGGATTTGAGCGGTACGGCTCACTTCCTCAGGGCATAAGTGTGATTATAAAATGTAATCAGCCGTATAGCATGTTTGCTTAAGGATTGAATACGAAAATCATTGGCTGATGTTGCATTTCTTTTATGCATCCTTAGTGGATAGATGTTATTTATGTTTCTTTACATTCCTTGCAAGGCAGATAGATGATTGATAACTCTGCCATGGGTAGATGCAATGTTCTCCTTGAGAAAGGAGATTACTACATTTTGTTCATATAATGAATTATCCTACTTATTAATATAAAAAGAACCTTTGCTCAGTTTATAAATGTTTAATCTGTGATAATAATATGGTCAGCGGAGAGTTATATCTCTCGCTGGGACAATTACAATTGTCTCACCCCCGTGGGACCCAAATTTTTAGGTGGACATGCACGAGGAGGTGAAGACCTTTTTGCAGAGGAAGAACAACAACTGAGGCAGCAGTGACAACTCAGGTTGAGTGTACTGTCTGTCATGTCTTGTAGATATGAGTCCTATGTGTCATCTCTGTACTCTCAGGTCCTTGGAGTTGGTTCGTATTGGTTTTATGATCAATAAGAGATTTTGGCTTACGTGCCTCGAGGTTTTATGTTGCTCATGTATAGTTTGGTAAAGGAACTGTTATATGTTATTCTCGAGATGAGATGTACCAGATATGTACAATGTGAATAATGATGTATATAAGGTTTTGGACCTTTCAGTAAGAGTTTTCCTTGGAATGGATCTCTTTGAAAAATGGTTTAAATTTTTAGTGATTTTTGTTAATCTATTGTTTATGTTTAATTCCGCTTAATTAGTAATGATTTAATTGTCAGTTTGGCGACTGTCGTCACAAAGTTTGGTATCAGAGCTTAAGGTTCGTTGAGTCTACAGAGACATAGGACTAAGGTGTTGAGTCTGTGTTGGTGTCCTCTAGTATACCCTATAGTGACTTCTGCTTGTGCAGAAGAAAGGGTGACATTTATAAATGACTGGGGAACATGAGGAATACATTGTTGAGGGCAATGTTGTTTCACCAGGAAAGGGTGTAAGGGATCAGGCAAGAGAAGAATGAATGTCTGAGAATTCCCATTTTGACCAAACCAAGATAGAGAATCTTATGTTATGCTCTTGATGGGCAGGTTAGGACAACAATGATGCATATAGTAGACTGGATACTAGCATTACAACCTAGGTTATCAGTCCTCAATACAGAAACTTTGGGCTTTGAAAGGGTTCCTGAATGACATAGTCATGTTGGAACAGTGGAAAATGTGGGAAAGATTAACATATGGCGAGAAAGTAGACTCTGCCATAAGTTTAGACATATAGTATATCTGTGATGGCAGTGCCCAAGAAGGGGCAATGAGCCGAGAATTAAGGAAATGTCATTACAATTCCAGAGACTTTTTCCTAGTGGTTCTAAAAATCCAAAAGTAACAACATGAAATAGCTAGACTCTATGGGTTGAGTCAACCTAAAGCGGTGGATGACCGCGAGGGGTAACAATCAGATAGAGCTTTTTCATTTTGATATGCCTTATCCTGATGTAATCTGATAATCATAACAAGGATTGATGTTATGGATTTCCCTATTGATTGTCCTATGGGGACATAGGGAAGATACGATGAGAACTAGAATTTATATTCTGTTCAGTATTCTTTTAAATGCTTTATAATTTCTCTTATCTGTGTGAAAGAGGACGATGTATATATGTGGTGCTTGGAGAAAATCTAGGAATGTTAAATCATGTGTTTATAAAGACATGAAAAATAAGGAACATGATAGTACATAAAGTGCATACTACCTAATCTCAGTACTTGTATACCCTGGCCAGGTATATAATTATTGGAGATAGGGCAAGTATGGAACTCTTAGATTGTTATCTTTCTGATTACTCTGATCAAGTAGTCATTCTGAGACAATCTAGTGAGTATAACAAAACTGGAAATATGGTATGGACATGTATATCACATCCTAAGTGCAATAAAGTGGAATCTGAGATGATCTCAGATCAATCTGTATGTATGAGGAAATGAAAAGTATAATCCTCATGATAAGAGAATGAGAACAAGGGAGATGATCCTTGTCAGATAAAGCATGTGTGAATAGTAAAGATCTTTTCCCATGATGTGGAAATGGGAAATGTGATAAAATCACAAAATGCTCATGAACATGTTAAACAATAACAAAGAAAGGAATAATGACATGTAATCATCCTTATAATTCCTATGCTGATGACAAGGAACCTAGGATGAAACACGAGTAAATGACTCATGAATAGTTGAAAGTTCATGCAATAATCAGAGGAGATGATAATCTCTTCTCTTTGATAAACAACCCTGGATGATGATGGGGTGATAACAGGAATATGTTCCTTTGTGTTCTTTCCCTTCTGGGACATGGTAATCATGTGGGTCTTATGACACTTGATGTGCATAAGTTAAAAATGTTCAATTGATGGATACTTAGAAAAGTATCAGTTTGTCTTGGACTTTGGTTCCAAGATAAAGATATGTGTAACAAGTAATGTCCCAAGATGAAAGAAAGATGAGGATGTGATGTGTTTTTGACACATGTGATGGATACCAAGATAAGAAATTCTGGTATCTAAGAAGTATCAAGTGATATGGAAAAGTAAAAGCATAACTGCTAATCAACTGATTTATGTGGGTTACCTGGGATGGCCAACTATGAAATCAGTCTAGTTACATAAAATAGTATGGACATCACATGTTAGGGGTTTATGCTCCGCATAAACATAACATCGATAAGGATGTACTATTTGAAGGAACAATTGTAAAATCATTATGGGAAAAGTTTATCAAGCTAAAAATAATTTCTTAGAATACCCCTATCTGGATCTATTAAGGCAACTTATATATAACATATAAAGATACCTCTAAGATAAGTTCTTAATTGATAAGTAACCTCCCTTTATTATAAGAGAATGTACAACTAATGAGATAGTTGGTACAAGTAGTAAGAAAGTTTAATGTTGTGTCAGTAGATTAGATGACACAACAGATATATGACAAGACTTGTAGTCACAAGTGGGTGACAGAACATGACTCTGGTCTTTCCTTTAAAAGTAAAATGCTAAACGAGGAGTATGGGAGACTTCCCAGAATCTTGTCACGTAGAGTTGTAAGTTGAGAAAGGTGACAAATCAGTAAGGTTTGACACCTGAGTTAAATAAGGTGTGTATGATGTTTCTCTGACTAAGAAAAGTATTACCTGACACAAAGTTGACTCTACAGTCAATAATGAAAAAGATAGTGGAATATGTGCCTTGTGTGACAGATTCAATGATAACCCTATGTGGAAGAACTTTGTGTTGATCAAAGTTCTATGTCATCTCCATGACATTAAGATGTTATGTGGAAACTTGACGGTATGATGAATGAATAATATCTGTCTTCCTTTACCTGGGATTTCGGGGACGAAATCCTTGTTAGGGGTTTATAACTTATAACAACCCTGACTTGGGTTATGAGGTAACCCTATTTGTTTTGGCTAATAAAGTTTCTTAGAACTTTAATATAATCCTCTAAGGTGTTTTTTATCATGTGACACACTCATGTTTCAAGTTTGGTCTTGATTGAATGTTGTTTGAGCAATTTTCCTTTGTTTTGGACCAAAGTGCAAATTACCCAAATTGAGGGGCTATAATGCAAAATGTCACATATTGAACATGACTCATGTATTGTAGCATCATTATGTAGAGAATGATGCAAGGTGGTGGCTTGTGGAAAGCCTAAATTCCAAGTTTGAACTTGTTTGAACAATGTTGGTACCTTGTGCACCCATTTTGGTACAAATTGTAATTTACCCAAAATGTGGGGTTGATATGCAAATTACCACCTCTAGAGTGTTCCTATTCCCTCTATGTATCATTTAGAGGATATACAATGAATGATACACCATGTTTGATTCCATTATGAATGATGGTAATCTTGGTGATGAAATGACCAAGAAAAAGGGTTGAATTTGAAAGCTTAACTTGAGTTGTATCAAGTTGAAAAGTTTATATATGAGTGCCTATCGGCCATGGAGCCATAGTACAATCCTAATATCGTTTTTTGAAGTCTTGGAAAGGTCCATATTGTGCAAATCACCTCAAGGAGCTGAGGTGTTATGGCCAACAGGTTTCCTTAGAAAAAGTGTATCGGCTTGACATAAAATAGTGATTAAACCTAGATGACTTATCCAAATGGAAAAGCAATGGATGAATTTGCATATTTAGATGATCCTCAACCTTTTCACATGTCAATCTAAATGTTTATGCATGCATGGACACGTGTCACCCATGCATGACATGTGGCACCTACTAGCTCAAAATGTTGACACCTCAATTTTGCCTTTCTTCATGAACAACAAATATATATACCCCTAGTTTCACCCCTTGGTGCAATTTTGTGACCCTTACCAGCCTCTTACCCTAAGGTATCGTGCATAGAGCTCCCATATCGTGAACGGATTCTGTGGTATCGTGCATGGGCCTTGGGATATTGCCCATGGCAAGACCATATCGCCCAAGTAGGTGATATCGGCCATATAGGGTGATATTGTCCATAGAGTGAAGTGTTTTGACTCCAAGTGAGTTCCATATCGTGCAAGTGAGTATCATATCATGCAAGAGGGGTGTCATGTCGTGAAATAGCACAAGGGTATCGTGCATAGGCCTTGTATATCGTCCATAGGAAGTATATTGGCCATACCATGTTGATATTGCCCATAGCAAGTCGATATCAGCCAATTGAAGTGATTTTGGCCACAAGTGAGGGGGTATCGACCACAAGCAAAGTTCTGTCAGCCAAGAGGAAGTCCATATCGCCCAAGAGTGGTGGGTTGTCGGCCAAGGAGCTAAGAAACTCAAAACTTAACCCTAAGGTAAGATATAGTTGTCTTCAAGCTTGAATTGAAGCATGGAATTAGGGTTATGATCTACCTTTCTTTTCTTCTTCACCAATTGCTTATCCATGGTGATTCCTTGTATATGAAGGAGTTGTGAACGAGCCTTGGACCTTTGATAAAGTCATCTTCAACCTTAGGAACATGGATCTTTGGACCTTGAAGCTTTGAAGTGGTTCTTAAGGCGGGTTATATAACTTGAACTCAATCATGTTATTATTCATCACCTAAATTGTTGTATTTAATGATCTACTTTTAATTCCAAAATTTCTTGAAATAGTTGATGAAATTATGAGTTCTAGTAGTTTCTTAGACCTGTTGACTTGGACTATAATAGTTAGAATAAAGGTCTAGAGCTTGAAGATTGTGATATCACTTTATAAAACTGATATCGGGTGCATGAACATAAGCAAGCACCTCAAACCCGATATGATGATGCACCTATTTCACTAAAATGATATGAATAGGTTTGTAAACCTTACTGAACGATAATGGGGTGTAGTATACACCTCTTACACGACAGGAAGTCTATTATAGACTCCATGCACGATACATGGTCAATTGTATACTTGTAAGATGATAACAAACCCTAATTTCGGTAACCCAATATAAGTGAAGAGTAACAAGTGTTATTGCACGACACACATGGTTGCATGACATAGTTGCACGACATGGTTGCATGACATAGTTGCATGACATGGTTGCACGACACATGACCTTGCATGATAGGGTTGCACGATGCACAACCCTAGACAATATGGTAGCCCGACATGTTGGTGAGTTGATACCTTTTAAGCATCATGGGCAAAACATATATGTACCATGTGCCCATCACAATCAACCCTAACCCAACATGGGTGTTGCAACCTAATATTTGATGATGTATCCCTATATGGTTTGGTGCCCTACACTCTTATTGATTTGTATATTGGGTTGAACCCGATATGGCAAACCCTAATCCGTCATGGCCAACCCTAGATGGTGAGCTGCCCGATATGGTGATTGAATGCAACTCTAGCCTAAAATGGTGATGGCTTAGTACCTCATGCATGACATGGGTAACACATACAAACACCTCTAGCCCGATATGGATGATGGTCATATACCTCCAACCCGATGTGGTGGTGCTTGTACACCTACAACTCGATATGGTGAACATATGCTCATCTTTAAGCTTATACACCTTGTAAAGGTGAGGGTAAGACACTCTTAGGTGTAAAGAGTGTAACACCAAGTGATGGTGTGGTTAATACCTTGATAGGTGAAACACCTAGAGTGGTTGATAATGGTTAATCCTATATCAATAATGCCTTAATCCGAGATGAGTTTATATCATTAATGATGGTTGAATAATTCAATTGTGTGACGTATGATGAATACATTACATGATAAATGTAATGAGCTAGTGCATAAAGTATTAGGATGGGACATACCCTAATACAAGATAAGTTGATGAACTTAAGTATGTTAAAAGTGATGAGGGAAGTGATATATCAAGACATGATAGATATCACATCCAGCACTTCATGGTTGATGCACCTTAAATCCAATATACTTGGATGAGTAACACATGAAGTGTGTCATGTCAATTGTTACATTGAGATGTAATGAGATTAATGCAGTTTGATAAGTGTAAGCTAACATACCTTGAGAAAGGGTTTATCCTAGTTAATAAAGTATGATGTAATCATTCTCTGGTAAGGATGAGATAGAAACTCATACCTTGTGTTGATGATCATTTAATGATAAATGATGAGAATAAATAAGTATGATTGAATACTTATTATATGAACGTTTGCTCCTAGATGTGTGCAGCAATGAATTAGGGTTTGAATTAATAATATGAACTTGAAACCCTATTTGGCAATAAAGGGAAACCCTAACCCTATTAGTTGTTGCCTTATGAAAGGTGACAAGATGTTTAATGGCCTTATGAGTCATGTGAATAAGTTGTTGCCTAGTGAGAGGTGATAAGATGTGCAATGGCCTTGTGAGCCATGTTAATAAGTTGTTGCCTAGTGAGAGGTGAAAAGATGTGCAATGGCCTTGTGAGCCATGTGCATAAGTTGTTGCCTAGTGAGAGGTGACAAGATGTGCAATGGCCTTGTGAGCCATGTGAATAAGTTGTTGCCTAGTGAGAGGTGACAAGATGTGCAATGGCCTTGTGAGCCATGTGAATAAGTTGTTGCCTAGTGAGAGGTGACAAGATGTGTGATGGCCTTGTGAGCCATGTGAATAATTGCACAACAAGTGAAATGAATACCTTGGTATGAGGACCTAGAGGTAATGGTTACCTGTTATAGAAGTAACAATGTTATGTGACGATCTATGGGTTTGAATACCCATATCCAGCAATCATGATAATGATTATGTGAAGGGATGAGAATTCCCATTAATGTGATAAGGGACTGAGATCCCAAGAATCATGTGTTTTAAAGATTTGAAAAGTACGTGATAGATGTATTATACCTTTCTTTGTAGCATTTGTCATAATAGTTCATGTGTGAAAACTTGACTGATGATAAAAGAATATGGTAATGCACTTAATTAATCAAGTGGAATTTTATCATGTAGTGCCCTGGCCATAGATCCATCATCATCAGCAGCTGGTGATGGTGAAACGGGTTGTCCTATGGGTTAATCTGGAGCACATATTGTTGAATATACGGGGTTGCTCCTAGCCACAAATAGGAAGGTTAGAGTACAACTTCGGTTGTAGACTCTAGAGCACGATTTCAGGCCCGTGGCTCAGTGTGATAAGAGCATGATGAATAGGCCCATGGCTCAGTGTGATAGAGCATGAATGTGTTCATGGCTCAGGGAGCACGATGAACTGGCCTGTGGCTCGATTCACTAGCGCCGACACCTGTACCAAGGTGGGCTAGGCAGAGGGTAGCCTGACCCTGTGTGACTAAGGTCACTTAAGCAAGAGACTGCAGTCCTTCTTGTGGTCTCGCATTGACTGAGACATGGGAGGTCATGTAGTCCGGCTCTTCCATGGACCTTGTATGGTACCGATTTTGACTTTGCAATGGTCAGTTGGATTTGAGCGGTACGGCTCACTTCCTCAGGGCATAAGTGTGATTATAAAATGTAATCAGCCGTATAGCATGTTTGCTTAAGGATTGAATATGAAAATCATTGGATGATGTTACATTTCTTTTATGCATCCTTAGTGGATAGATGTTATTTATGTTTCTAGACATCTACTTTAGTTCCTAATATCCATCACTTACTCCTTCTATACCTAGGGCTACTACTTATCTTTTTGAATATGTACTCTACCCTACTTAGCTTCTTATAAGGTGATCTTAAGTAAGAACATGAGAATTCATCTGGCGGACAACTATAATGTTGCTCTGATACCATATTATAACACCCTCCCTAAGCACACACATGCACATAGCGGAAGCAACACTAAGTTATCCATAACTCATGCACACAAGGGGGCATTACTTAAAACTGGCATTCATAACAACAATATAATCAATCACACAAAGTGAAAATATGAAACATTCTCATAATCATTCTTACAAAAGGAACATAATGGATATCACATGGAAAACTAACTCAAAATCTCGAGACATAGTCTCTACTCTAAAGTTATAAACAATTAAAACATATTGCTAAGTCTATAAACCTGAGGATCATCTTATAGTTGGCACCCCACCAAAACTTATCCTTGTGCTTGAGTCTTTGGGATCCTTTTCACTCCTGCTTCTCACCTCCAGACATCTCGTCCCCAACCATGCATTAAAAAAAAGTCATTAGAGTAAGTGGCATGAGTATTCTAAAATATATATTGTTGAAGGACTAAATGGGATATTATAAACATGAAACAAACATTAAGCTCTGAATAAAATCTAAAACATAAAATCTCTTATTTCTTACTCTGAATTCTTATATTATTCTGGAGTCATGTACTCTGGTACATGAATGTCATGACCTACACCAAAGTGCCTAGGTCATACTTATCTTATCTAGTTTCCTCTCATCATACTCATGGATGAGGTTATGGGCATCTCAAATCTAAGGTATCTTTTACTTACGATTTTTATCTAACTGTGGGCCATGTTCTACCATGTGCAACACCCATATTCTCACATAATACTTAACTTTTAAACATCAACCTTATTAAGGAATCTATTTCACTTCTTAATTTCTTAGATCGCTATATATATATATAAGAAACCTTGATGACATGTTCCTATTTGAATTCTCAATATATGGTTACATCTATGTTTAAGAGATATGATAGAACTATATTTTCTTATCCTTCTTATGAACTTAACTTCATGATCTAGAATCATTCCATGACACATCACTACTTCAGGTATTGAGCATATGAATTTCTACAACCATAAGCACATAAAATCTTTCTTACACATTCAACTTAGAATGTAGGACATGAAGGTCTTATCTAAGAAGCATGTAAATGTACTTGGTTTGATAAATATAAATACTCATGGGAATGAACCACTTACCTCTTATGAAGAAAATCTAGTTACTAAGAAATCCCTAATCACGTTCACAAGTTAAAGAAACCTAATTACCCTGTTCAGTCAATGATCATTCATTAATAATTATAGCCACCTTGGGTTCTAGGGTTTTAGGGTTCTTATCTAAAACAAGAAGCTTAGGAGTCAAACCAGACTCTAAAACTTAGACCATGAGCTAGGTCTCGAAAAATAGATCAAAATACATATATAACTTGACCCTATTGGATATACCTCCTAATTGCTATGATTTATGCAATATAAAGGCGATCATGATTACCTGATGTGGAGCTAAATGGATCACAGGCAGGATCCACCTAGGGAGGAATCTGCTTGACCAGTTCGCCCCCTTCTCCCTCAGCAGCTCGCGGATGGGGGGTTTACTCTGTTTTACAGAGTACCAAGTCGGGGCTTCTCAGCAGTGCTCCAGGCGAAGTTAGCTCCAGATCTTGCTCGACGATGAGGCCATTGTGATCCCTGGTCTTACTCCCAAGCCCATCGACCAAGCTCCATCACCATGTGGTCCTGCACATGCTTGTGGAAGACAAAAGTGGCTCCCCTATTTCACGCTAGAAATAGGGCGACGTCGCCTGAACCTTCTCTGACATAGCTGGATTGACGACCATGCCACTGCACTATGCATTGAGACCTCCAATCACAGCGGACTGGTCTCCATGGCAAGGGCGGCTCATCTTCATTCATCAAGGGTCTAGGGTCACAAAACCTAGAGTCATAGTCTCTTCCTGTATCACTACCAATGAATAGGATGAGTAGCAAAATTGTTGACCACAACCACAACTGTGGTGAGGAGAGTCTGCTTAGGAAAAGACGACGAGGGTTTTCCCAGATTGTGGATGATCCTCAGTCATCGGTGAGGGAGTTCGTATATATAGGCAGGGATATAGGGATGAGCCATAGTCCAAAGCAGTAGGGTTTTGTTGGGCTCTGAGGAGTCCCACGAATACTGGGAATCTAACTTTGGTTTAGACCAAAGTCCGTGTGACACACTAAATACCTCTAAACTATAGGTTTGTTAATAACTTGATAACTTTTTATTAATAATTACTGATGAAACTTTCCAAAATGTTTTGAGAGGGCATATGAGATCATTTTAGCCTCAAATTTCAAAAATAGGAACATCGTTGGATCTAGAATATCCCTAAGCAAGTACTTTCTAGTTTTGATGACTAAAACTTAAATTATTATCATAATGTAATTTACATCACTTATGTAAATTCGATGCATTATGGTTGCTCCCAACCAAAATGATTTTCCCATTTAAGGGTCAATTAGTGTTTATCTCAGTTCATTTGAGTCTATTGGATGAAATTATCCCAATCATCGGTCATATACTTGTTGGTGATCTAATGCATTAAGGAGAGAGAAAGTTCATTATATATAATTACCATTGAATTAACTATCATCATGAAGAATGAAACTATGACACTCATCTTTATATTATTAAAGAGAAAATATATTCTATTTACTTGGGTTATTTACATTGAGGCTCAAATTTGATTTCAACTAGTGAGAAATTTTATGAAAACCCCAAAGTTTATTTAAATCAAAAATTGGGATGTTACAATTCTACCCACCTTAAATGAATTTTGTCCTCAAAATTCTTCTAGTCTACCCATCTTAGGGCTTTGCATATTATACATACAATTATCTCTAATATTTTCTAATTGGCCCATAAACATGTGCATGGTGAAAATTTCTCATGGTTATCATTATTAAGCATACATGTGCATGTACTACTAATGAATTTTGAGATATAAACTATACATTTACCATCTATCATGGCAAGGACCCTATATATATCCTTTTCACTATGGCTAGACTAGGGTTCTGGTTCCCTTAAAACTAACTCACTTATCTATGCCAAAATATCTACCCTTCATTCACATGCTCAATCTTACTATGTGTATGATTAGGTTTAGATGACTATATGTCTCAAACCTTTAATGCCAACACTTGTTTTCTTTGTTGCCTTTGGGTACATGCCGGCCGGTCATATATTCATAGGTGACATGTCTTATCACACTTATCTTAGCACTTCCTCGTGCACATGTCCCATACCACATGCACTTGAAAGGACAAGACAAGCATGATTATGCACATAACATTCTCTCTGCAAAACCCCATAAGCATGTGTCCCATACCACAAACTTGTGAGAAAAAGAGAGACAATACTATATACAACTATAGTGTTAACATAAAAAGTGTAAAACATCTAGACACATAACCCTAATCCTTATTCAAACATTTGTCTCTTATCTAGACATCTATTTTAGTTCCTAATATCCATCACTTACTCCTTCTATACGTAGGGCTACTACTTATCTTTTTGAATATGTACTCTACCCTACTTAGCTTCTTATAAGGTGATCTTAAGTAAGAACATGAGAATTCATCTGGCGGCCAACTATAATATTGCTCTGATACCATATTGTAACACCCTCCCTAAGCACACACATGCACATAGTGGAAGCAACACTGAGTTATCCATAACTCATGCACTCAAGGGGGCATTACTTAAAACTAGCATTCATAACAACAAAATAATCAATCACACAAACTGAAAATATGAAACATTCTCATTATCATTCTTACAAAAGGAACAAAATGGATATCACATGGAAAACTAACTCAACATCTCGAGACATAGTCTCTACTCTAAAGTTCTAAACATTAAAACATATTGCTAAGTCTATAAACCTGAGGATCATCTTATAGTTGGCACCCCACCAAAACGTATCCTTGTGCTGGAGTCTTTGGGATCCTTTTTGCTCCTGCTTCTCACCTGCGGACATCTCGTCCCCAGCCATGCATTAAAAAAAAGTCGTTAGAGTAAGTGGCATGAGTATTCTAAAATATATATTGTTTAAGGACTAAATGGGATATTATAAACATGAAACTAACATTAAGCTCTGAATAAAATCTGAAACATAAAATCTCTTATTTCTTAATATGAATTCTTATCTTATTCTGGAGTCATGTACTCTGGTACATGAATGTCATGACCTACACCAAAGTGCCTAGATCATACTTATCTTATCTAGTTCCCTCTCATCATACTCATGGATGAGGTTATGGGCATCTCAAATCTAAGGTATCTTTTACTTACAATTTTTATCTGACTGTGGCCACCATTATACAATAAGTCCTCCTTATTTGGCATATCTACGCCCTGAATTTGGTACCAAGGTACCTTGAAATGGCACTACATGCCCTGAATGACACCGAGGTGTCTCTGAATTGGCGTGACTATGCCCTGAATTGGTGCCACAACACCTCTGAATTGGAGTAACACTCCTCTGAATTGGCAACAGATGCCTCTGAATCGTCTCGGGACTACTGAATGAGGACTTATCATATAATGTCTTATGTGAAGGTTTCGACTTATTTATCTTAAGTCTAAACTTACTTAATTCTTAATCTAAACTGAATCTGAATACTGATAGCTTTACTGAATACTGAATCTGAACTTATCTTATATTAAAACTGAACACTGAAAGCTAAACTTATCTGAAACTGATTACTGAGTACTGAGCATGTATTGAATTCTAAATCTAAATCTGAATCTGAATCTTTTATTCTTAAGTGATAAACTTAATCTAGAACTGAATGTGAATATGGATCTCAATTACTTCATAATTGAGATTGGGTCTAAAACCCTTACCATGTATCTTTATTCAAAATCTGGCTACTCACACAGTGAGTAGTCTAAGTCTGAATCTAAATCTCTTATTCTTGAGTTCTAAACTGAATCCATTATTGGATTAGATCATGTATCTCATTATCTAGGTAAACTTTATTCTAAAACTCTGATTTGGTAAGATTATTTCATTATACCAATTATATCATACATGAGTCTAATGTCTTATGAGACAAGATCTGAAATGAGTATAGAAATACTAAATATACAAAAAGTAACTTAAGTAATGTGTATAGATAAAGTATGATATATGATTCTTGGCAAGATAATTCATTCTCTGTTAAAACCTAATCAAAATCTGATCTTAATGGACTTTAAGTCTTAAATCATAAACCATAGAATATAAATCTTAGAAAATCTTAACTTGCATCTTAAACATACTCAATTTAGATAAAATCTCATTAAGTCTGATCTCAATACATTTGTATGAACTTAAATCTTATACCTTAAGGTAGAAATCAAATAGATTCTCATCGTGCAACTCAATCATGACTTAATATCTCATAATTTGATAATACCATCACAAACTCATGTTGCAATATCTTTAATGCCACTAGTAAATTTATCCCAGAAATTGGGCCATTGTCTACCATGTGCAACACCCATATTCTCACATAATACTTAACTTTTAAACATCAACCTTATTAAGGAATCTACTTCACTTCTTAATTTCTTAGATCGCTATATATATATAAGAAACCTTGATGACATGTTCCTATTTGAAATCTCAATACATGGTTACATCTATATTTAAGAGATATGATAGAACTATATTTTCTTATCCTTCTTATGAACTTAACTTCATGATCTATAATCATTCCATGACACGTCACTACTTAAGGTATTGAGCATATGAATTTCTACAATCATAAGCACATAAAATCTTTCTTACACATTCAACTTAGAATGTAGGACATGAAGGTCTTATCTAAGAAGCAAGTCAATGTACTTGGTTTGATAAACATAAATACTCATGGGAATGAACTACTTACCTCTTATGAAGAAAATCTAGTTGCTGAGAAATCCCTAATCACGTTCGCAAGTTGAAGAAACCTAATTACCCTGTTCAGTCAATGATCATTCATTAATAATTATAGCCACCTTGGGTTCTAGGGTTTTAGGGTTATTATCTAAAACAAGAAGCTTAGGAGTCAAACCAGACTCTAAAACTTAGACCATGAGCTAGGTCTTGAAAAATAGATCAAAATACATATATAACTTGACCCTATTGGATATACCACCTAATTGCTATGATTTATGCAATATAGAGGCGATCATGATTACCTGATGTGGAGCTAAATGGATCACAAGCATGATCCACCTGGGGAGGAATCCGCTTGACCAGCGCGCCCCCTTCTCCCTCAGCGGCTCACGGACGGTGGGTTTCCTCCTCTGTTTCCTCTGTTTTACAGAGTACCATGTCAGGGCTTCTCAGCAGCGCTCCAGGTGAAGTTAGCTCCAGATCTTGCTCGATGATCAGGCCATTGAGATCCCTGGTCTTCCTCCCAAGCCCATTGACGAAGCTCCGTCACCATGTGGTCCTGCACACGCTTGTGGAAGACAAAAGTGGCTCCCCTATTTCACACTAGAAATAGGGCGATGTCGCCTGAACCTTCTCTGACATAGCCGGATTGACGACCAGGCCACTGCACTATGCATTGAGACCTCCAATCATAGCGGACTGGTCTCCATGGCAAGGGTGGCTCATCTTCATTCATCAAGGGTCTAGGGTCACAAAACCTAGAGTCATAGTCTCTTCCCGTATCACTGCCAATGAATAGGATGAGTAGCAAAACTGTTGACCACAACTATGGTGAGGAGAGTCTGCTTTGGAAAAGACGACGAGGGTTTTCCCAGATTGTGGATGATCCTCGGTCATCGGTGAGGGAGTTCATATATATAGGTAGGGATCTAGGGATGAGCCATAGTCCAGAGCAGTAGGGTTTTGTTGGGATCTGAGGAGTCCCACAAATACTGGGAATCTAACTTTGGTTTAGACCAAAGTCCGTGTGACACACTAAATACCTCTAAACTATAGGTTTGTTAATAACTTGATAAATTTTTATTAATAATTACTGATGAAACTTTCCAAAATGTTTTGAGAGGGCATATGAGATCATTTTAGCCTCAAATTTCAACAATAGGAACATCGTTGGATCTAGAATATCCCTAAGAAGGTACTTTATAGTTTTGATGACTAAAACTTAAATTATTATCATAATGTAATTTACATCACTTATATAAATTCAATGCATTATGGTTGCTCCCAACCAAAATGATTTTCCCATTTAAGGGTCAATTAGTGTTTATCTCAGTTCATTTGAGTCTATTGGATGAAATTATCCCAATCATCGGTCATATACTTGTTGGTGATCTAATGCATTAAGGAGAGAGAAAGTTCATTATAAATAATTACCATTGAATTAACTATCATCATGAAGAATGAAACTATGACACTCATCTTTATATTATTAAAGAGAAAATATATTCTATTTACTTGGGTTATTTACATTGAGGCTCAAATTTGATTTCAATTAGTGAGAAATTTTATGAAAACCCCAAATTTTATTTAAATCCAAAATTGGGTTGTTACAATGTGATATAATGTTAACCTAAAGATGTTAACCTAATAATGTATATATATATATATATGTATATATATGTATATATAGGTATATATATGTATATATGCATATATATATGTATATCTATATGCATGTATATGTATATGTGTATATATATGTATATATATGTATATGTATATATATGTGTATATGTATATATATATATATTTATACATATATATATGTATATATATGTATATATGTATATATTTATCTATATATATGTATATATATGTATAGATGTATAGATATATATGTATGTATATATATATATATATATATATATATATATATATATATACATACTAGTGAATGGCACACTTACACCTGCACGTGACATATAAAATTTGTTGGAATTGCGATAGAAAAATACTATAATGTTAATATTGTTAAATAATAAAAATTGAATTTATAAATGTATGTTTTATGTTGACAATTTGCTTTCATAAATAATAAAATACATATTAATTTTGTAACTGAAAGTTCATTATGTGATAAAAATCTGCAGGTGATGTCAGGCGTCTATTTTCCTATCCAAAATTGAAGTTTAATGAACTCATCCTCATATGAACAATCAAAGAGAGGTGGATACGTGATTGGAGAAGAAAATATGAGTTTAATAATTAATAAGAATCTGTAAATAAATAAATAATAAATATTATAGTATACTATCTCACTTTTTATCAATGCATGTGCTCACTTTTTAATGATTTAATCCTAAAGATTTTATAATTTGATATCGAACCTTTCACATATGAAAAAAAGATTAGTGTAAATATTCAGTCAATTTAATAATATAATCGTATATGGAGTTAAAATACTTACAGTTCTAATGATTATTTTGGCAAAATGTTGTGTTTCAACTATAATTATTGATGATTTTGTATTTGTTGTCACACGAAGCTTCAGAATGACTTTTGCGGTAAGTATATACAAATAACAATCATAAAAAGATTGTATCATAAAACATAAATGGGAATATAAATTATATGGAAAACAAAAGTACCAATTCAGATTTTAAGATAGATACAAAAGAAAATTAAAAAGTAATGTTGTGTTTTATGTCAAATAAAAGACTCATACATTCTTGCTTAATATCTAAGGGAACTACACCTAAGACTTTAGTCGTTTGCTTCATTATTGTTGGCGTCTCTTGTGCTTCAAGAAAAAATGGTTGGGTATCTTGTGCTTTGACATGAAAATGCAATTGATTCCATTTTGCCTTAGATAATATGATATCAACCATATCTTCACCATTTTTCTATATTATTGATGTAAAGTGCATTAATATTCTATGTATATGTATAAAAATATAGAGTACATGTGAGTGGATATTATTTAGCTCTACAACGGTATAACCAAGGAGATGATGCACAACTGTGTCAAATAATGTTAATTTAATAGAATCAAAAGCGTCCATGACTTCAACTTTCACAATGTACATATAATAAAAAAAGAAATATTAATTTACAAGAAAATCATAATATATAGATGTATTACATAATAAAAGAAGCTAAATTGCATGAGGGTACTCTCTTTTGCTGCACATTTGGGGCAGACCCTGCCTTGACCATTTTCATCATATACTTTATTGCTACACCTCACACATGCATTGTACCAAAGGGTTTGATCACGGTAAATCTGTATAACCGTCACCTTAATTCCATAAATGTGATCCTAAAAATATTCAACATGATATTTTCATATTATAAACATTTAAGTACTTGTATAAGTTACAAACTGTCATTACTTACTTTGCATAGTGTCCCACTCTGTAGGGATTCATGCAAGATGGAAATATTGATCATTATTGCCTCTATATTCTCTTTTTGCATGGACACATTCACAAGTGATGAAGAACCAACACCGCTTTCAGGCAACCTATTTAATTTATAGAATTCAATTTAGAAAGAAATATATATGAACTACCATTTGAATGTGTAATATGAAAATGACTACCTTGACTTCATTTCCTCAACTCATGGAAATGGGGGGTTAAAGAGAAGTCTTGTTGTGTAAGTGCTTGACATGTATAAACCTATAATTAAATTAAAATAATATAAAATAAGTCTCACAAATAGAATTATACTTATTGATTGTGTATTACCTTCGAATCATCGAACTTGCAATCCAGTAATAACAACTATACTTCTCATTTCATACTGTGCTTTCAAGTTGTCATGTGACATCACAACTATTTCACCCCACAATGAGCACTTAGCCATAGTGTGCCTAAATACCATAAATATATATATAAGTGTTAGTAAATGAATACTTTATTTTAGTGATTGAGTAATTACAATTATATGTATTGATTACATTTCATTTTTTAATATGATGTCACACTTGGCAACCTGTTGACCTGGTTTCTTCGTAATGCTTTGAATATCATCAACATTAGTAATCATTCCAATGACATCTGTAATTAGCATAGAAGATTTATGAATATTATAAAATGATATTATAAATGAAATTAAAGTAAAAATACCTATAAGAAATGTCTTCTTATCTTGAAGACCCTGAAAGTCATCAAACTCAATAAACTGGAATGAGTAAACAGGTATTTTTTCGCAATCTTCAGATGCTTCAGCAACCACACAGTTTTTGTTAATTATGCACTCTTTATTCCGCTTTGCATTTCTATAGTCATTGTGAATGTCTTCGACACATACATTATTCAATACATGACACTTTCCTTCATTAAAAGTATTACTGAATTGGTTAACCGCATCACCAACTAAACTGGCTTCCATCCTCTCTCCCTTAGAAGAAAGAAAAGATACATTGAGGCATCACATAAACACATGAATGTATTTTAAATAAGAACAAATTAAGAACTTTGTAATCTATTATACCTCTTCATCGATAAATAACAATTTCTTCTTCATTCTTCCCCTTGATATTTCATGTGCTTTCCATTCAAAGGCCACACGAACCTTTAAATTCCAGTGTAGGTATCGATATATACGTCAAAAGGGGGTATAGTTATCTTTTTTCATCCTATTATAACACATAAAAATGTTAGTTTAGCAAAGTTTTATTTACAAATAATCAACATGAAATACTAAAGATAGAAGGATACCATCAATAAAGGATAATACTTCTTTGTATACTATATTTTTTGTAAATATTCCACCATTGAAATTCTTCTCTCCTAGTTTAACCAACACCTTCGTTGTATTTTGGGATGTCCCTCTTGATAGTGCTACATACAACTGTCCATAAGAGAATACAGGATGGGGCAAATGAATTCCGACATTACGGATAGTTTGACCCTGTGACTTATTTATTGTCATTGCAAAACTCAAACGCTTAGGAAATTGTTTCCATTTAAAAGCAAATGGAATACCATCATTGTCAGGCATTATAAGAGGTATTCTAGGTATGAAAACTCTTTTTCCCCGTGCTTGACCAACTGTAACCTTTGCATCAATTATATTTTTCTAAAACCCTTTACAAACTAGTCGTGTACCATTGGATAACCCATTTGTCGAATCAATATTTTGCAACAACATTATAGGACCGTTTTTCTTTGGCTGCAATACATGAGGGGGAAAACCATTTGGAACCAGTGAATTGAGGAATTCTTCAGGGTAGTTATGATTTTCATCATGAACAACACTGTCAAAACTTTAATATGTAATCTCCTCCCCAGGAAATTTTTATATGAGATCATTATTCATTTTGTCAACATACTCATTCTTTGTGCATAATATTGCATGATTCATCATGTAGCCAGTTGACATTGCATTATCACCAAGAGATGGAAAGACATGTTGTATGAGTCATTTCTTAGAGGTAGCATCATCTATGTACTCAAGAACCATTTCATGTGGGAGGCGAACGTAATCTTCATCGAATACTAGTTCTATTCCTTATCCTATGCGTTGTAGAAATTTTGAGAAGGTGGAATCTGACAACACTCGCATATTTTTCTTTAGTTTTAGTTTGTGCGTTTTCTTCCAAAGAAATGACTTTATAAGACTTGCATCAATTGTCTCACCTCTAGTTGCACGTTGAACAACAGGCAAAACTTGTCAGAAATCACCACCAAAAACTACCACTTTCCCCCCGAATGGTAGGCTTGATCCCATGATATCTTGCAAAGTGTGATCTAAGGCTTCAAAGGTTTGTCTACTTGTCATGGATGCCTTGTCCCATATAATTAATTTTGCCAATCTAAGAAGTTCTTCTAGACTACTCTGTTTGCTTACGTTACAAGTTGAATTGTTTTCAACTTTAATTGGAATTTTGAATCTACTATGAGTAGTTCTCCCCCCAGGTAAGATCGATGCTGCAACCCTAGATGTCGATGTTGCAATTTCTATGACACCCATAAACCTTACTTTTGCTAACAATGCCTTGTATAGAAATGTCTTTCTAGTTCCACCAGGACCATCGACAAAGAATACACCTGGTTGGTTTCCCATTATGTAGTTGAATATCTCATTGAATTAATGTTGTTGGTCATTGTTTAGTGATGAAATGAATGATAGATCCTATTTGCATACTTGTATATTCATCTCTTCAATAATTTCACGTGACATATTTTGTCCAATATTTATTGAAAAATCATCATCAACAGTTGGCCAGTCATAATCCTCTATATACTTCCCCATGCTCTCAAGAATAGATTTAATATTTTGTAGCACTCTCTACTCCAACTGATGCTCATCGGTGATTCCGGTCCTACAAAAATCTTCCGATTTATCATTGAGGCTTGCATCCCACAAAGCTCTTACATTTGTTGGTTCACAATAAACTAATATTGTAGAAAACAATCTCTATAGCGAAGCTTGGAAATCAAAATGTGTTGCCTCACTTAAACATTCTAAAATTGTATCGTCACTCTCAATAAGACCTCGATGTTCAACTGAAAGTTTGAATGTTGGTTGGATAACACCATTTCCGGTCCTCAAACTCTCAAATTAAGTTGAACCCTTTACATGATTTAGTAATATCCTCAAATAATACCTCTCACCTTCAACATGATTTACAGTAATGATACAACCAATAACCTCTCTTTGCTTTCTTTTCTTCCAAAATTTTCCAGAGTTATTCTACACATAATGCTCATGGATTTGTTTATAAAGATATTGATGAGATTCTTCATCGTGCGAGTTTGTCACAAAATACCCAGTGAGCATTGTCCTACAAACACCATCTCGTTCCATAACATTTTGCAAGTTATCATCTTCTAAGAATGTGACATTATGCATGTTAGGTAGATGCAATTGCAAGGAAACTACTTATGGTTGTATTTCACTAAGTTTGAACTCAAATATCCTCCACATTGCCTCCGGTGGAGATATCCATCGAGCATCTCTAAATTGATTCACCTCATTAACAGTCTGGTCTGCAATATCTGGAGCTATGTTGACTGAAGCCTTATCATGCCCCTTATATATATACTTGAAGAGATATTTGATTGCTTTGATGCTCAAACATACCTCTACGTTAATATGACACCTATATCTATATAACAAATATGGATTATATGGCACCACCCATCTATTATCTAGTTTGTATCCTCTTACATCAACAGTGACTCCATTGTGTCTTATCCTATAAATTGGATATGAATCTATGCCTTGCATGGTATTGGAACAAAAATTCCTTAGATATCGGAAGTGACACTCCCTGTTTACCATGCAAGAGTTTTTAGGGTTTAGGACACCACACAGTCCATGAAACATGTGTTTGACAACCAATGCGTGTAATAAAGGATATCGTTCAGGATCTGGAATTTCAGCACAAACTATGTTATCATACTGATCTGGATTGATGATCTTATAGTCACATTTCATGATGATAAGAATGTGTGCATGCGGAAGTCCTCTTTTCTGAAATTCAATAACATGAACATGTGCCTCTATGATGCTAAATATATTTTTCTTAAATAGTTGGTCCTTTAGATCCTCCAATTTTTCTTTGAAAACCCTAGCTGTTAAATCAGTTCTGTTTTGAGCAAGTTATCTAGGGAATAACTCTATTTTTATCTCATCCCATCTGGATTACATGTCATTGTTAAAAATATATCAGGTTTGCCATATCTTTGTACCAATGCCATGGCATCCATGTATCTATGACGCATATCACGTGGTCCTCCAATAAAGGATGAAGGTAATACAATTCTTTTACCTACCATGCTGCTATCGACTTCTCCTGATCTAATGCTATTAGTGATTCCTTGATACAAATCAACACGTATTCACTTTTGCTCCTTTGTGATATAGTTTAAACGTGTTGATTCTATTTTGATGTACATTTTGACAACATATTGTTGAAGGATACGACCCGCATGCAATAAGATTGATTTGTCAATCACTCAAATTTGTAGTTTATAACAGTAGTATTCTCTCGCTGATATCTTGTTTCTACCACCACCATCTAAAAAACATATGAGAATGATGTGAAAAAGAATTTTTTTAATATTGGTACATAATTTGTTAATCTATGAATATATATATTCTACTAACTTGCTACGTTCGAGCCCATCACATCCTCAATAGAATGCGATGAGTTATGTAGCATGGAATCCCATGGCACACCAACTTTGGGGAGGTGTGGATGTGTTACAACCCTGATTTTGGGTTCATTTGCCGAGAAATGTAATTTCTCATATTAACGATATTTGAACAAATAATCTGGTTCGAATAAATGTATTTTGTTTACAATAGCCTTGATGTTTGTGTTGTGGGCTTTATTGGCTATTGGGCCCAAATAACAAGGAAATTCAATTAATAAATGAATAATTGAGTTTTTAAGAAAAGGAAGAGGTAGAAACCTCTAGAAGGCAAAGAGATGTAATCCAAGGATGGATTTGTGCCTCTTGGGTTCCTTAGGTTCCAAGGAGTCCAAAGTTGCAAAAAGAAAGCAATAAGAAAAAAAAAGGATTAATTAAGTATTTCTTTAGTAAGAAAGATATTGAAAATAATGTTAAAATGTTGGAAATAAGTGGGAAAAAAGTATAATTGAGTGATCCTTTGTAGATTTTCGTATCCCAAGGATTCCTAATGATAAAATGAATACCAATGAGGAAAATAAAAGAGAAATCCTCAAAAAGAATTTTTTTAATGAGAAATAAACAAGATAATGGGAAATAATGCATATAGATGCATCTAGAAGGATAATAAGTATCCAATAAAAAGAATTACGAAATAATGGAGTGTCTTGGGATCCAAGGAGTCCCAATAAAGAGGAAAGAAAGAGAAAATACCAAAATTTGCAAAATAAAAGATAATATGATACATTATTAATGATTTTGGTGGCATTATGAAAAAGGAAGTGATTTCTATTAAAAGTAGATAGAAATTTGTGCCAAAGAATTAAAAAGCAAACATAAGGTGAATAAGAGAAGGGGAATTTCGAATTTCCTAATATCCAAATGATAGAGAATATCCAAAGGATAAAAAGAAAGAGAGAGAATATACTTCTCATTGAAGGGATTGATTTCCTACTTGGAAAGGGACTCTTTGTTTCATGAATAGCTGACCTAGGGCTTCTTTCCTCACCCCTATATAAAGAGTGGAACCCTGGTTCAAGTTTCAAAAGAAATCCCACATGACTCTCTCCTTCTCTTCTTCATCTTCTTTGATAAAACCCTAATAGAGGGTGTAGATCGATCCCTGGAGCAGTGAGGATCGTGCGAGGAGAGTGTGATGCTTCTACATTGTCAGAGAGGCTGGACAACCGTCACGTTGGCTCCCTGCACCTGCACGATGCCACAGGTTAGCTGCATGTCAGCCAAGGCAGCAAACCTGTTGGGCCCGATCCCGGCCGACTGGCCACATTTTGAAGGCATCCCCGCCAGCACGAGGGCACGACGGGAGAGGGGGTAGGAGCCATGGTGGCCAACGGGTTCAAACCAGGAAGTGGAGTTGTGTTGTGGACAGCTAGGGCAGCCGCGTCACGGCTGGTCCAAGGAGGAAGACGATCAACTGTTCGCTGGATGGTCCTGCCCCTCCATGGGCTGAAGACCCACTTAACTTATCAGGGTTAAAATTGACATTCTGTTATAATTCCTAATCAGACAACATTGCATGAAGATAGAGGCGACGTGGCACCCTCTCATTGGATGTGGTAAGTGATTTATTGAAAAAATAATATCTAATGATTGCTAACTCCGATTAGGACAAGTAATATATGAATTTTGATCAGAAGAACACAAAGAATCCAATAAAAATAGTTTTATAGCATGTATCTGATCATAGTTCGAAATGTAGTATAAATTATCATCTTTAATGAATTAAAGATTAAGAAACCCTATTTTGAAATGAATAAAGTGTTTAATAGGGTTTAATGGATCATTAGAGTTGATGTTATTATGTTAAATGTAAAAAGGTACATTATGTTCAAAAAGGAAGAACTTTGCATGTGATTAGTCTAATTTAGAGTTTATGTGCATAAATATGCTTGAAATTTGAAAAGGATATAAAGTTATCATCTTTAATGATTTAATTAAGGAAAACCCCTTAGATTTGATGATAGATGGATTTAATGTTGTTCAATGGATAATTCAAGCTAATATTAACCTATTGTTAATAAAAGTGAAAATAGGATCTAAAAAGATGATCTTTTTATATAATTGGCTTAATTTAGGGTTTCATGCATGATTATGCATTAATGAGCTTGAAAACCCTAATTTAGGAGAATATGTCTTTTAATTGGTTTAATTGTTCAAATCCATGAATAAATAGGGATACGATGATCCTAAGTCAATTTGGGTATAAAAGACTATTAAAATGGATAATTTGAGCAATTAGGGTTTATATGAGTAGAAAAGAGTATTTTAGGGTTTGTTGACCTAAAAGGGATAAAGTTTGAAGAATTGATCTAAGAAACCCTAATGAAGATTAATGAAACCCTAAATGGATACAAAAACCCTAGAAAGTGAATCCAAGTCAATAAAGTAGATTCTTGATAAAGTGTGTAATAAATAGAGTGCATATTCTTTTCAGGAATTATGTGATGGTTGAATTGCTTGCTTGGATTTCTTTCTTGGTTGGGTTTACTTAATTCTTGTGAAATCATCAAATCAGGTATGTCATTACGCTTATGAATAATCACTTTAGTTTCACGGTGATTTCCAAATGTTTTATCGGTTGCTTGAAAATAACTATTGGATGATTTTATTTCATGCAACTATAGAGTGAATATGACTATCACTATGAATATACATGTATAACTGGCTAGATCCGGGTCCACCTCTGTGGCTGGTAGAGGCTAAAAAGGGGTAACTTAGAGTAACGTCTAGGTTATCGTGGGTTAGAAATTGGCCTACCAAGTGTAGTGCCATGAGACCCATTAGCCTGTCATGAGTTAAGGAGTGGGCTACTTACGAGTAGTGCCATGTGACTCAACCCTAGAAACGGGTTCACCTATAGGTGGGACCATGAGGGGTTTAATGGGGATCTACCATAAGGAAGGTAGTATCCAGGTCCACTGTAGGGATAGCACAGAGGATAGGGTAATCGTGGATCGTGGAGTTATATTTTAAACATAATATTAGTTGTTAAATGATTAATTGAATGATTATGTTGTTATCGTAGTTGCACGTTTATTGTTTCCTCCACATACCAACTTCGGCTGACTGATGTTTTGTTTGTCGGCATTTTAGTTTCAAGCCAAAAGGACAAACAGTAAATTTTCATATTGCAAATACATGAAGTAAAATGCAAGGAGGATTAGTTAGAGTAGAATGCATACATGGATAGAAGTTTAGAAATCCAAAGTTTTCAGAAGATATGAAATTTTTTATTACAACTTTTCAGTATAGATTGTTGAAATTTAATAATTGTTCTTGGTTAAGTGTCGAACCTTTGATCTGGAAGTTATGGGTGCGGCTTCGACCTCTCAGTCTCCCTTAATTGGGGGTTATCGGGAGGTGGGGTCGTAACAGGATGCCAACCGAATTCACCATTAGGAAACAACAAGGGATATGATAGAGGATCATAGCATCCTAAATATGATTGCACTATACATGGTTCACCTGAATTGGCATAAACAACTATGCTTCACTATTGTGCACCACTAACATCATTGCCCTCAATCGAAACACTCGCAACTTGTGAAGCAATTGGAGAATTATATGTCCTCTGATCTAGATGTGCATCTTTATTGATGGCAATACTAATGTTATCTGACATTGTAATATCCTTGAGGCTCCAAAAAAAATGGGCATATGGATTTACAGACAATATGTGCATCGATTTAGTAACTAATTCAGTATTTAGTGAAGGAGTTGTCTTCATTCTGTTCAATACCTCAAACTCAGTGTCATAGAAATAGAATTGTAGGTATTTGGGTCCATCACTCCCAAGTAGTAATCTATTTATGAAATGATACATTTGATCCTATACTCGAAAAGTATATATGCCATTCCACATACTACGCAAATTTTCATCTAGATTGATATTGTGTGATGTGAATGTAAAGTGACTATTGTAACTTTGAATGGACCTGAGAAACTCCATAGAATCTAGTGTTTTCGATGTGTACAAATCGTATAGTTCTGTTGGAACATGATTGGTAACTAAATGTACCTTTCCCTTCATACAACAAAAAGATGGTGGTTCAAATTGGAAGCATTTGGCACCACAATATTTGCACAAACTATGTGTGGATAACTTATGTGGTTCATTGAGAAGATTGACAAAAATTGGATTGGAAATGTCAACACTAGAAGAATCTTCAACATTTTGATCCATGCTTGATATATAGAAATCCTCTGCCTCTTCCATGATACCTGCATCTAGTTTGTTATAACACAAGATGAGAAAAAATGTTAACTCATAGAATAGTGCATGAGGTTTTGTAACAATTACCATCACTACATGGGACTGCCAAATCATCAACCTCATGCAGATTGTTGCACTCCTCAAAGGCACTATCAATAATTGTAGGGTTGGAGAAAACATGCAAATCATCATGATGTCCATTGGGAACAATGTTAGTTCGAGGAAGATAGGAAGTGCTCCGTTGTTCCAATGAATTTGTTGCAACATCGTTCAACTGTTCTTGACATCATTTCAGGAATTGGATCAAGTATCTTTGTTGCCTTGCTCACCTATGATTCTGTTGACAACATTATCCACATGATGTTAGAAGTTGTTATCGTTTGAGATAACAAGATGAAACAATGCTCTTTGACCAAGTGTGGAGTCCACACCTTCATTGAGAACTTGAATAACTTCATTGACTTCGTCAAAGTATGGGTTCTATTCAATCCTTATCTTCATATAGGGTGGGAAACTATTGTAAATTGTAGCATATCTTGCAATAAGTTCTCCACCACCTTCACATCTGACACGCATGGGCATCCATATACTTCTAATAACCATTTGACGATGATATCTACGCATCCGTTGGGTGGACCTCAAATCATAACTGTAAATATATCTTTGAAATTGTTGAGATCTACGTGACTCTATTGAAGTAAGACACGACACAAGTGTGTCCCAACTTTGATATGTAGTGCTAGAAGATAGGCATGTTTCCTCCATAGTTTGAACGAATCCTTCAATTTGGAAAGTGCAAACAATGAGAGGGATTATATATGTCGTGATATGACTCATATAATCTATTTGAAAGACATTACTGTATTAGCTTGTATTCTCATACGACAAACCAAAATAAAAAGCCGAATGTGTTTGATTCAGCACTACTACAGAAACAGCCTTTGGCGTCGGTTGTTTAACCCCCTTTGGCGTCAGTTTCTGAGCGACGCCTATGTGGGCACCGCTAAAGGTCGAACACTTCGGTGTCGGTTTTTTAACCGACGCCTATTTAACATATAAACGTCGGTATTTTAGTAGATAACCGACGCCAAAAGGGTTCGCGCCACAGAAAAGAACGTCATGTAGGACACATTCTGTGTCAGTTATCTACTAAAACACGGACGCCTATACTTCAAGACGACACGGCCGTGCTTCCCTACACGGCCGTGTTTAGTACTATAGGCGTCGGTTTTATATGAATAACCGACGCCTTTTCCACCACGGCCGTGCTATCCTGCACGGTCGGGTTGTTTGTACTATTAGGCGTCGGTTTTTATCAAATAACCGACGCTGTAGGTCTTTGCTGATGGTTTTCTGTAAATAACCGACGCCTATATCTATTTTTTTTTCATATCAGTTTGCAGGCCTGCTGTGGCTGGTCAGCAGGATGAGAACCTGCAGTTCAATTTTTTGAACTGCAGGTTTACGACATCCATTGATATCAGCCTACAAACAGGCCACAAACCTGCAAAATTCACAAAAAATAATTCACACAAGTAGATACATTCGGACATCAATTCAATTCTCACATTCACACATATAGAAACATTCAAATACATGTATTAAGATTCAGAAATATTCATTTACAAAGTATCATTCATTATCGTTATCAACATCCCAATTATATCTTACAGTTGCCACTGCTTGTATGGCTTTTGCCCATTCTTCTCTTATTTCATTTAATGCTTCCATCGTATATGGAGCATGTATATTTTTTAAGCATTTACCTGTTGTGTTGTCAGTTTTAAACACCTGCAAAGAGAATGATGTATATATATAAGTAATAATATAAAAATAAGATTGATATATTTCATACTAACTAATGAGACTATATATAATACCTCATGTATGGTATTGATGTCCAATGCGGCATGTCAGATAATCATCTGCATAAATCGCATCACATAGTATGCGCATGCCCAACCATTATCTTGTGTAGCGCACTATAAATTGAAACATACAAAATAATAGAACTAAGCACAATTCACATCAATAATATATACATTGGAGTCGGGAACTTACTTGTACGTTCTGCCAATTTATTGGCTGGTTCTTTTTCCTTGGGACCGTTCCTCCAGCCTTTTTGAATGCATCTAAACCCCTACATATTAATATAACACAGTAAATTGCATAAGTAAATAGTAATGTAATAACAGATGTTAACAGATACAAAAATGAAATATTTCTCACCAGAATAATGGCATTCTCATTACGTGTCCAATTTTAGTGTTTAATGTACTTCCCGCGGGATCTAGATAATAAACAGTGAGCGTCCCGGGGACAATAACTAGTAACTCCCAATGTCTACCGCTAGAGGTAAAAAGTTAACAATTAATAACTCAAAATGCACAATAAAAATGTAATTTTCTTAATTCCAAATTATAAATAAAGTAAACTTACTTGACATTGAATGGAGCTATTATTATCGTCTTCTTTTGCTGACCAAAAATTGTAAAAGCATCTATACAGTATTGTTGAACATTATCAGGGTCTTTAGCTACCAAACTAATCAATGAAGGAATCAAAAATCCCACATGATCAAATGCAAATTGTTTGCAATGATCTTCGACTAAGTAGCTGCAAAACATGTATTACGTATGCATTAATATATAAGAAACCAGCTCACCGGATCTTACACAAGGTATATGGATGTATAAATAAGATCTCACCTTATCCATGTCTCTATCATTGATGTATTCAACCACTCATACATAAACAACTCAATAATATCTTGTATAAATAAAGAGCTATCGTATGATTGTCCTGCATAATCTGCATCTAAAGAAATAATTATAGGGCAATGTATATTATGTGCCCGTAGCCAACATGCCATTCCCCTACAAGTAGGACCTAACGGGTATGTTAGGTCAGTTGGAACCCAACTTGGTAATGCGGGAAGTGGAGGTGGAGGCCTAGGTGCTCCGGTTGTCTTCTTTTTAACCTGTATATATAATTTCAGATCAGTTGACCTCATATATACACATTAACAATTTAAAGTAATGTAAATTTATCTTACAATTTCAGTAGTGTAGACGACATCTGCTTTGGGCCACAATATCACCCCGCCTTCTGCATCAGCAAGTGTATCAATATCCGGGTGGGGATATGGCAATGTAGCTTCTCTCCAATCGGGTAACACACGTATCGGGCTCACACGAACGTAGCCCTGTGGCATTGGAGTCCCGTGAAACATTGCCCCAGGAAGGGACGGGTAAGCATGTGCCTCTGCAACAACGTAGTCTTGCATTCTTAAGTGGCATGGCTTCAATGCCTACAAATTTACGTAAAGAATATTATACATATATACATATCATCTTGAAAACATAACAACTTGAAAAGACTAACTACAATGTCATAAACAATACTTACATCAGACGTGTTAGGCGGTGGGTCTACAGGATTACTCGTAGTCTGTACATCAGGAGAAGAGTGGGTCGCCATAGGCTGATTGGAAGCCTGAGATGCCTGCCACCGCAGCAATTCTTCATTGACCTTCTCAGCAACTACATCGTTGACCTTCTTAGAAACTATATCCTTGACTCTCTTATTCTCCTATACATGGATAAAAGAAACATTAGCTTCTTATTATTGAATTTCCTTTTGCAGCAACATTCTAAAAAACGTATAGGTTACCTCTTCTTATGAAAGTCCCGCTCTGGGTTTGCGCTGGGATGGCCCAAAGAATGCTTTGATGCCCACACCAGCGCCTGCACCCCTAACACGTCCAGGATGCTCTGGGTTACCCAGAGCAACTGTCAATTCATCCTGTGTGCCCTGAGGGATGAACATGCCTTGTTTCCTCTTCTCGTGCAGCTCCCGCTAATCACCATCAACAGAAATTGGTAAGTTAACAAATAATCAATATTCAAACGATTGCTCTAAGAGTTGTATTTTACCATTTTCGCAGCCGCCTCAGCAGTTACGGGCTTCTTTATTTCACCCTTCTTGTTTTGCCTCCCAGCTATCCAGATATCATGGCGAGGCATGGGTGTGGCAGACTCCTCAGTAGCAATAGACTCCTGAGTAGCCGCAGACTCCGCCTGTAGTCTTTGGCGAACGCTTGCATAGCCTTTTGGACCCATAGTGTGGTCATGCACATTCAGTGCACGCCTTGCTTTTTGTGCATCACTGAGGGCCTAGTTAGTATGCACATTAATGATTTGGTTAGTAGCACTAAATGTTAATCTTGAATAGGTGAATATAATGTATATTAATTAAACTGGGAGTGACGCCTAATACCTTGAATTCTTCAGATTTTCTTGAAGCAACAAAATTGTCCCAATCTTCTTTGTCCAAGAAGTTCCATTGTTCAAGAGCTGACTTCTTCTTCTTATCACCCTCTTTTATGTATTCTCTATTCAGATTTGTCCTATAATTCCTAAGCATCTTTCCAGCACGTTGCATCACACTTTTACGATGCAACTTCTCATCCAATGCAAACAGATTCTGTAAAATAGAAATGTCATTAACTAGTATCCAAAATAGAATTGCAAATAATAGAATTTGTAATCTACAAAATAGAATTGCAAATAATAATAACTCACGCATAAATCCTTCCATATCAAGTCTTTTTTCCCCTGAGGAACTTTATGCCAATTATCATACTTAACACCACAATGGCTCCGAGTGGTACACCCAAGATAGTTTACAAAATTATTGCGGTTCACTCCAATTGCATTTCCTCCATTATCAAACTCCACAACCAATTTGGATCCACTGCCACTTAGCGCTATTAACTTCTTCAATAGAGTGATGCCCCTTTTCTTGTTAAGTGTTTGGTGCTGCGTATCAAGTTGCTCCAGTTCTTCAGTGGGTACATGTGCATCATCAACCTAAATTTTGAAAAAAATAAACACACTGAATTAGCCCAATATAGAAATATAGGATATATGACATAACTAGAAGATAATGAATTTTATAGAAATACATGATATGTTTTTAGAACTTACATTGGTATCCTCGCCATGCTCGTCATGGACAGCATGCTCATCATGGACTTCATGCTCATCATGGACATCATGCTCATCATGGTCAGCCATCTGAAAATGTCATTAAAAAGGCAAACATTTAGCATTTGTACTAACTAGAAAAAGGCAAACATTTAGCATTTGTATTACCTAGAAAAAGGCAAACATTTAGCATTTGTATTAACTAGAAAAAGGCAAACATTTAGCATTTTTATAAACATACATGTCTCTAAAATTGTGATCTTTTATCAATTAACAATCCTTCATTGTGATCTCCGCGCACATATAAGTCATCATTAGCTTCAATATTTTGTGGAGTTGGCAACCCAACTGAGAATGGACTGGAGTCATCATACTTATCATAGTACTCTTCTTCATCTATAGGATCTTCAATGAATTGTCTTTTACCATGAAGAACAACCGACCATTTATCATTCACAGGATCATCGATATAGAATATTTGTTGCATTAGAGTGTGACAATCATGAGATTTAAGACCTATCAACTTCAGATCTTTCATTGATACCAATCTACAGATGTTGGATGAGTAACCATGTGGCACCTTAACATTTACCAAGCATTCACAAAAAGTTTTCTTCTCCTTTCTAGACAACGTGTAACAAGCGGGAGGTAAGTATGTTCTTTTACTACCCATTTCACGTAATTCTATTAATTCTGACCTTATTCCCATTTCACGTAGGTCCAGTCTGGATTTTATCCCATCTTTAGTCTTACCTGGTATATTTAACAGAGTACCAATGATGCTATCACAGACATTTTTCTCAACGTGCATTACATCGATACAATGCCTCACTGTCAAAGAACTCCAATAAGGAAGATCCCAAAATATTGACTTCTTCTTGAATGAAGAATTGTCACTCCGTGTGGCCATACTACATTGTGATTTCTTACCAAATTCATTGACAATGTCTTTTACTCTTTCATAAACAACATCCCCTGGTATAGGTTTAGGTGCACTCCATTCATCATTCCATCCATTGAATGCTTTGCGCTTCCTACGATACGGATGGAATTTTGAAAGAAACCTTCGATGACCAAGATATACAGTCTTTCCGCCATGTTTTAGTCTTATTGAATCAGTGTTTTCTTCACATATAGGACACACTTTAGCTCCTTTGACACTATATCCAGACAAATTCCCATATGCTGGAAAGTCATTAATAGTGCAAAACAACATAGCGTGCAAACGAAATGTCTCTCTTGCTGAAGCATCATAGGTCATCACACCTTCAGCCCAAAGTTTCTTTAAGTCATCAATCAAAGGTTCAAGATAAACATCGATATCATTTCCGGGTTGTTTAGGGCCCGATATCAACAATGACAACATAACGTACTTATTTTTCATACACATCTAGGGAGGAAGATTATATATAACAAGCATGACTGGCCAAGTGCTATGTTGGCTGCTCAATGTCCCGTACGGATTCATCCCATATGTACAAAGCCCAAGTCTTAGATTCCTATCTTCTTCACCAAATTTGGGGTACAATAGATCAATCTTCTTCCATTGTGGGGAATCAGACGCATGTTGCAGGATCCCATCATTATTTTTCTTAACATCTGCATGCCACCTCAAATTCTTCGCATCTTTCAGATTTGCAAACAAGCGTTGAAACCGTGATATTATAGGTAGATACCACAACACCTTGGCAGGAGAACCAGTTTTGGACTCCCCCGAAGTCGTCAATTTATACCGTGACGCACCACATTTTGGACAATCTTTCAAATCTACATAGTCCTTTTGAAATAATACACAATCATTCGGGCATGCGTGTATCTTCTTGGCCTCCATTCCCATTGGGCACAACATTTTCTTTTCCTGGTATGTTGAGATTGGCAACTCGTTTCCTTCAGGAAGCATTTCTTTCAACAAAGTCAACAATGAAGTGAAGCTTTTGTCGCTCCATCTATTATTAACTTTCAACTTATACAATCTCAACACAGCGCTAAGCTTCGTAAACTTAGCACAGCCTGTGTATAACGGTATCTCAGCATCATGCACAATGTTTCTAAAGATAAGAGGTGGATCGGTGTGCTCTACCCTACAACTATCCAGCATCGCATCAACGATGTCTGCTGGAACTGGTTCGTTCACATTTACGTCATCGGAGGCAATTTCTTCTTCCACCCAAGCACTGCTATCGACATCTACTGGTTTCGATTTTGAAATCTCTCCATGCCAGTGCCATTCTGTATAGCCTTGTACAATCCCGTTGCACATGATATGACTTTTGATTTCCTCACCAGTGTTGACTTTCAAGTTGTTACCGCAATGCCTACATGGACAGTAGAACCTATCTGTAGGTTTTTTCCTATGTTCCTCGGCAAATCTAATAAACTGATCAAGACCAGATATAAACTCTGGGGTGCAACGATTACGAATGGACATCCATGATCTATCCATTCTATGATCAGAGAAAACAAGTATATATTAGGAAACAAGTATATATTAGGAAAGGATTAGGGTATACACTTACATCCTAAGTGTATAATGTGATGTCATTCTTATATATAATAAATGTGTACCACCTATCCCATCCTTGAACACCTAATCTCACTAGTAAGTGTATAATGTGTATTGGGTTTTCAAGAAAATTTCGGCAGCATTTCCCCGTTGTTCTCTAAGTACATATGTACTTAGAGAACAAACGGGGAAATGCTACCGAAATTTTCTCGAAAACCCAATACACATTATACACTTACATCCTAAGTGAGATTAGGTGTTCAAGAACAGTCCCAAACCGGGGACTATCCAAGATTTACTCCTAATGAGTCAATCTTGGACGGGTTTCTAGGCCAACAAACACATTTGATGTCATTCTTATATGTAATAAATGTGTACCACCTATCCCATCCTTGAACACCTAATCTCACTAGTAAGTGTATAATGTGTATTGGGTTTTCAAGAAAATTTTGGCAGCATTTCCCCGTTGTTCTCTAAGTACATATGTACTTAGAGAACAAACGGGGAAATGCTACTGAAATTTTCTCGAAAACCCAATACACATTATACACTTACATCCTAAGTGAGATTAGGTGTTCAAGAACAGTCCCAAACCGGGGACTATCCAAGATTTACTCCTAATGAGTCAATCTTGGATGGGTTTCTAGGCCAACAAACACATTTGATGTCATTCTTATATATAATAAATGTGTACCACCTATCCCATCCTTGAGCACCTAATCTCACTAGTAAGTGTATAATGTGTATTGGGTTTTCAAGAAAATTTCGGCAGCATTTCCCCACTATTCTCTAAGTACATATGTCCTTAGAGAACAAACGGGGAAATGCTACTGAAATTTTCTCGAAAACCCAATACACATTATACACTTACATCCTAAGTGAGATTAGGTGTTCAAGAACAGTCCCAAACCGGGGACTATCCAAGATTTACTCCTAATGAGTCAATCTTGGACGGGTTTCTAGGCCAACAAACACATTTGATGTCATTCTTATATATAATAAATGTGTACCACCTATCCCATCCTTGAACACCTAATCTCACTAGTAAGTGTATAATGTGTATTGGGCTTTCAAGAAAATTTCGGCAGCATTTCCCCGCTGTTCTCTAAGTACATATGTACTTAGAGAACAAACGGGGAAATGCTACCGAAATTTTCTCGAAAACCCAATACACATTATACACTTACATCCTAAGTGAGATTAGGTGTTCAAGAACAGTCCCAAATCGGGGACTATCCAAGATTTACTCCTAATGAGTCAATCTTGGACGGGTTTCTAGGCCAACAAACACATTTGATGTCATTCTTATATATAATAAATGTGTACCACCTATCCCATCCTTGAACACCTAATCTCACTAGTAAGTGTATAATGTGTATTGGGTTTTCGAGAAAATTTCGGCAGCATTTCCCCGTTGTTCTCTAAGTACATATGTACTTAGAGAACAAATGGGGAAATGCTGCCGAAATTTTCTCGAAAACCCAATACACATTATACACTTACATCCTAAGTGAGATTAGGTGTTCAAGAACAGTCCCAAACCGGGGACTATCCAAGATTTACTCCTAATGAGTCAATCTTGGACGGGTTTCTAGGCCAACAAACACATTTTATGTCATTCTTATATATAATAAATGTGTACCACCTATCCCATCCTTGAACACCTAATCTCACTAGTAAGTGTATAATGTGTATTGGGTTTTCAAGAAAATTTCGGCAGCATTTCCCCGTTGTTCTCTAAGTACATATGTACTTAGAGAACAAACGGGGAAATGCTACCGAAATTTTCTCGAAAACCCAATACACATTATACACTTACATCCTAAGTGAGATTAGGTGTTCAAGAACAGTCCCAAACCGGGGACTATCCAAGATTTACTCCTAATGAGTCAATCTTGGATGGGTTTCTAGGCCAACAAACACATTTGATGTCATTCTTATATATAATAAATGTGTACCACCTATCCCATCCTTGAACACCTAATCTCACTAGTAAGTGTATAATGTGTATTGGGTTTTCAAGAAAATTTCGGCAGCATTTCCCCGCTGTTCTCTAAGTACATATGTACTTAGAGAACAAACGGGGAAATGCTACCGAAATTTTCTCGAAAACCCAATACACATTATACACTTACATCCTAAGTGAGATTAGGTGTTCAAGAACAGTCCCAAACCGGGGACTATCCAAGATTTACTCCTAATGAGTCAATCTTGGACGGGTTTCTAGGCCAACAAACACATTTGATGTCATTCTTATATATAATAAATGTGTACCACCTATCCCATCCTTGAACACCTAATCTCACTAGTAAGTGTATAATGTGTATTGGGTTTTCAAGAAAATTTCGGCAGCATTTCCCCGTTGTTCTCTAAGTACATATGTACTTAAAGAACAAACGGGGAAATGCTACTGAAATTTTCTCGAAAACCCAATACACATTATACACTTACATCCTAAGTGAGATTAGGTGTTCACGAACAGTCCCAAACCGGGGACTATCCAAGATTTACTCCTAATGAGTCAATCTTGGACGGGTTTCTAGGCCAACAAACACAATAATAGATATGTGAATCATATCATTAAGAGCATGATTTCTTGTTAGGTCATCATAGGTCATAATAATCCACTAGAATTAATGAGCAAAAAATGTCTCATAGTGTTAAAATAGACTAGACATTTAATTAAGAACAAACAATAAGACAAAGTTAATTTAGCTCAATTTAGCGGCAGCGACTCCGACGAGCAGGAGAACCAGTTTTGGACTCCCCCGAAGTCGTCAATTTATATCGTGACGCACCACATTTTGGACAATCTTTCAAATCTACATAGTCCTTTTGAAATAATACACAATCATTCGGGCATGCGTGTATCTTCTTGGCCTCCATTCCCATTGGGCACAACATTTTCTTTACCTGGTATGTTGAGATTGGCAACTCGTTTCCTTCAGGAAGCATTTCTTTCAACAAAGTCAACAATGAAGTGAAGCTTTTGTCGCTCCATCTATTATTAACTTTCAACTTATACAATCTCAACACAGCGCTAAGCTTCGTAAACTTAGCACAGCCTGTGTATAACGGTATCTCAGCATCATGCACAATGTTTCTAAAGATAAGAGGTGGATCGGTGTGCTCTACCCTACAACTATCCAGCATCGCATCAACGATGTCTGCTGGAACTGGTTCGTTCACATTTACGTCATCGGAGGCAATTTCTTCTTCCACCCAAGCACTGCTATCGACATCTACTGGTTTCGATTTTGAAATCTCTCCATGCCAGTGCCATTCTGTATAGCCTTGTACAATCCCGTTGCACATGATATGACTTTTGATTTCCTCACCAGTGTTGACTTTCAAGTTGTTACCGCAATGCCTACATGGATAGTAGAACCTATCTGTAGGTTTTTTCCTATGTTCCTCGGCAAATCTAATAAACTGATCAAGACCAGATATAAACTCTGGGGTGCAACGATTACGAATGGACATCCATGATCTATCCATTCTATGATCAGAGAAAACAAGTATATATTAGGAAACAAGTATATATTAGGAAAGGATTAGGGTATACACTTACATCCTAAGTGTATAATGTGACGTCATTCTTATATATAATAAATGTGTACCACCTATCCCATCCTTGAACACCTAATCTCACTAGTAAGTGTATAATGTGTATTGGGTTTTCAAGAAAATTTCGGCAGCATTTCCCCGTTGTTCTCTAAGTACATATGTACTTAGAGAACAAACGGGGAAATGCTGCCGAAATTTTCTCGAAAACCCAATACACATTATACACTTACATCCTAAGTGAGATTAGGTGTTCAAGAACAGTCCCAAACCGGGGACTATCCAAGATTTACTCCTAATGAGTCAATCTTGGACGGGTTTCTAGGCCAACAAACACATTTTATGTCATTCTTATATATAATAAATGTGTACCACCTATCCCATACTTGAACACCTAATCTCACTAGTAAGTGTATAATGTGTATTGGGTTTTCAAGAAAATTTCGGCAACATTTCCCCGCTGTTCTCTAAGTACATATGTACTTAGAGAACAAACGGGGAAATGCTACTGAAATTTTCTCGAAAACCCAATACACATTATACACTTACATCCTAAGTGAGATTAGGTGTTCAAGAACAGTCCCAAACCGGGGACTATCCAAGATTTACTCCTAATGAGTCAATCTTGGATGGGTTTCTAGGCCAACAAACACATTTGATGTCATTCTTATATATAATAAATGTGTACCACCTATCCCATCCTTGAACACCTAATCTCACTAGTAAGTGTATAATGTGTATTGGGTTTTCAAGAAACTTTCGGCAGCATTTCCCCGCTATTCTCTAAGTACATATGTACTTAGAGAACAAACGGGGAAATGCTACTAAAATTTTCTCGAAAACCCAATACACATTATACACTTACATCCTAAGTGAGATTAGGTGTTCAAGAACAGTCCCAAACCGGGGACTATCCAAGATTTACTCCTAATGAGTCAATCTTGGACGGGTTTCTAGGCCAACAAACACATTTGATGTCATTCTTATATATAATAAATGTGTACCACCTATCCCATCCTTGAACACCTAATCTCACTAGTAAGTGTATAATGTGTATTGGGTTTTCAAGAAACTTTCGGCAGCATTTCCCCGCTGTTCTCTAAGTACATATGTACTTAGAGAACAAACGGGGAGATGCTACCGAAATTTTCTCGAAAACCCAATACACATTATACACTTACATCCTAAGTGAGATTAGGTGTTCAAGAACAGTCCCAAATCAGGGACTATCCAAGATTTACTCCTAATGAGTCAATCTTGGACGGGTTTCTAGGCCAACAAACACATTTGATGTCATTCTTATATATAATAAATGTGTACCACCTATCCCATCCTTGAACACCTAATCTCACTAGTAAGTGTATAATGTGTATTGGGTTTTCAAGAAAATTTCGGCAGCATTTCCCCGTTGTTCTCTAAGTACATATGTACTTAGAGAACAAACGGGGAAATGCTGCCGAAATTTTCTCGAAAACCCAATACACATTATACACTTACATCCTAAGTGAGATTAGGTGTTCAAGAACAGTCCCAAACCGGGGACTATCCAAGATTTACTCCTAATGAGTCAATCTTGGACGGGTTTCTAGGCCAAAAAACACATTTTATGTCATTCTTATATATAATAAATGTGTACCACCTATCCCATCCTTGAACACCTAATCTCACTAGTAAGTGTATAATGTGTATTGGGTTTTCAAGAAAATTTCGGCAGCATTTCCCCGCTGTTCTCTAAGTACATATGTACTTAGAGAACAAACGGGGAAATGCTACCAAAATTTTCTCGAAAACCCAATACACATTATACACTTACATCCTAAGTGAGATTAGGTGTTCAAGAACAGTCCCAAACCGGGGACTATCCAAGATTTACTCCTAATGAGTCAATCTTGGATGGGTTTCTAGGCCAACAAACACATTTGATGTCATTCTTATATATAATAAATGTGTACCACCTATCCCATCCTTGAACACCTAATCTCACTAGTAAGTGTATAATGTGTATTGGGTTTTCAAGAAAATTTCGGCAGCATTTCCCCACTGTTCTCTAAGTACATATGTACTTAGAGAACAAACGGGGAAATGCTACCGAAATTTTCTCGAAAACCTAATACACATTATACACTTACATCCTAAGTGAGATTAGGTGTTCAAGAACAGTCCCAAACCGGGGACTATCCAAGATTTACTCCTAATGAGTCAATCTTGGACGGGTTTCTAGGCCAACAAACACATTTGATGTCATTCTTATATATAATAAATGTGTACCACCTATCCCATCCTTGAACACCTAATCTCACTAGTAAGTGTATAATGTGTATTGGGTTTTCAAGAAAATTTCGGCAGCATTTCCCCGTTGTTCTCTAAGTACATATGTACTTAGAGAACAAACGGGAAAATGCTACTGAAATTTTCTCGAAAACCCAATACACATTATACACTTACATCCTAAGTGAGATTAGGTGTTCACGAACAGTCCCAAACCGGGGACTATCCAAGATTTACTCCTAATGAGTCAATCTTGGACGGGTTTCTAGGCCAACAAACACAATAATAGATATGTGAATCATATCATTAAGAGCATGATTTCTTGTTAGGTCATCATAGGTCATAATAATCCACTAGAATTAATGAGCAAAAAATGTCTCATAGTGTTAAAATAGACTAGACATCTAATTAAGAACAAACAATAAGACAAAGTTAATTTAGCTCAATTAAATGGAACAGAGTCAAAGGAAAAATTGTAAAATGATTTTCATCGAGTTAATTTAGCTGGCCATTAAATGGAACAGAGTCAATTAAATGGAACAGAGTTAAATGGAACAAAGGAACCCTATAAAGATGTTTGAATGAATCTAAACTAATTAATTTTATTAGAAGCTGAAAATAGAGTCAATTAAATGGAATAGAGTCAATTAAATGAAACTAACAAAGTTAATTTAGCTCAATTAAATGGAACAGAGTCAATTAAATGGAACAGAGTTAAATGGAACAAAAGAACCCTATAAAGAACCAATTTCGCGCCTGGGTAGGTCGGCAGGTACCTGGGCAAGCGAGCAGGGCGAGGTCGAGCTGGTCGAGTACGTGGGTGGCGGCGACACCGGCGAGCTCCAGAACCACCTGCACAAGTCAGGCAGGTAGCGGCAGCGACTCCGACGAGCAGGGAGCGGCAGGCGGCGGTGGGCAGGCAGGCAGTGGAGAAAGAGCTGCAGGCAAGTGGCGGCGGGCAGGCAGGCAGAGGAGAAGGAGCGGCGACACGTCGGTGAGCAGCTGCACAGGAGAAGGGGGCGCGGCGGAGAAGGGGGCGCGGAGAAGAAGAAGAAGGCAGCAGCAGTGGCGACGCGGTGGCGCTGTCGTGGAGAAGAAGGAGCAGAGAAAAAGGGAAATCGGAGGCGACAGCAGAGAAAAAGGGCAATCGGCTCGCAATGAAACAGAAGAAAGGGGAAGAGTCGGGCATCGCGGGATATTAAGTTCCCAAATAGCGTCGGTTGTTTAAAACAACCGACGCCTAAACATCTTTAGCGTCGGTTATTTGAAACAACCGACGTCCAATTGGACGATATTTTCACGAAATTATTTGGCGGGAACCACTTTCAGCGTCAGTTATACAAGGATAACCGACGCTGAAAGTGACACTTTTCGCGCAAATTTCCATCGCACATACACGTCGGTTTTTTATCTACATAACCGACGCTGAAAGTGACACTATTTTTTTTGCTCAAAAATTGGATTTCGCGGGCGACTTTAAGCGTCGTTTTTTTATAAACAACTGACGCTGTATTCAAAGCGGTACCCATGTCTGGCTGGTCTTCGAATATAGACGTCGGTTTGCCTAAATAACCGACGTCTAATATTATAGGCGTCGGTTTTCCTAAAGAACCGACGCCCAGAAAAGCGACACTGAATGCTGTTTCTGTAGTAGTGCAGACAGTTTTCTAATAAATTTTTTGACAACTCTAATTAAAATTACCGCAACGCATACACTTAGATTTAGGGCTAGTTTGGTTGGGTGTAATGGGATGTAGTTTTTAATTTGCAATGTAAAAATATACATCAAACACCCACTTTGTCATCCGAATATAGCATACCAAACATGCCCTAAATATTGGAATATTATGCGGGTTTATTTTCATTGAACACATGCATTATTGTTAGATGAATTTCTATACTTGTCAGCTAGCTCGTAGGATCAACATTGTTCAAACTCACTTAGAAGGTTTCAACTTCAATTTTATCACCTTCTCCATGCATAAGATTCACTTTTCCAACACTGCACCCCCATTTTGTTTGATTTTATAGATCAGAAACACTCTGTATCGAGGTCGAAATGGGTGATCCTTTACCCAATACCAATCTCAAATGGGGAGCATGCCATCCGTTTCTTATTGTAAAAGCTATATCTAAACACATTAATTTTTTAATAATGCTAGGTAGACCCCATTTTCAAACCCATAACCAAACACAGAGCAATCTCCACCACATGTTACAATGCATAACAAATAAAATATGTATTTTATTTGTTATGCCTTGTAATATGTGGTGGAGATTGCTCCGTGTTTGGTTATGGGTTTGAAAATGGGGCTTCATAGAAAACCTCTTAATTTTTTTTAGTCATGTTAGTTTGGACTCTTTTATCTTTGTCATCGTTCCATTTTCCAGGGATTGACAATTGTCAAAACCCATCGGCCAACACGTCGATCCCTAACTATTGTCCCATTTACCCTTTTGCATGGCTAGAAATAATATCCCCTCCACCGACCACCGACCCCAGACCCCCCCATTCCTCACTCCCCAACCCCCAGACCCCTCACTCCCTGACCCCCTCACTACCCAACCCCCTCTCTTCTTTGTGCCCTAATTGCAACGACGATTCCTTCTGCTCTGACTCCCTAACCTGACAGTAGATTCCTCCCTTTTGACAACTCTTCATCCCTCCGGTTCCATTTCTTGTTTCCGACAATAGATCCCAGCATCGTAGCACTCCACGACCCCTAACCTTCTTCGAGCCCTAATCACAGTAGTGGTGATTTGGACTGCTCTGGTGCCCTAACCCAAGAGTGGAGTCCTCCCTTTACTACATCTTCTTCGTTTTTCATTTCTGACAATTGATTTTGTGGTTTTAGCACTCCCCGACCCCCAACTTTCTTCGTGCCCTAATCACAAAAGTGGTGATTTAACCTGCTCTAGTGCCCTAACCTGAGAGAAGAGTCATCCCTTTCCTCCCTCCGGTTCCATTCATGTTTCCGACAATAGATTTCTTCAGATATCATTAGATCTACTGCATGCACAACTAGTGTATCACTCCTTCTCATTCCCCTCCCTAGCCCTAATTATTTGATCTTCTGCTTGGTTGATGCTCACGTATCAACTGATGTTTTTGTAGAAAATGATTGCTCGTTCACATGTTTTAGTGAAAGAACTCCAGCAGCTCACCTCCTCCTTTCATCCACGCCAGGCTAGAAGAAGGGACCACAACAATCAGGTATGTATTGATCTCATCAGATTTGATGCATGCACAACTAGTGTCTCACTCCTTCTCATTCCCCGACCTAGCCCTAATTATTTGATCTTATATTTGGTTGATACTCGCGTATCTATTGATGTTTTTCTAGAAAAATGATCACTCATTCACATGTTTTAGGGAAAGATCTCCAACAGCTCACCTCCTCCTTTCATCCACACAAGGTTATAAGAAGGGACCACAACAATCAGGTCAATATTGATCACTCCAGTTCCATTCCTGCTTCCCACAAGAATCAGGTGTGTATGATGTCAAAAATTTGTGCAAGGTATCACCAAACCCAATAGTAGAATCATCCCTTTCCTCCCTCCAGTTCCATGCATGTTTCTGACAATGAATTTCTTCAGATGTCGTCAGATCTGTTGCATGCATAGCACGTGTCTCACTCCTTCTCATTCCCCGACATAGCCCTAATTATCTGATCTTATGATTTGTTGATGCTCGCGTATCTAGTGATATTTTTGTACAAAATTGATCACTTGTTCACATGTTTTGGTCACTGGCTAGTATCTGACTTTAGACGTAAGTAAGGTTCTCTAATTACATGTTTAGACATAACTGAATCAGTACAATTTATTGGTTTTTTCTCATTAATGTCGTATTACATGAAACTATGAGCAAAAATTCATTTATCACACTAATATTGTATATGCAAATTCATCTTTAACACAATCCAATGTCGACTTGACCAAGACATGTAAGACGTCCTTCATATAAAACACTACTATAGTTTTTATTTGTTATAAACTTGCTCATGCTTATGTGATACCTACCCTATAATAAGAAAGGTGATTAGAAATAATTGTAGTAATTTTATTACGCATCTAAAAATATTGTCTAATTTGGTATGAAGCTGCTTGTGTGGGCAATGTAATACTATTCCAGGGCTTATTTAAGTTTGCACTTAATCTGCTGTATGATAGTATGTATTGTTATGCTTTGTTTGTAATCTCAACAGTAGTCTTTGACATTAAAATTAATGAAGATAACAACTATATGATTATATAAGCCTTTAATAATATTTTTGATAAAGGTCTCGACTGATAAATTCCATGAGGTATGCGTCAGCCTTAGGAGTGCTTTATATGTTGTGTTTAATTTTAAAGGTTTAATTACTTTATAATTGGTTGTTGGATACATTAGATTACTTTGGCCTTATATTTTTGCATACATATGTATGCTATGCGAGATCTAGCTTCAGTGACTTGATCTACATTTGTCTACATATTCCTGATTGGCATATCAACAAATACATGAAGGTAATTTAGATGTCTGCATTCTATTACTTATAAGTAGTGTATACATCTAATTAGTGTGGACTCCCTATTGATGTAGGTGTTGGGTCCATTCATATATATAATGTCAGGGTGCCCTTTGGGTCTCTATTTATAATTTCTATGAGGTATGATTCTACTTAGGGGCCCTTTACATGGTGTGTTTACTTTTCAAGGTTTAGGTTCTAATTGGAAGTTGATTACATTTGGTACATGTGGTCTCTATCTTGTTGCAGGTACATGTCCCATCATGTAGGGCAGTACATGTATGTTATGCGACATCTGGCTTCAATGAATTGATCTAAGATGATCAACTGTGTTCTGATTGGAATATCAACAAATACATGAAGGTAATTTAGATGACCGCATTCTATTACTTATAAGTAGTGTATACATCTAATTAGTGTGGACTCCCTATTGATGTAGGTAATGGGTCCATTCATATATATAATGTCAGGGTGGCCTTTGGGTCTCTAATGATAATTTCCATGAGGTGCGATTCTGCTTAGGGGCCCTTTACATGGTGTGTTTACTTTTCAAGGTTTAGGTTCTAATTGGAAGTTGATTACATTTGGTACTCGGGGCCTCTATCTTGTTGTAGGTACAGGTACCATCTATCTACAACACATGTATGTTATGTGAGATCTCACTTTAGTGAATTGATCGAAGATTATCAACTGTGTTCTGATTGGCATATCAACAAATACATGAAGGTAATTTAGGTAACCACATTCTATTACTTATAAGTTGTGTATACATCAGATTAGTGTTGACTCCCTGTTGATTTAGATAATGGGTCCATTAATATATATAATGTCAGGGTGGCCTTTGGGTCTCTATTGATAATTTCCATGAGGTATGATTCTGCTTAATTAGGGGTCCTTTACATGGTGTGTTTACTTTTCAAGGTTTAGGCCGCATTCTATTACTTATAAGTAGTGTATACATTTGATTAGTGTTGACTCCCTATTGATGTAGTTAATGGGTCCATTCATATATATAATGTCAGGGTGGCCTTTGGGTCTCTATTGATAATTTCCATGAGGTATGATTCCGCTTAGGGTTCCTTTACATGGTGTGTTTACTTTTTAAGGTTTAGGTTCTACTTTGCTGTTGATTACATTTGGTACCTGTGGCCTCTATCTTGTTGCAGGTACATGTCCCATCATGTAGGGCAGAACATGTATGTTATACGACATCTGGCTTCAGTGAATTGATCTAAGATTATCAACTGTGTTCTAATTGGCATATCAACAAATACATGAAGGTAATTTAGATGACCGCATTCTATTACTTATAAGTAGTTTATACATCTGATTAGTGTGGAATCCCTATTGATGTAGGTAATAGGTCCATTCATATATATAATGTCAGGGTGGCCTTTGGGTCTCTATTGATAATTTCCATGAGGTATGATTCTTCTTATGTGTCCTTTACATGGTGTGTTTACTTTCCAAGGTTTAGGTTCTTCTTGGTCATTGATTACATATGGTACTTGTGGCCTCTATCTTGTTGCAGGTGTAGGTCCCATCATGTAGGGCAACACATGTATGTTATGTGAGATCTGGCTTTAGTGAATTGATCTAAGATTATCAACTGTGTTCTGAATGGCATATCAAAAAATACATGAAGGTAATTTAGATGACCACATTCTATTACTTATAAGTAGTGTATACATCTGATTAGTGTGGACTTCCTATTGATGTAGGTAATGGGTCCATTCATATACATAATGTCATGGCGGACTTTGGGTCTCTATTGATCATTTCAATGAGGTATGATTCTACTTAGGGGTCCTTTACATGGTGTGTTTACTTTTCAAGGTTTAGGTTCTACTTGGTCGTTGATTACAATTGGTACTTGTGGCCTCTATATTGTTGCAGGTTCTACTTGTCCGTTGATTACATTTGGTACCTGTGGCCTCTGTCTTGTTGCAGGTACATGTCCCATCATGTAGGGAAGCACATGTATATTATGCGACATCTGGGTTCAGTAAATTAATCTAAGATTATGAATTGTGTTCTGATTGGCATATCAAAAAATACATGAAGGTATTTTAGATGACCACATTCTATTACTTATAAGTAGTTTATACATCTGATTAGTGTGGCCTCCCTATTGATGTAGGTAATAAGTCCATTCATATATATATAATGTCATGGCGGCCTTTGGGTCTCTATTGATAATTTCCATGAGGTATGATTCTGCTTATGGGTCCTTTACATGGTGTGTTTACTTTTCAAGGTTTAGGTTCTACTTGGTCGTTGATTACATATGGTACCTGTGGCCTCTATCTTGTTGCAGGTATAGGTCCCATCATGTAGGGCAGCAAATGTATGTTATGTGAAATCTAGCTTTAGTGAATTGATCTAAGATTATCAACTGTGTTCTGAATGGCATATCAACAAATACATGAAGGTAATTTAGATGACCGCATTCTATTACTTATAAGTAGTGTATACATCTGATTAGTGTGGACTCCCTATTGATGTAGGTAATGGGTCCATCGATATATATAATGTCAGGGTGGCCTTTGGGTCTCTATTGATAATTTCCTTAATGTATCTTCCTTGTGACAGGTGATTGTTGAAAAGGCTAAAAAGTGAGATATACCAAGTTGCAAAGAAAGATAAGTCTTATTTCAACAAACTCATCTGGCCAATTTGGCTTTTTGGTATTTTGAATTGGCCATATCATCAACTACTTATTTTCCTTAATGTATCTTCCCTGTGACAGGTGATTGTTGAAAAGGCTGAAAAGGGAGATATACCAGTTGTAAAGAAAGATAAGTCCTATTTCAACAAACTCATTTGGCTAATTTGTTTTTTTGGTAATTTGAATTGGCTATATCATCAACTACTTATTTGACCTGGTCGTTACTGTTTTATATTAATTTCTTTATGGAATGAATATTACAGTCATTTCAATTCAAAAAGGATGTTAGTGGAATATTAATGCAACCCTCATAGACTCTGCATCAGATTTACATGCATATATTACATACTACCATATGCTTGAGTGAAAAATGAGGTGCATTTTTGTGTATTTTCCTGTAGACTATTACATCTTAGATATTGTTTAGAACTAATTAGAACCTAATGGCGTAGTTTATGTAGACCTTGTTCACTATTTTGTACTATGTTTCTCATACCTCGTGTTTGACGCCTTAATTCTGTCTATGAAATATATAAGACTTTTACAGTCTTGTCTTGGTTAATATCATGTTAATATCTATATTTGAAATTGATCTCATGAACCACTATGCAAGTACTCTATCTGTCAATTTAGTGTGTTCTTTTTGGTATTGTGGTGTTGCTTGTGTTTATCTGAATATTGTGGCATCAGATCTACATGCATATATTACATACTACCATATGCTTGAATGAAAAATGGGGTGTTTTTTGTGTATTTTCTTGTAGACTATTACATCTAAGATATTGTTTAGAACTCATGAGAACATGATGGCGTAGTTTATGTAGACCTTGTTGACTATTTTGTGTTATGTTTCTCAGAACTCGTGTTCTACGCCTTAATTCTATCTATGAAATATATAAGACTTTTACAGTCTTCTCTTGGCGTTAATATCATGTTAATATATACCGATTAATATGGATGTATTATATAAGCATATTAGAAACTATGTTTTATAAAGCTGTGTGCAGTAAAATCATTGTTTACATCATGTTCTTAAGTATCATTGTTTTTTTCTCTGATTAAATGATAGTATATAATTGAAAATAGAAAGCTATGGATTTTTGCAAGAATAAGACATCAAATGCTTCGTAAATGAAGTAAACCTATTTGTTGAATAAAATCACACATGGAAGTGTTTCCTCAGTAGTAGGCTCTTGAAGAGCAGCAACAAAAAGACAATCGAATCCCACATCTGATATTGATTGTTGTTAACTGTGAATCCCTCAAATCAATATGGTCGCCGACTCTATGAATTCGATGCTAGTTGTATCTGCTATTTTGGACAATGCATTAGGTTTGAAAAAGTTAGAACTATAATATACATTATGTCTGAAGAGTATTAACGAAATATATTTGTTAATACTAAATCTCACTTCAAATTTGTTTTCTTCTAAAAGTTGCCTTTCTGGATTGTAGTAGAGAATCTAAATCTCTGCATTTAAACCACAATAGAAACTCTTTAGCTAAGATGCCATCTCAATTATTTAGATTACTACATAAGAAATTAGGAGGTGAGAAACACATGGAGTAAATGGTAGGAGCTCCTGATTAGGCCTATGACTGTTCTAGGAGATGAGAAACCTTGTGTACACACAATATATGTGTACTAATAGCAAAATATCTCACCTATTGGTGTTTGCTTCTGGCTGCAGTGAGCTAAACCTTGTCAAACATGCTTGGGAACTTGAGGAATGACAAAGGCTATCTGCCAACTGCATAAGGAATTAGGAAGTGAGAAACACATGGAGTAAATGGTATGAGCTCCTGATTAGGCCGATGATTGTTCTAGGAGATGAGAAACCTTGTGTACACACAATATATGGTCGCCGACTCTATGAATCTGCTGTAGTTGTATCTGTTGTTTAGGTCACTGCATTAGGTTTGAAAAAGTTAGAACTCTAATATACATTATGTCTGAAGAGTATTGACGAAATATATTTGTTAATACTAAATCTCACCTCAAATTTTTTTTCTTCTTCTAAAATTTGCCTTTCTGGATTGCAGTAGAGAATCTAAATCTCTGCATTTAAACTACAGTAGAAACTCTTTAGTTGTGATGCTATCTCAATTATTTAGATTATACATAAGAAATTAGGAGGTGAGAAACACATGGAGTAAATGGTAGGAGCTCCTGATTAGGCCTATGACTGTTCTAGGAGATGAGACACCTTGTGTACGTATAATATATGTGTACTAATAACAAAATATCTCACCTACTGGTGTTTGCTTTTGGTTGCAGCAAGCTAAACCTTGTGAAACATGCTTGGGAACTCGAGGAACAACAAAGGCTATCTGTCGACTGCATAAGAAATCAGGAGGTGAGAAACAGATGGAGTAAATGGTAGGAGCTCCTGATTAGGCCTATGACTGTTCTAGGAGATGAGAAACCTTGTGTACGCATAATATATGTGTACTAATAACAAAATATCTCACATGCTGGGGTTTTTTCTGGCTACAGCGAGCTAAAGCTTGGGAAACATGCTTTGGAACTCCAGGAACAACAAAGGCTATCTACTGGTATCTAGTTTCTATAGCGGTGGTTTCTATAGCATTGGTGTTTTATTCTGGCTGTGGCAAGCTAAAGCTTGGGAACTCGAGGAACAACAAAGTCTATGTGTCGTTATTAGGGTTCTGTAGTGGTGGCGTTAATTTGGGAGTTAAAAGAAGTGGGCGGTAATGTTGGGAATTGTGTTTGATGTGGCTTTAGACGTGGTGTTGGACGTAGTTGTTGCAACAAACTTGGTTATGTATTTGAATTATATGTAAAGATTCTTTAATTCATTCCAACAAACTTAGAATGTATTTGAATTATCTATGAGTGAAAATATGTTTTTAGTTTGAATTATCTAATGAGAAGATTTTGCATTGGCGGGAATTTTGTTTGACCGATGGGTATGGGTTTCAAATATGTGAGAGAGAGGAGGGTGTGGGAAATTCAAATTCAAATGTGAGACAAATAGGAGAGAATGAGGTTCGGAATTTGCTCTTCCTTATTAAATCATTTTTTAAAAGTAGAAAAAGCTGAAAAAATGTGAGAACAGATTGATTGAAGGAGAGTGCAACATTTTGACATGTTGGCAAAATGTTGCTATGTGATTGGTCAAGGATGAGTATGGGCAGGTTTATTTGAACTGGTTGGAGAACTCGCTCTTTTTATAGTAGTATATATATATATATATATATATATATACATATATATATATATATATATATATATATATATATATATATTGAACACACACGTACATACACTCATGACATATCATAAATTAAATTTATATTAGATAAATTTTAAAATTGTTAAAATAATAAATAGATGTTTGATTTATCAAGCATGATATGACAATGTGAGGGAAAAGATTAGGTAATTTATGGAGAAAATTATTAATTTCATATATTGTGGGAATTAAGTGTTAAGAGAGGCGTGATGAAGGAAGATGGAAAGAATGGATGAGAATTAACAAGTTATTGGAAATGATAAGAGAATGTAGGGAAAGCAATGTGGTGAATCAGTCATAATGGGAAGATAATTTTGTACGGATAGTAGTATCGTGATTCCTTCACATGAGTGTAATATCTCCAACATCATGAAATTGATACAAGGCAAACGTGAGAGAAGGAAGAAATTAAAGTGAAAAATTAAGAGGCAGACCTAAGAGTGGTGCACTCATCTCCAAATGATGGTGGCACTCACGAAAGCCTTGAATCATGGGGGTAGGCGGCAGAGCGAAAAATACAACTGACATTTGACATTGACCTTTTAAACAAGCATAAGTCCTATAGAAAGAAGATGTTGTATTAAATTTTTATCATGAAGTGTCTCACCTATCTATGGTCAGTCGGCCACCTATCTACAACTACTAAAGGTACTACTAATCTTCTTTAAAGGAAAGGAACCAGAAGGAATGACGAAGGATGGTAAAAAAAGTTGGTAGCTAATCTTTGGCAACTAATATCAATGGGGACATCTTGTCAGTTAGACAACAAATAGGGGAGAAAGAAAAGAGAGTGAGTTTGATTATTAGTGGCTTTTCGTACTGATTTAAGAAAAAAAAAGTAGAAATAAAAATTAAATATATTAAGTAAATAGAGATAAGTTCTGGAGACCGTAAAAAAATGAAGGATTTAAATACTAAAAAAATGAAGGATTTAAATGTGGGCATTATTTTATGATGGTGTGAATGTGGGTGTGGTCAATTATTTTGCCCTAAAAAGAAAAGAAAATGTGGTTTTTTTAAGGAAACAAAGAAATATATGTGGTTATTGGTCAACATCTCCATATTTAAGAGTTCTTAATGTGGAGTAGGTATGTTATTTTTTGAGGAATTTTTAATTCAAGAGAGACGGCTGAGAGCAGATTTTATGAGAAAGAGAGAAAAATGTAATTCAAAAGAGACACTATATGATTTTTTTGTGGAAATTTTTAGATAAAGAGTAGTGAGAGTTTGTGTAGTTGCACCAAAAAATGTTATACAATCAATTAATACGTAAAATAAGAAGGGAATAGAGATTTAACATCACAACATAGTTAAAAAATGGATCCTGATTGACATAATTCAAGAAGTGAAGAAAGAGTTAAATGCATCACAACTTACTTAAAAAGATAATTTGTAACAGTAAAAATTGTTTCATTATTTAAAACTATTCATAAAATTATGCCCTGACTTTTAATACTCAAAACAATTTGTTGATGCTTGGGAAAAACTAATTTTGTCCCTTTTTTAAAAAGATAAACATTAAAAATTTATGAGGATCCCTGAGAGAGGATTGGTGATAATAGCAATTACATCGAGATACAGTGTGGAGAGAAGATGGATTTGTGGTCATATAGAAATTCATTTTGGGGTAATGATTAAGAAATATAACAAGTGTAGTAAGTTGTAGAGAAGGTAGGAGAGAGCTCAGGAGTCCTTTTAATAAGATGAGGGAAGAGGGGTTATAGGAAAAATGGAAGAATATAGAGTGGAACTGAAAGTTGAGAGAAAAAAAGGTAATTAAAAATAGGAAAAAAGATGTGAAAAATTATGAGAAGAGAGTAAGCGAAAATGAAAACAATAAATCAACATACCATTATTTAATTGTAAAGAGAATGTAAAATGTTATGTTCAAATTACTTGAAAAAACTCCTTTTATTGTAATGAAGTATAGATTTGTAGTCGGGACCTATTATTTTGACCGGTTCTCATATGATAATATTAGCTATAAATTTTCACATGTAATTAAAGATAAACGCACAAGTGCTTATAGTGAAATTGCAGATTATAACTTAATAGTTAATCAAACACAATATTAATTTTTTTCAAACTTAAATTTGGTGCAATGTTATCAGAAAACTTTATCTATATTATATCAAGCATTGTACTTGCCTGAAGTCCCCCAAGAGTTGATTGAGATGTATAGATAATCTTGTTCGTCTCTGGTATCTTTGAGTTAACCTTCTGTCATCGACTCGTTAATCTTGTAGATGCAAGGTTTTCATACCCGACCCGGAGGTCAACTCGAAAAAACACCAAGGTCTCGGGTCTCTGGTTCAACCGCCGGGTTGACTCGGTTGACCCGAGGATGTCATCATGACACCATATACATAATATAATTATATACATGTGTGTATATGCATGTATGATACAATTATGCATATATATGTACATACACTACTATATGAAACCACGATATGATGAATTATGAAGCATCAAACATATGAAACCAAGTATCTATTCATAAAGAAGCAAACAAATTGTCTTGCAATGCTTATAACAAGTGATAAAATACAATAAAGTGAATATATCAGTGTATGGTATAGATGGGGTTGCATGAAGGAAATTAAAATCAATCAAATGGTCATTTAGGCAAGGAAAAATAAAACCAACAAAACTCGGTCGGGTCTTTGACCCGAAGGCCGGGTCACCGAGTTAGTGGTTGAACCGGTCGGGTTATTGGGTCAACTTCGAGTCTTGGCCAAAAATGGGTTTTAGCCCCACCCGACCCACAAAAGTTGCTGGGTGGAGGTCCAACCGGTTCAACCGCTCGGGTCAGGTCGGGTTTCAAAACTATGCATAGATGTGACCGGAATTATGAGATAGTCATTTTATTAAGCTAGTTACCCCTACTCCTTTGACAATAAAATACAAAGTTAGAAAAATAGCCAAATATTAATGTAAAATCATAGACTGCCGCAGAAGAGATAACTATGAATAAGCATGTGGACAGTGTTCATGACACAAGATGATGGTATGAGTAAAGATTATAGGAAACTACACAACTGCGTCTAATTAGTGTGGCGGTTGTAAGGGTTTTTACTAACCTAAATTTGCCGCAGTGTCATCAACAAACTTTGTCTATAGTATGCTAAGTTGTACTTTCATGAATAGTAACTCTCAACGTGAAGACATCTTAATGATAAATGTTTGACTTACCTAAAACTAAGCATTTATTTTGTTTATTAAGTTCCCAGAAGATTCGAGTGAGACATGTACATTGTCCATGACCTATTGGTTAATAGATGTAACTGGAATTTTATGACGCCTTTTTAGGTAGCTAATTACCTCTACACTTTTGACAACAAAATAAAAAATTGGAAAAATAGCCAATCAAGATTTATGACAAATCATACAGTTCAATAGAAGAGAGGGTGACAAAAATACTTACAAATAGAATTTATAAAGCGAGATGACAATATGAGTAAATATTATTACAAACTGAACAACTAAATATAATTATTACAATCAATACACCAGGTTGTATTCCCTTACAGTAAGCAAGCCATTTTTTACTATTAACAAAAGAATGGGTCTGCAGGTAGCTTGAGACAGGATGAGTGATGAGCCGTCAACCACCATTCTATTTTTAGCAAGCATGGCCAACAACAGTCTCTAAATGATGGAGAGGTGAGTAAGATGAGAGAAGGTCATGAAGGATGTGAATGAGGGAGGAGGAGGATGTTTGCACGTACCTGTAATGGGGGAGGAAGCAGTATGACAGGTGAGAATGGTGGTTAGGAACTGCTGCAGGGTGTGCGAGCCTGCGAGGAAAGGAGACTAATGGCATATATGTGAGGTTTGACGTGGTTTTTGAGGAGTTGGGGGAGTGGGAGGATAGGGAATAATTTGTTCGAAAAAGTCAGATAGGTATCACGTAATTAATGGGAGAGAAACTAACAGAGTTGTGATAGATTTGTTAAGGGTCGTGATACATGTAACCAGGTCCACACCCTATCCTGTACCTCGAAATGGTCTAAGAATTGTCCGACCACAACGGCCGACTGGCTATCCTTATTTTTCCGGAAATCCTTGGCAGAGCCCGTCCCAAACCCCCGCATGCACCCCGCCAACGGTCATGCAACTGATGGTTATGCAACGGCCTCATAAACACTCATCAGAAGAAGAAAAAAATGAGCTGAAACGCCCTTCCTTACTGGACAAAGATCACCTTCCCCTCTTCAATCTTTCCCTTTTTCTCCCTTTCCCACTGAAATCATCCCCAGCCCCTCCGCACCGCTTTGATTCTTCCACCCCAACACCATCAACTGGATCCAGCCGGCAGACGGACGTTCCCGGATGATTAATTGCTAGCACATGATAGCGGCCCTGCTGTTCCGGGTGATAGCTTCATCCTCAGAAAGGACACCGACCCGTGCCCGATCTGAGGAAAAAGATGGGACCATTCTTTCCATTTTGAGGCTGGAAAGGAGGGGTTTCTTTGGCCCACGAGTCGAGAGGCGTTGGCTGTGATTCCAACAGTAGGGATGAGGAGGTCTGCCAGGGTGTTCGTTCCCAAGTCCATGCCTACCATGGCCGCTGAGGATGTACCCATGGAGAGTATTTCACCGTAGAAGCCCCACTAGAAGCGGCTGCAAGGCTCTGTTTACGGAACCCGGCGTCGTTGACGATGGGATTCTTTGTACGAGCCGGAGGTGTACCGAGGAAGAAGCGACCTCGTCGTCGTCCAATTCAAAGTTGCCATTTTGGCCCAAGAGGAAGTTGAGGAGCTCGATCTCGGCTGTAGCCTGTATCTGGAAGGTCATGTCCACAAGGCAAGGAGCTCGCACAGGCCTGATGGATTTGGGGCCCACGATCTCTGCCCGCTTCTGGACCTGTTGATGACTGCAGCATATCGACCGCTTCCACGCCAACCACACCGGAGATTTGGTTGGGTCATGGACCGGCTCCGACAGCAGCTGCACAATCACTGTGAAACCTTTTGCACTGTGCTCCATGGTTGGTCGGTGGGGACGTTTCCTGTAAGAAGCTAGAACTGAAATTAAGAAAAATCCTAGCTTGACAAACCACAGACTAGCTGTATCAGAACCAGTAACAGAAACAAAGAAGCCATCTATGGACTTGATTCCACAAGGGAGAAAGCTTATAAAGGTAAAGCAGCAAACGTGAAGCACAACAGAGGAAACGTCAGGAGCTCTAGATATGAGCACGAACCAGCCGAGGATATAAAGTAGAGAGAGGGAGAGAGATTTACAAAACACGGCAACACATATGTGTACAATAGTATACATACATGATACTATACTTGTATAGACAATGTGTAGACAACAGTAATACAAATGTGTAAAATAGTATACATGGCAGTATATAAGTGTATACACAATAGCACACATGCTAATATAGATGTGTACAATAGTACATGTGGCAATACAGATGTGTATAATAGTACACATGTACACATGCCAACAAAGATGTGTACATCAGTACACATGACAATATACATGTGTATACAATAGTACACATTGCAACACAAATGTGTAAAATAGTACTTATGGCAACACATATGTGTACAAGAGTATACATAACAATACACATGCCAACACAGATGTGTACAAACCAATACACATGGCAACACAAATGTGTATAGTCTTACAGGATCATGTGTACAGTTTTGTAGGACCATATGTACAGTCTTGTAGGACCATTTGTACTAGACTGTAGGATCATGTGTACAATCTTGTAGGACCATGTGTACAGTCTTATAAGACCATATGTACAGTCTTGCAGGACTATGTGTACAGTCTTGTAGGACCATTTGTACTAGATTGTATTGCCATGTGTACTATTGTACATGTGACAATACAGATGTGTACAATAGTACACATGGTAGTACACATGTACACATGCTAGCACAGATCTGTACAACAGTACACATGGCAATATACATGTGTATACAACAATATACATTGCAACACAAATGTGTAAAATAGTACTTATGGCAACATAGATGTGTACAACAGTACACATATCAGTTAGACAACAAATAGGGGAGAAAGAAAAGAGAGTGAGTTTGATTATTAGTGGCTTTTCGTACTGATTTAAGAAAAAAAAGCAGAATTAAAATTAAATCTATCAAGTACATAGAGATAAGTTCTAGAGACTGCAACAAAAATGAAGGATTTAAATGTGGGCATTCTTTTATGATGGTGTGAATGTGGGTGTGGTCAATTATTTGGCCCTAAAAAGAAAAGAAAATGTGGTTTTTTAAGGAAACAAAGAAATATATGTGGTTATTGGTCAACATCTCCATATTCAAGAGTTCTTAATGTGGACTAGGTATGTTATCTTGTAGGACCATTTGTACTAGACTGTAAGATCATGTGTATAGTCTTGTAGGACTATGTGTACATGTTGGTATATATGCCCATAGTGCCATCCCGCATGATTGTATGGATTCAGATATTAATTAATCAATTAATACGATTATTTGGTTAATTAATTAATTCCAAAATATTTTAATTAATCCATGAGCATTTTAATTAACACAGTCTTTCTGTATACCGATGGGTTTAGAAAACTCTTCTTCCTTTTGTCTCCTATTTAAAGGGGCTTGACGACCGATATCTTTATAAGATATTGAGAGAGGCTTTTCAGTTTATGCTCACGTACATAAACCCTAGTCGTCACTGTCCTCATAAGAGAAAGGAGAGAACTACGATGCTAGCACCTCACCACATAGAGACTACTCCTTCCCGCCAACTTAGGAAGCACAACGTGGAGTTCCAATCTATTTGTGTGGATAAAGTAGAGACGTAGACGCTGAGACTCCTGCATTCGTAGGATGTCAATGATCATCCATACGCGCTATGAACGGCGTACATCACCGCACGAAAGGAGTGCCACCAGATCTTCCCACGACGCACTCAACGAACGAGAGAGAAGTATCATCTGTGTAGGCCAGCAGTGTTGCACACCATCGTGCAGTGGGACTCGCCAGACTTGCTTCATGATAAGGTATATCCCTCAAGCAGTCTTTGTAAATACATTGTTGTCGTCGAGATCATATTTTGGGTTGCATGGAAATTTATTTTTGTTGCTTTTGCCATGCATGTTTTCTCCACAAAACCCAACAGTATAGTCTTGTAGGACAATATGTACAGTCTTGTAGGACCATATGTATAGTCTTCTGCAATGTACTTTGCAAAGTGTATAGTCTTGTACACATGTAATTTGCAACGTGTACAGTCTTATACATATGTACTTTGTAACGTGTACACTCTTGTACACATGTGAATTGTCATGCATTCAAATTTGTACACATGTACAGTCTTGTACAAATGTGTACAGTCTTGTAGGACTATGTGTACAGTCTTGTGACACATGTGTACAGTCTTGTATGACCATGTGTACAGTATTGTACACATGTGTATAGTCTTGTAAGACCGTGTATACAATCTTATACATATGTGTACAATCTTGTAGGACCATGTGTACAGTCTCGTGACACATGTGTATAGTTTAGTAGGGCTTTGTGTTTAGTCTTGTACACATGTGTAGGACCATGTGTACAGTCTTGTAACACATGTGTACAATCTTAAAGGACTATGGGTACAGTCTTGTGACTCATGTCTATAGTCTTATAGGGCCATGTGTACAATCTTGTACACATGTGTACAATCTTGTGACACATGTGTACAGTCTTGTCGGGCCATGTGTACAACCTTGTGACACGTGCACAATCTTGTGGGGCCATGTGTACAGTCTTGTAGGACTATGTGTGCATTCTTGTAGGAACATGTGTATAGTATTGTACACATGTGTATAGTCTTATAGGACCATGTGCACAGTCTTGTGACACTTGTGTATAGTCTTGTAGGACCATGTGTACAGTCTCGTAGGGCCATGTGTACAACCTTTTACACATGTGTATAGTCTTGTACACATGTGTAGGAACATGTGTATAGTCTTGTGACATATGTGTATAGTCTTGTAGGACCATTTGTATAGTCTTGTGACACATGTGTATAGTCTTGTAGGACCATGTGCACAATCTTAGACACATGTGTACAGTCTTATATGACCATGTGTACAGTCTTGTACACATGAGTATAGTCTTATAGGACCATGTGTACAGTCTTGTGTGACCCATGTGTACAATCTTGTGACACATGTGTACAGTCTTTGACACATGTGTACAGTCTTGTAGGACCATGTGTATAGTCTTCTGACACATGTGTACACTCTTGTGACGCATGTGTACAATCATGTATGACAATATGTACAATATTGTACACATGTGTACAGTCTTGTAGGACCATGTGTACAGTCTAGTGGTACTTGTGTACAATCTTGTTGGGCCACATGTACAGTATTGTACACATATGTACAATCTTGTAGGATCTTGTGTATAGTCTTGTGACACTTGTATACAGTCTTGTAGGGCCATTTGTATAGTATTGTACACATATGTACAATCTTGTAGGACCATGTGTACAGTCTTATGACACTTTTGTATAATCTTGTAGGACCATGTGTATAGTCTTGTACACATGTGTACAGTCTTGTACACATGTGTATAGTCCTGTAGGACCATGTGTATAGTCTCATGACACATGTGAATTGTCATGCGTACAAATTTGTACACATGTACTTTGCAACATGTACAGTCTTGTACACATGTGTACAGTCTTGTAACACATGTGTACAATCTTGTGACACATGTGTACAATCTTTTATGACCATGTGTACAGTATTGTACACATGTGTAGGACCATGTGTACAATCTTGTACACATGTGTACAATCTTGTAGTTTCATGTGTACAATCTCGTGACACATATGTATAGTCTTGTAGGGCCATGTGTACACTCTTGTACACATGTATAGGACCATGTGTATAGTCTTATAACACATGTGTCCAGTCTTATAGGTAATGTGTACAATCTCGTGACTCATGCGTATAGTCATGTAGGGCCGTGTGTACAATCTTCTACAGATGTGTATAGTCTCGTGACACATGTGTACAGTCTTGTCGAGCCATGTGTACAATATTGTGACACCTGTGTACAATCTTGTAGGACCATGTGTACAGTCATGTAGGACTATGTGTATAGTCTTATAGGAACATGTGTACAATATTTTACACATGTGTATAGTCTTGTAGGACCATGTATACAATCTTGTGACACTTATGTACAGTCATGTAGGACTATGTGTACAGTCTTGTAGGGCCATGTGTATAGTCTTGTACACATGTGTACAGTCTTATACACATGTGAAGGAACATGTGTACAGTCTTGTGACATATGTGTACAATCTTATAGGACCATTTGTATATTCTTGTGACACATGTGTACAGTCTTGTTGGACCATGTGTACAATCTTGGACACATGTGTACAGTCTTGTATGACCATGTGTACAGTCTTGTACACATGTGTATAGTCTTGTAGGACCATGTGTACAGTCTTGTGTGACCATGTGTATAGTCTTGTGTCACATGTGTACAATCTTGTCAGACTATGTGTATAGTCTTGGACACATATGTACAGTCTTGTGACACATGTGTACAATCTTGTACGACAATATATACAATATTGTACACATGTGTACAGTCTTGTAGGACCATGTGTACAGTATCGTGATATTTGTGTACAGTCTTATAGGGCCATGTGTACCGTATTGTACACATATGTACAATCTTGTAGGATCATGTGTACAGTCTTGTGACACTTGTGTGTAGTCTTGTAGAGCCATTTGTACAATATTGTACACATATGTATAGTCTTATAGGACCATGTGTACAATCTTGTGACACTTATGTATAGTCTTTTAGGACCATGTCTATAGTCTTATACACATGTGTACAATCTTGTACACATGTGTATAGACTTGTAGGACTATGTTACATTCTCCTGACACATGTGTATAGTTGGACCATGCATACAATCTTGTAGGGACATGTGTACAGTCTTATAGGACCATGTGTACAGTCTTGTAGGATAATGTGTATAGTCTTGTACATATATGTACAGTCTTGTAGGACCATGTGTATAGTCTTGTGGACACATGTACATTCTTGTAGGCCAATGTGTACTGTCTTGTGACACACGTGTAAGACCATGTGTACAGTCATGTATACATGTGTATAGTCTTGTAGGACCATGTTTACAGTCTTGTACGGCCATGTGTATAGTATTCTACACATGTGTATAGTCTTGTAGGACCATGTGTACAATCTTGTAACACATGTGTATAGTCTTGTACGACTATGTGTATAGTATCGTGCACATGTGTACAGTCTTGTAGGACCATGTGTATATCTTTATAGGATCATGTGTACAATCTTGTAGGACCATGTGTACAGTCTTTTACACATGTGTATAGTCTTGTAGGACCATATGTACAATCTTGTAACACATGTGTACTGTATTGTACACATGTGTACAATCTTGTAGGAACATGTGTATAGTCTTGTGACACTTGTGTACAGTCTTGTAGGACCATGTGTACAGTCTTGTATACATGTGTACAGTCTTGTAGGATCACGTGTACAGTCTCGTGACACATGTGTGGTAATGACCACATTTGTGCTTAATTGGTAAACTAGAGTTTAGCTTAATGATTACATGTTTGATTAGATTGAACATCATTTATACTTGATTAATGATAGTATATCAATTTTGATGTTTCAAACCTAAGAAGAAACTCTAACTATGATTTTAGTTTGAAGAATTAGGGTTTGAGAAATGTAAACCCTAATCGACAAAAATTAGGGTTTTGATAATACATGAATATTGAATTTGATCAGGATAGCAGTGTTGTAAATGATTTTTCATTTTTTCTAATTTTTTTTATTTACTTGAATTTTGGATATGATATGTATAACTAAATCATGCATATTGGAGAAAACTTTTAGAACATGTGAGTGTTCTTTGAATGTGGTTCTCGGTCGAACTATACTTCGACCAAAATGTTGATAGAGTGCTTTTCAGTAGTGTAGTATTTTATTTTTATTTATTAATTATTAACTCCAAATGATATGAAATTTTAATTGAAAATCTAAAACTCAATTATAAACAACATGTAAAATTTTAATAATTTTTGGATGTGTTTAGACTGTATCAGTAGACGAATTATAGTAACTGACATTTTTGCAAAATTATGGACAGCAGTGCACTATTCGATTTTTAACTATTTAATGGAAGCTTGGAATGATATCAACTTTCAATTGAAGCTTTGTAGCTCAATTATAAACAAATTCTCATAATTTTTGGAGAAGGTTTGATCTCTAAAATACACGAATTCACAGAAACCTTTTTATGATAGAAAAAAATTTGCTGAAATAAGAAAAAGTATAGTAAGGGGTCAAAGTGCAATTGACCCATGCAACTCAATTGCTCTATATGGTCAACCTAACACACTATCAGCTCTCATAATTCATGATTAATTCTAGAGAAATGAAATCCTATAGAGAGAGAGGGAGAGTTAAGGTTTGAGAGAAGAAATTGATGGAGATGCTGAGCTCGGGTTTTGCGGTCCGAGGAATGATGAAATCATGTAAGTTTAGCTTATTTGCATAGAATTTAATGATGAATATTCTCTCACATGTCAATATTCCATCCCTCCTATGATTTGTCCAAAATGGTATCAAAACTTCCCCTTTTCTCACTCTTTCTTCTTAATCCCTCATTTTTAGGGTTTCCGAGTTGAAAGGAAGAAGAATTGGGTGAATTGCTAGGGATTTGATATGAGATCTAGATTTTCAGGGATGAGCTACGTTTTTAAGGTGTTTTCACACATTAGGGTGAGTGGGAACTTCCTTTAAATAGTATATTTCATGAAAATTGGTTAATTCATCCATAATCTTTAATTGCTAGTATGCGATTACAAACCTTGAATTGTCTGTTTGTTCTAAGTTGTTGCAAAATGATATGAAATGGATTATTCCTCTATTTGGATGAATTTAAGATGATAAAATCATATTATAAATGTATAAAATACATCCTAATGAGAATTCCCTAAGTATTCATAGAGGTTATAAGAGTAAACTGAAATATAGGGAATTTGTCTATGACTGAAATTTGTTGTATAAGTAAATAGAGAAAATTACTTATCTAGATTCCCTTAGTTATGAATGATTGTTTATCTAAATTCATAGTACATATATGTCAGATACTATCTTGGATTTTGTTCAAAGTGAATAGTGTTTGTTTGATATCTCAGTAAAGATGGTGAAACCCTAGATGCGAGGAAATTTGGATATTTGCGAATAGATATCGTGAAATCCATTTGAACGGATTTTCTTGACATGATAGACTTTATTTATTCAATGTTATTATTGATGCATGATATCCTCGTGAATGGTATGGAAACTCAAATTCAACTCAGTTCCAAGGTTTCATACATATATTGATTTTATATGATTTGTTGATAGTAGTCTTTATTCAATGAATGTTTATGTCGCATGAAATCTTTATGGGAGCCATGTGAATAAGTTGTTGCCTAGTGAGAGGTGACAAGATGTTTGATGGACTTGTGAGCCATGAGAATACTTGTACAACTAGTGAAATGAATACCTTGGTCTGAGGACCTAGAGGTAATGGCTACCTGTTACAGAGGTAACAATGATATGTGATGATCTAAGGGTTTGAATACCCAAATCCAACTAATCATGGTAATGATGTGAAGGGATGAGAATTCCCAGTAATGTGATAAGGGATTGAGATCCCATGTATCATGTGTTTTAAAGATTTGAAAAGTACGTGATATATGTATTACACCTTTCTTTGTAGCATTTGTGGTGATTAAATGAGACCCTAAGGGTAGGATGTTTAATGAATCAAGTATTGTGATATCAATGTTCTCAGTTATTATTAATAATTCTTGTCATGATAAGTAATTAACTCTTAATTGAGTTATGAGATGCACAACTCAAGATTTGGGTTGATATGCACGATTCTAGTGTGTATGTGCCAAGTGGACATGAAATTTGTTTATTTAAGAATTTTAGTCTGCCCGCATGTATAGTATGTTGATTACTCAATATTACAATGTTTTGAATATACTACTCTGCCACGTTTAGAATGATATACGTGTTGTATTATAACTTCAAATAAGTAGACGCGACACCATAGAGATACCAGAGTCAAGTACAAGTAAGAGAAGGGTACAATGTAGAAAGAGCTTTCTAGGAATAATAAAATAATAGACTTAGGAGCCCTGAACACCGTAGAACCCCTATGTGAGGTCTACACCTTAGGGGTGAAACGACCTTTCTGGCAGCGTCCAATATATAGGGGTCAAAACATGCTATCAGGTGGCATGGGGGACGAAGCCCTAGTGGAAGTCTCCTTAAATTATAGTTTGAAGTATCCAACATCAACCAGAAGTCCTGGTGGCACTAGAGTATAGAAAAGCCAAGAGGTGGCTTGACTCTCTACCTGTATGCTCAGGTTAGAGGAGGAGTCCAATTTAGGACAGAGAGCCATTTCCCTGTTGCAGACCAGGAGAGTAGTCAATCTTAGCATTTCCCAGGTGTGTCCGCTAAGTCTTGTACGGTGTGATCGTAGTGCACTACGAGTCTTCATATGTAGAGTACACTACATATAATCAGGACATAATAAAATGAATGAGAGGTCAAACAAATGTGTATAATTATTCAATTATTCTTTGTATGTTTCTAAATTATTAGTTCTCTTTATGGTCAATCAAGCATTTCATATATTGATTCAATCTTATAGATATTTAGAGTATCCTGCCATATTTATGATTGTCAATTATTAGACTCTCTAAAGCTTTCTACTGTTATAATTGATATCAATTGCTCAAAAGTATATTTGTAATTATATCAGTGCTTTAGACTGTTTCTTTGAAGTACTCATTCATTGAGCGAGTAGGATCACCCCTCGAATCAAAATTTTTAGGGAAATCACATGGACTTGAAGAAGATATCATTGAATCAGAGTAGATCTACCACAAGAGTTAAATCTGAGTATAGTTAAGTTCAGTCGGTCCCTGTCACTCTAGGTCCTTGTATAGATCTGAGAGAGAGTTGTAAATGATGTTTTGTATGTTTGTTTCCTTAATAGGAGAGAATGCAAATGATTATCATGTTGTATGTACATGGAAGTGTGAGAAACATAATGAATGTACGGATGTGTATCATTAATGTTGAGATTATATTAGAGAAATAAAAGTTAATTCTCTTGTAAAGTTTGTTTATGTGATTGGATACAAGAAAACAAAGAGTTTGAAAAAGAAGAAAAAGTTAAGGGTGATCTTTGTATTACGTTAATCCTCAATTTATGCCCTAATCTCATGAATAGTGGTAATTGTGAGATCAGGGTATAACAGTTTGGTATCGGAGCTAAGGATGAGTTGTCAGGGACCATTAAGTTAGTTAGTTAGAGTTATAAGTGTGGCAGATAGGAGATGTTATGATGTTAGCTCTGGGGATTTGAGTATTTGGATATCCTGGCCCAGTATCTGAGTACTTGGATCAACCCGTATCAATCTACTCTATCTATTCTTTCATGTATACCATGGCCAAGTATACAGTGGAAGGATGGTCTAGAGAGAAACCCTAGAAATATTAGGGGTTAGAAACAAGATAAGTAACATGAATTAAGAGCATAAATATAAAATGACATATAACTTTCATTTCATATTGTTATTTTATTGGAGATGAATAGAAATGCTCTTATATGTTTGAATTCAGATATTCAGTATTTTGAAATATATATGGGTCTTTAAGATTTTTTGTACACTATGCAGTTGTAGCATTTATTGATTACATTCTTTGTATCAAGTAGACTAGAAATGATCTTTGAATGAAATTTCCTAAGTGGATATTTTTTTCCACATGTTTGAGATTAATAGGAGTTGGTTAATCTTAAGTAGCTCCTGGCTTCAGGACTGTAGGTTCGGCCTGGTCCGGCTGGCAGGATGCATTACTAGGATCTAATGACTCCTATTAACAATATGATAAGAGTAGACTCTAGATAAATTAGACCCACATCATAGTGAGAATGTACATATACTAAGATATTGAAACATATAGGAAAAATTAGAATAGCTAAGAATCAATTGGAATTGATATCTGAGACCCAACTTTGGGGCCTCATATGAGAAATCCTTAATTGGGAATAAAGGAACACGACGTAAGGTTCAGATTAAGTTTAATGATTAATATTATATGAACTCTAAATATGAAATATGGAAAAGATATGAGAAAAGTATGTAAGGGCCAAGGTAATAAGAATCAATCATGAGGAATGGAATATATAACCGAGTACAATGTTTTTATGTACTCCAAAGAAAAGGAAAAATAGAAGAAAAGAGTTAAGTATACAATAAGTAAATATAAGTGAAGAGTCTTTAGAAGAGTTAAAGTAAAGAGAATTAGATAGTATGTAAATCATAAGAATAGGATAAGAAACTAAGTTAAAACAAAGATAAATGTTGGAAATGATGAGCTTGATTAAGGAATGAGGGTTATGATATAATTGAGAGCATGGAATGTATAACTTTATTAATAAGTTTAATACATTTATCCTTACTACCTTTGGATTCCAAGTCTCTATAGAACAACAAACTAGTTTCTAAAAAAAAAAGAACAAAAGTGTAGCTTAACAAAATGAATAAGTTATTCAAAGGTAGACTATACTCAGGAAGGAAAAACTTGATATAAGAGAAACTATGTTTCACCCATGCATGAGCCATTTGATTTAAAATGAAGGATATGTGATGTATTAAACATGAGTTGAAACTAGTAGAGAGATTATTGATTTAGAACTTCAACTTCACATTAGTGAGCAAGGGGTAAGAAATAAATTTGAAATGTAACAAGTGTGTTTGAAACCAAAGAAGAAGTGCAAGATGAGAAAAGTGTAATCTAAAACAAATTCTTGCAGTGATATCAAGAATGATGAATAATTTATTCATCCCTTGTATGTTTCAATTTTAGGAATGTTTAATCTACATGATTAAAATGAGAAGGATAAGTAGTAAAAAATAAGTAGTAATGAATGAGGAGAGAGATAAGAGAAAACAATGGCTTTTAGTTATATGTGAATTTGTTTTTAGAAGTATAATTTGTTGAAGATATATTAAGGGATGTAAATTAGTTCTACGTATGATTTCAATGTACATATACGAGCAATATGTTAATTTCAGGTGTCTGACAGTTGTAGTCATTCATACCAGTAATCCATCTTAGTATTGTACAATTGTTGTATGGTGATATGGTTCAAATGATGATAAAACAAATGGAGGGTTACCCTGAATAAGGTAGTCTTATCTATTCACTCATATGAATGGAAGGGATGATAACGATATTGTATTGATATGTAACCCAAATGAGGTATAGCTTGTTATACCTATCTTTAATATAAGTAAGTGATGGTAATTGGGTATGAATAGTCTTTGAATGACTAATACAATCATGGAGTACTCTGTTACTATTGTTGAAACCCTAGTATGCTATAACCCGATGGTTACACCTTGAGTTATGTGTGGGTTCATACTTGAGAATAGTATGGAATGTGATAATAATGCTTCACCTTATGCATCCATGATCCAATGGGGATGCCGTGAGTAGTATTGCACAATTGCTATTGAATCTAGTCTTCCAACTCAAGACTGTTTTGCTATTTGAGTAGCACAATAGTAAAATAACATGGTGAACTCTCTTTTGTGACTTAATTAGAGGTAATACATAACAATAGTACATATTGAGCCGTATGAATTGAGATAGTTGGATCAGATTATCAATGTTGAGGTAACACCTCAAGTGTATAAAAAAATATTGAAATGGTTGTTTCTCTCTCTATCCTATGATTGATTTTGGCATAGAGAATTTGTTTGTTATCATTGAGAACTATTTCAAACATGTTGTTATTTAGTAAAGGAAAAAAGGACTTAATGTTGAATACTGCATTCAAGTATGAAATACAAGAATATAATGACATGTAAGATTTCAGAAGCATGAAATAAACCTTGAATGTAGTTTACTTGCATATTTATGTTTTGGAGATGAAACCTTTTTAAGGGGATGGGAATTGTAATGACCACATTTGTGCTTAATTGGTAAACTAGGGTTTACCTGAATGATTACATGCTTGATTAGATTGAACATCATTTAGACTTGATTAATGATGGTAGATCAATTGTGATGTTTCAAATCTAAGAAGAAACTATATCTATGATTTTAGTTTGAAGAATTAGGGTTTGAGAAATGTAAACCCTAATCGGAAAAAATTAGGGTTTTGATAGTACATGAATATGGAATTTGATCAGGATAGCAGTGTCATAAATGATTTTTCATATTTGCTACAAATTTTGTATTTAATTGAATTTTGGATATGATATGTATAACTCAATCATGGATATTGGAGAAAAATTTCAGAATATTTGAGTGATCTTTGAATGTGGTTCTCAGTCGAACTATACTTCGACCAAAATGCTGACAGAGTGCTTTTCAGCAGTGTAGTGTTTTAATTTTAATTATTTATTGGTAACTCCAAATGATCTAAAATTTTAACTGGAGATCTTAAAATCAACCATAAACAAAAAAATTTATAATTTTTGGATGCGTTTAGACCTTATCAGTAGACGAATTACAGTAATTGACATTTCTATAGAATTCTGGATAAAAGTGCACTATTAGTTTTTTATTTATTTAATGGAAGATTCAAATGATCTCAAATTTTGAATTAGGCTTTGCATCTCAATTATACATAACGTGCTAAATTCTTATAATTTTTGGAGAAGGTTTGATCTCTTAAATATATGAATTCACAGAAACCTTTTTATGATAGAAAAAATTTGCTCAAATAAGAAAAAGTATAGTAAGTGGTCAAAGTGCAATTGACCCAAGCAGCTCAATTGCTCTATATGGTCAACCTAAAACACTATAATCTCTCATAATTTATGATTCATTCCAGATAAATGAAATCCTAGAGAGAGAGGGAGAGTTAGGGTTTGAGAGGAGATATTGATGGAGATGCTGACCTAGGGTTTTGCGGTCTGAGGAATGATGAAATCATGTAAGTTTAGCTTCTTTGCATAGACTTTAATGGTGAATCTTCTCTCACATGTCAATATTCCGTCCCTCCACTGATTTGATCCAAAATGGTATCAAAACTTCCCCTTTTCTCACTCTTTCTTCATAATCCCTCATATTTAGGCTTTCCAAGTTGAAAGGAAGAAGAATTGGGTGAATTGCTATGGATTTGATATGAGATCGATATTTTCAGGGATGAGCTACATTTTTAAGGTATTTTCACACCTTAGGGTGAGTGGGAACTTCCTTTAAATAGTATATTGCACATAAATTGGTTAATTCATCCATAATCTTTAATTGCTAGTATGCGATTACAAATCCTGAATTGTCTGTTTGTTCTAAGTTGTTGCAAAACGATATGAAATGGATTCTTCCTCTGTTTGGATGAAGTTAAGAGGATAAAATCATATTATAAATGTATAAAATACATCCTAATGAGAATTCCCTAAGTATTCACAGAGGTTATAAGAGTAAACTGAAATATAGGGAATTTGTCTATGACTAAAATTTGTTGTATAAGTAAATAGAGAAAATTGCTCATCTAGATTCCCTTGGTTATGAATGATTGTTTATCTAAATTCATAGTACATATATGTTAGATTCTATCTTGAATTTCGTTCAAAGTGAATAGTGTTTGTTTGATATCTCAGTAAAGAGGGTGAAACCCTATATGCGAGGAAAGTTGGATATTTGCAAATAGATATCGTGAAATCCATTTGAAAGGATTTTCTTGACATGATAGACTTTATTTATTAAATGTTATTATTGATGCATGATATCCTAGTAAATGGCATGGAAACCCAAATTCAACTTAGTTCCAAGGTTTCATACATATATTGATTTTATATGATTTGTTGATAGTAGTCTTTATTCAATGAATGTTTATGTCACATGAAATCTTTATGGGAGCCATGTGATTAAGTTGTTTCCTAGTGAGAGATGAAAAGATGTGTGATGGCCTTGTGAGCCATGAGAATACTTGTACAACCAATGAAATGAATACCTTGGTCTAAGGACCTAGAGGTAATGGTTACCTATTACAGAGGTAACAATGCTATGTGATGATCTAAGGGTTTGAATACCCAGATCCAATAATCATGAGAATGATGTGAAGGGATGAGAATTCCCATTAATGTGATAAGGGATTGAGATCCCAGGTATCATGTGTTTTAAAGATTTGAAAAGTACATGATAGATGTATTACACCTTTCTTTGTAGCATTTGTGGTGATTAAATGAAACCCTAAGGGTAGGATGTTCAATGAATCAAGTATTGTGATATCAATGCTCACAGTTATTATTAATAATTCTTGTCATGATACATAATTAACCCTTAATTGAGTTATGAGATGCACAACTCAAGATTTGAGTTGATATGCACGATTCTAGTGTGTATGAGCCAAGTGGACATGAAATCTATTTATTTAAGAATTTTAGTCTGCCTTCCTGTATAGTATGTTGATTACTCAGTATATTATAGTGTTTTGAATATACTGCTCTCCCAAGTTTAGAATGATATACATGTTGTATTATAACTTCAACTAAGTAGACGTGACACCATAGAGATACCAGAGCCAAGTATAAGTAAGATAAGGATACAATGTAGAAAGAGCTTTCTAGGAATAATAAAATAATAGACTTAGGAGCCATGAACACTATAGAACCCCTATGTGAGGTTTGCGCCTTAGGGGTGAAATGACCTAACCCTGGCAGCGTCCAGTATACGGGGGTCGGAACATGCTATCAGGTGGCACGGGGGACGAAGCCCTAGTAGAAGTCTCCTTAAATTATAGTTTGTAGGGTCCAACATCAACCAGAAGTCATAGTGGCACTAGAGTACAGAAAATCCAAGAGGTGGATTGACTCTCCGCCTGTGTTTTCAGGTTAGAGAAGGAGTCCAGTTTAGGCCAGAGAGCCATTTCCTGGTTGTAGACCAGGAGAGTAGTCAGACTTAGCATTTCCTGGGTGTGTCTGCTAAGTCTTGTACGGTGTGATCGTAGTGCACTACGAGTCTTCATATGTAGAGTACATTGCATATGATTAGGGCATAATAAAATGAATGAGAGGTCAAAAAAGTGTGTACATTTATTCAATTATTCTTTGTATGATTCTGAATTATTAGTTCTCTTTATGATCAATCAAGCATTTCATATATTGATTCACTCTTATAGATATTTAGAGTATCCTGCCATATTTATGACTGTCAATTATTAGACTCTCTAAAGCTTTCTGCTGTTATAATTGATATCAATTGCTCAAAAGTATTTTTGTAATTATATCAGTGCTTTAGACTGTTTCTTTGAAGTACTCATTCACTAAGCGAGTAGGCTCACCCCTGTACTCAAATATTTTAGGGAAATCACATGGACTTGAAGAAGATATCATTGCATCAGAGTAGATCTTACATAATAGTTAAGTCTGAGTATAGTTAAGTTCAGTCGGTCCCTATCACTCTAGGTCCTTGTATAGATTTGAGAGAGAGTTGTAAATGTTGTTTTATATGTTTTTTCCTTAATAGGAGAGAATGCAAATGATTTTCATGTCATATGTACATGGAAGTGTGAGAAACATAATGAATGTATGGATGTGTATCATTAATGCTGAGATTATATTAGAGAAATAAAAGTTTAATTCTCTTGTAAAGTTTATTTATGTGATTGGATGTGAGAAAACAAAGAGTTTAAAAAAGAAGAAAAAAGTTAAGGGTGATCTTTGTATTACGTTAAATCCTCAATTTATGCCCTAATCTCATGATTAGTGGTAATTGTGAGATCGGGGTGTAACATGTGTACAGTCTTGTAGGGCCATGTGTATAGTCTTGTGACACATGTGTACAGTCTTGTGACTATGTGTACAGTACTGTACATATGTGTACAGTCTTGTAGGACTATGTGTATAGTCATGTAATACATGTGTGCAGTGTTGTGACACGTGTATAATATTGTGACACGTGGGTATAGTCGTGTGACCATGTGTATAGTTTTGTACAAATGTGTACAATATTGTACACATGTGTACAGTCTTGTAGGACCATGTGTACAGTCTTGTAGACATGTGTATAGTCTTGTAGGACCATGTGTACAGTCTCGTGACACATATGTACAGTCTTGTAGGGCCATGTGTACAATCTTGTCCACATGTGTAGGACGATGTGTATAGTCTTGTAACACATGTGTACAATCTTATAGGACTATGTGTACAGTCTCATGACTCATGTGTACAGTCTGGTAGGGTTATGTGTACATTCTTGTACACATGTGTCGTGACACATGTGTACAGTCTTGTCGGGCCATGTGTACAATTTTGTGACACATGTGTACAGTCTTGTAGGGCCATGTGTACAGTCTTGTAGGACTATGTGTACAATCTTGTAACAACATGTGTACAATATTGTACACATGTGTATAGTTTTGTAGGACCATGTGTACAATCTTGTAGGATCATGTGTATATTCTCGTAGGGCCATGTATACTATTGTGTACACATGTGTGTTGCCATGTAAACTATTGTGTATAGTCTTGTAAACATGTATATAACAATGTGCATTATTGTGTACAAATTTGTACTGCCATATGTGTATAATTGTACACGTGTGTTGTCATGCGTACTGTTGTCTATAGGCTTCTACACATATATATTGCAATGTGTATTGTTGTATATTATCTAGTACACATATATATTGCAATATATATAGTTATTTACACATGTGTGTTGCGACGTGTATTGTTGTACACATGTGTACAATTTTATACACAAGTATGGTATGTGTACTACTGTGTACACATGTTATACTTTGTGTATTGTTTTGTACACATGTGTACTATCATGTCAACTGTTATCTATAATTTTGCACACATGTCTAGTGTCATCTGTACAGTTTTGTACACATGTGTACTTGTGTACACATATGTATTGTTTTGTACATATTTGCACAGTTTAACAAACATGTGTAATTGTGTACTGTGATGCATGGGTACTATTGTGTATAGTTCTGCACACACGTATACTGCCATGTGTATTGTTAGTGTGCATATGTATACTGTAATGTGTACTCTTGTGTACAAATGTGTATTGTTATGTACACAGGTACTCTTTTGTGTACCATTGTGTACACATATATACTGTCATGTATAGACTTGTATACACATGTGTATTGTTTTGTATACATGTGCATTGCAATGTGTATAATTTTGTACATGTGTATACTATGATGGTTAATGTTGTGAATTGTCATGTACACATATGTATTGTCATGTGTACAATTTTGTACACATATATATTGTCATGTCTACTATTGTGTACAAATTTATATATACATATAAAACCATGTGTATTGTTGTACCATTGTGCATTAATTTGTGCACATGTGTATTATCATATGTACTATTGTGTATAACTACATGTGATGCCATGTGTACAATTATGTACAGATTTGTATGAATGTGTATTGCCATGTGTATTTTCATGTGCAAGCCAAGCAAATGGTTGTGGTGCCTGTGCAATCCAACCAATGGTTGTGGTGCCTTTGTAAGCCAACAAAAGGCATGTTGTTGTTATTGCCCCGGTGTCGGCCGACGGGTTTAGATTT
>OY856413.1:760622555-760665055 GCA_963693085.1 Alisma plantago-aquatica | reverse complement strand
AGTGGATGCTCCAACTGCAACTCTATTACAGGATCTGGGTATTTGCGAGAAAGAGAAACAACTAAAGCAACAAGTTAACTGGAGAATATCTTCCACAATCAGACCCAAATGATCGAGTCTCTTAACTAGGTTGAGTAATTCTGAGAATAGTATCATTGAGTCAGTCTCTATAAGAATGTAGTTGTAGCCCCCATTCAGTACCATATGAACACCTTCAAGCATAGCCATACCTTCTCCCAGTTCTACCGACCATCCAGCCAACCTTCTACATCCTTTCATGATCTGCACGATGCCTTGATCATCCTGCATCACCGTGCCTATAGTAGACCACACTAGATTTCTAGTATCAAAATCCACGTTCATCTTCATCTGCCTCTCTCGGGTGGCCTCCATCGAGGATTGACTACCTACTGTGTAGGTGGAGGAGCATTGTCGATCAGTAGGCGAGCTTTCAAGTAGTCATCAAGGAATGTTGTCATCTCCCTAATGAAGAAGACAACGTGCTTGCCTCCTCCTTCAAAGATATGATGGTTCTTATACTACCAAGTACCCCACATAATTGTGAGGACATCCAAAAACAACTTCTCTTGTAATCTTTTCTTCAACTCCAACAGGTTCTAGCTCGGACTAAGGTGGATACACACTTGAATCAGGTGTCCAGCTGGGTTAGCCGACCACACTCTACCCACCTCACAACACTAAAAAACAATATGAACTATTGATTCCCTTTCCCTTAGTCACAGATGACACATCCCTTCTGCATGGCAATGTCTGTCAAAAAGGCGGCCCAAAGTGGCTAGGCCCCCCGTACAAACTCTCCACAGAAAGTGAGACAGTTTAGGTGGCCACTTGGGGTCCCAGACCAGAGACCAAATTGTCAACTGGGGTCGAGTGTGTAGTTTTGTATAGGGGTGTAAATGGGTAGGGTATGGTGCGGTTATGGACATATCCATAACCTTAACCATTTAGCTAAGCGGGTATGGGTATGGGTATATACCCACTTTTTCAAAAGATATACCTGCACCATACCCATACCCACATAACCAATGGGTATTGGATGGGTAACTAGGTATATGGTTATGAATAGACTTGCTTCAATAACACAATATAAACTTTGGGTATAGCAAACACCGGACAAATTAGGCGATATTGATACTAGTATGACATCAAATACATTATATATCACGTGCATATAAAAGTTGATAAGTATATAACAGTCATTGTATAATGGACAACCAAGAGTAATATGTTGATACAATTAAATCAAAATATAAAAAGAAATGATGACTATTGGCTCTAATAGGGAATATTACAGAGTTTGACTATAATTTTAATAGAATAATAAAGTCAACAATTGATCTTAGACATCATGTTGGCTTGCTTGGAATATGGATCATTACATTCTAATATAAACTTTTACTATTTTAAGATATGTATACTTACAAATTTTGAGTGCTAAAATATGTACCATTACATTCTAGTATAAATTTTGTATATAAAAATATATTTAAATGGGTATACGGGGTATGGGTACATACATAACCATAACCTTACCCAATAAGAGGTGGATATGTGGGTATAAGGGTAAGTGGTTATATGGTTATAAAAACTTATACCTATGACAGGTTTAGAGGGTATGGGTTTGAGGGTATGCAGGTATACCCATGTCCATTTACAGCCCTAGTTTTGTAGCCTTGTCTTCCTAACAGTCCCGACGAGTAGGCTGACCTGGTTGAGAAGATACCCCTGCTATCGAGCCACCAGAAGAACAAATCCTCTGAAACCCGAATGTTGATGGGAGTATTCGAGATCAACCTCACAATGTCAGGGGAAAAAAGGGCCTGGACCGTAGTCATATTTCAATACGTGTGTCCATATCCATCAGCTCATATACGTACATAGGCGTATCTATACTGGTTTCCCGATACTCGTTCATCAGCCCATCATAGCCATAAATCCACCTGTCCACCCAGATGTTGAACTCATTCCCTTTTCTGACCCTCTATTTGATACCATACAGAATGATAGCCTTCACACCCCAGATACTCCTTCATGTATAGCTCGGGTTATGACCTATAACGTCCCAAGATTTGAGGCCTCAGATAAAATGATCTTAATAGAAATGATTGGACTACCCATATAACCAAGGTGCACCTTCTTTTTAGGGATCCCATCACTAAAGAACTCCATAGTTAAATGTGCTCAACTTGGAGTAGTACTAGGATGGGTGACCAGTCGAGAAGTTGATCCTAGCTTGCGCATGAGTCAGGAAAAAAGTGCGCAATTAAGACTAGTGGTCATCTGTGGAGCCAATCGTCATTCATGAAATTCTACCAGAGCCTAGGGCAGTGGATGGTCATATCAATGTTTTAGGATTATTGGTACTCCCAAGAATTTTGGACTAAAGTCATTAGTTCCACATACTTTGTGCAAGACTAGGTTTTCACTCATCATATGCTTAAGAAATCCCCCTATGAGTTATGGTGTGGTAGAAGCCTTCAATCGACTTCTTTCATCTGTTTGATTCTCCTTATTTGTCTAGAACACCAACAATTCTCTTAATAAGTTTGATGCTAAATCTAGTAAGGCTTTCTTTCTTAGCAATAGCAATACAAGTAGATCTTTTAGAGTATATAACATTGAATTATCTAAAGTTTAAGAATCTAACAATGTTAATTTTATTGAGACTAACCCCTACTTGTCGATGAGGTGGTTCCTAGTTGAAAGAACTCAACATCAATGACAAAGGAAAAGTGGTGGTAGTAGAGTAAGAATCATAAGAATAAGAAAAGAAGGATCCAACTCCCCAGTTTTTAAAAGATTGTCCTAAAGAGATCATCAGAGGAAATCCTTTTGAAAGGGTCAAGACTTGGGATGCCTTCAACAAAGAATAAAATGACAATGACTTCATCTCCCAACTTGAGCCGAAGGATGTGTAAGAAGCTCTTCAAGATGATGAATTGATCCTAGAAATGTAAGAGGAATTAGAACAGTCCGAGAAGAATAAAGTGTGGACCTTAGTGCCAAGACCAAGTGATAGAAAGATCATTGGCACCACCTCAAAAATCTAGATGAAAGTGACAAAGTGGTAAGAAACAAATCAAGGTCATAATCAACATGAAGGTATTAATTTTAATGAAACTTATGCACCTATTTCTTGACTTGAATCTATTAGAATACTATTTGCTTTTTCTAATCATTAAAATTTCTTGCTATATGAAATGGATGTTAAAAGTGCATTTTTTAATGGTAGAATAGAGGAGGAAGTCTATATGGCTCAACCTCCCAGCTTTGATCATGACAATCTCCCTAACCATGTTTCACTACAGGAAAAGTTAACAATAACGACGGAAAAGTTGGTCGTAAATGTGAATAAGTGTGTCGTTAAAACTATTAACGATGAGAAAAAAAAGTTGTCGCGTCTTGTTGTTATTGGTCTTGCCGTTAATAATGATAACGACGAATAATTTTAGTTCGTCGCTATTACAAATCACTACGACTTATATAGTTTGTCGTTAATAGTTTTAACGACTATATAAAATGTCTGACGTTGATACTAGTTGTGACCACCCAATCTTGTCGCTGATACTAGTAACAACAACTAGCAGTCTTGATCACAAAGGTCAACAACGATGTTCTTTTTCCGTCTTAAATAGCTATAATGACCAAAAAAATTACCAAATTGCTAAATTTGTCTTTCATGTTTGAAACACACTTGGATCCTAACCTAGGAAACATGAACATGTACACGAGCATGGATTTATCCACAGACTAAGAGGCACCATAATTTTCAACAATACAGGACATGACACGACAATGGGAACAATTAACTTATTATTATACAAGTATGTATATTTATATATGAATATTTTGGCATACAATAAGCTTTATGTATAAACACACAAATTGATCTAAACCAATCATCTATGATGGAAATATCCATGAAATCCAACCAGCAATCAACATATAATAATATATCCACAAGTCAAAGTATGAATTAACTCACAACATATATCAAGATCCTTAATTATATAATTATTGCAATAAGAATATATGGAATGATAAAATCAAGGTAAGTAAAATTTTGGAGACATTAGTTTTTGTTAATTGTGTAAGTCATACTTGTCAAGGCTTGAAGATAGCATGGTGTTCCAGCTAAACGCCTTGTGACTAGGCGCGACTAGCCATCGCTTAGGTGACCTTTAAAAATAATAGTTTATGTAGATATACATGTGTCATGGTTTTCCCCCACTCATATACACACATTGTATAGTTATATATGTAGTTATCTACATATTTATGGTCGATCTCCTCATATATTTATTGTCATACATAACTACAAGTATTGAGCAATGTAATCATTATCTTTCATAGCATAGCTACCTAATACAATCTGAATTGAAGGTGCAAACTGAGAAAAATCAAATCCGTACTAAGAGTATTAGATCCAGTCACAAAAAGAGTATTAGATCCAGTTAAACCCAAAAAGAGTATTAGGTCCAATTAAAAGTGATATTTGGCACATAACATAGGCAACAGTGCTAATTTTGATCATTATGATAGCCACATTAAACATTAAAATACGTCAATATACAACCAAACCCAAAAAACTAAGTCAGCTTGGCATTATAGAAAAAGTTGTCTCGACTAGGCGCAACCTTGGGACGCCTTACAGCTTAGGCGGCCGCCTAGGCGCACAGCTTGATAAGTATGGTGTAAGTAATGGTGAACATGTACCATTAGGAGGAAAAATGAGAGGGTGTAAGGAAATATGTTGGTGGTGATGGAGAAGATGAAAAATAAGGTTCCTTCGAGATTGAGAGGGAAGAAAGAGAAGAGGCAAACATTTAAGTGTTACTTAAGATGCACAGGCAAGAGACGAGGAGGGGAGATGGAGATGTAAAGAAGCAAGAAAAGAGGAGGCATAAGGATGACAACACTGGTGTAAGTAATGGTGAACATGTACCATTAGGAGGAAGAATGAGAGGGTGTAAGGAAATATGTTGGTGGTGATGGAGAAGATGAAAAATAAGGTGCCTTGGAGATTGAGAGGGAAGAAAGAGAAGATGCATACATTTAAGTGTTACTTAAGATGCACAGGAAAGAGATAAGGAGGGGAGATGGAGATGTAGAGAAGCAAGAAAAGAGGTAGGAAGAAGAATGAGAGGGTGTAAGGAAATATGTTGGTGGTGATGGAGAAGATGAAAAATAAGGTGCCTTGGAGATTGAGAGGGGAGAAAGAGAAGAGGCATACATTTAAGTGTTACTTAAGATACATAGGCAATTTGAAACTTCTGCCGTAGGAATTATTAGTTGAGTAGACATCAATTCGTGTGGGAAGCAACCGCACTGGCCGCTTTCTTAACCGATGGTCGTGTTTTAAAGAATTGTTGAATGCACTTCGTTTATTATAAGGTCCAATATCTTATGATTTAGACAGTTATGTTCTGAACAACTAAAGATGTGACTAAAAAATTATATAGTGTAGACAATTGATACGTGCATCTAAGTGTATTCAACATAGATCATTATAATGTTAAAATACTAAATTTATATCAATTCTGATAGGAAAAAAGAATGAGTACTCACAGTTGTATATTTTATGTTAACTAAACAAATATCTTTTTAAATTGTCTTATCATCTCTATTCCCAAGATTTACCGTGTATGAAATAACATTTGTATTTGATACACGATGAAAAAATAAGAGAAGAAACGAAAGAAAAAGGGTTGGAGATAGTGATAGGGAAGGGATAGTGAAGTTATTAGAAAGTTTTGATTGGTTAAGTTGGCGTGGGGAAAGGAAACGGGGAGGGAAGTACTCAACAAACAATATTGTTTGCATGGTTGTCAGCATTTAAATAGAATATCTTTATAAAACTCATTTGTATAAGTTAATATGTACTTGATAAAAATAGAAAATAGAAATGATGAAAAATCTTTTTTCACATGATAACGAGGAGTTTATACAAGAAGATGTATTTGCACAACGGAATTTTTTTTGTGAAAATAAATAAATTGTCACCTACTTTTTAAAATTAATTATTACTTCTTACACAATACTGACATTAGACTATGGAATAACACCAACAACGGCATGCTCAGTACCAAATCAGCTTATTCAATGACTCTCTCCCACTCGTTCACCAATAGTTGACGACCAATAATAGTTGCGACAGATGTAAAAATGCAGAGGGAATGACTATACATGCTATAAGAGAATGTAATCTTATCCACGATTATATATATATATATATATATATATATATATATATATATATATATATATATATATATATATATATATATATATATATATTCATTGCCTGCCCGGGTATAGTAGCTTAGCTACCCGCCCAAAGTGGCGCGGTGGCATAAGTTGTAAATAATTGGAACTTAATCACAACGGAATCATGCGGTGGCATAACAACTAATTAAATTGAAAAACCAAACAAGCGGATTCCGCCTTCTTCACGCGTTTTCTTTAGCCGCCTTCTTCACGCGTATTGTTCCGCCGCTGACATGCTCAAATCACACAATTTTGTTCATCCTCCGCTGGACGCCCTGCTGCCTTCAATGAACTCTGCCCATTCTTCCGCCATGTCAACATTCTGCATTTCCATTCTAGCATCTCAATCCCCTATCTGCATTTACATACCCAAACAACAAGAATAGGTTTTTAGTTCCCAGTTGTGTAGAGGAGGACGAAGGTGAATGGAGCAGATCTGAATCTCCTTTAACGTTCGTCATAGTATCAGTAGAAGATATTGATCTTCACGAGGTCACATCTACGCTCTAGATCTCTGACTGAAACTCACGCCGTAGGAGGGAGAATTTCATGATCTTACAGCATTTAGGAGCAGCAGTTGTCCAAGCTACAACCAGGTAAATTTATATACTCTTCGTCACTTCCACCAGTTCTATCTGATATTTGCTTTTCATCACATTGTGTATTCGTCTCTATTTTTGTGAGGGAAATCCAACGTGTGTGTGGATTTTATTTTGAAGTAGTAACTGTCATACATGCTTTATGTTTCATGTAGTTACGTTTTTGTTATACGTGGTTACTTTATGACTCACAGAGTTACTCTTTTGTGTTTCAGGGTTACTTTTCTGCTTGTAGAGTTACTCTCACACGACTGTCATAGATCCTAGTCTTGATACAGATGTTGGTAATGCCAATGTCGATTGTGATAATGATAATCCTCATTCTTCTCCTTTTGTTGCTTCTTGCACTTTGTCCCCACCAGAAGTCCCTAGAATTGGTCTTCGGTTTGGAAGTTTAGATGAAGGTATCTCCTTCTATTCTAGTTATGCTGGCTTGATTAGTTTTAATATCAGGAAAGACGAAAATAGGTATGAATGAGGAACTAAGAATCTAGTTGCTAAAGATTTGGTTTGTGACAAGTAGGCTAAAATCAGTCGTTCTAAGAGGTCTAGATGGATTTTGAGCCCCACTTGAGATGAAGTGGGTAAATTACATGATAATATGTCCAAGAAGCACATGTATTCTTTGAAGAGATGTGGTTGTAGAGCCATGATCCGGTACACACTAGATAAGTTCTCATCCATGTGGGTTGTGACTACTTTTGTTTAGGAACACAACCATGATCTTGTTGATGATGCTCATCTGCATTACCTGTGTAACTCATCTCTTGATGAAAGTCAAAAATAGATTCTTTCTTCCATGAGTCAAGCAAACATACATGTATCGAGACAAATTTCATTTATAACAACCGAGTCTGGCGGTTCTGAAAATTTGACATTTACTAGTAGACAAGCTCATGGACACCTCAATAGCAAGAGGAAAGAGTAATCTAAATATGACATTGACATGGTGTTGGATCATTTTTCTAGGTTGAAGGTTTTGGATTCAAAATTCTTTTATACTTATCAAAATGATCCTGATTGTTGCTTGACACATTTGTTTTGGGTTGATCCTATCTCTGTCAAAGATTGTGGGTTGTTTGGCGATGCGATTGTGTTTGACACCACTTACCGTACCAACAAGTATTCTGTGATTTCTAGAATGTTTGGTGGTGTTGATCACCATCGCAATTACAGAAACTACTAGATAACCAACTATTAGATGGAAGAAAAAAATCCTAGAAAAATAACACTTACTTTTGAGAAATTTTTAGATGTGCTAGCGAGTAGACAAGAAAAATATTAGAAAAATGGATTTTGATTGAGTTCCCAGAGAGATACATTTTTCACCATCGTCTTCTAAAATATACATCAACACATGCAATACTAGATCAAAGTTTTCCATGAATTTTGTTTCCTTCCATAACCATGTTAAATAAACAAACATCTTTTTAAATTGTCTTATCATCTCTATTCCCAAGATTTACCATGTACGGAAATAACATTTGTATTTGATACACGATGACAAAATAAGAGAAGAAACGAAAGAGAAAGGGTTGGAGATAGTGATAGGGAAGGGATAGTGAAATTATCAGAAAGTTTTGATTGGTTAAGTTGGCGTGGGGAAAGGAAACGGGGAGGGAAGTACTCAACAAACAGTATTGTTTGCATGGTTGTCGGCATTTAAATAGAATATCTTTATAAAACTCACTCGTATAAGTTAATATGAATTAGATAAAAATAGAAAATAGAAATGATGAAAAATCTTTTTTCACATGATAACGAGGAGTTTATAAAAGAAGATGTATTTGCACAACGGAATTTTTTTGTGTGAAAATAAATAACTTGTCGCCTACTTTTTAAAATTAATTATTACTTTTTACACAATACTGCGGATCTTGGAATCCTCATAAACCAAGCTAGTGGCATGGAGGAAAATCTTGTCATACCACAAATCTTGATCCTTTCTAGACACCATGGCTTTCAACTTATGCCATAATAGATACCTATAAGTCTCTGATACCATACTATAAGGAGGAGAGACCACTGTTACTAAAATCAATGGATAATACACACCATCCATCTATTTTGAAAGAATTGAGATAATGAAGGATGCATGCATAATAATTCCATTTATAAAGGCATGATTCAGATACAAAATATGTCAATAGTAGCTACAGAAAGAAAAGATTAAGTTATTACATTGCTTTGATCCAAGTTTACTACATGAGCTTCATGGAACATAAACTAGAAAGGAAATCTACAGGATCTAGCAGTGGCAACCTAGACATCTCAGCAATGTCTCTTGAATCTACTCCTGGACATGTCCTCCTTGATCTTGTTGCACTCCTTGTCCTAGGCCTGGGTGGATGGGATCACCTATCAAGTGGAGAAAACAAGGTATGTGTCAAATAAGGAACAAGAAAAAGATAATATCAACAACGGATAATAAAGGGTAAAGAACAATCAATAAATAAGGAGAATCAAAAGTATGAGGCACATATCAAATTTGAATCTTTCCATTATACATAATAATAAAGGAACATGCATGATTAATAGTATGACTACATAACTAAGTAGGGCCGAGGCACCTACCAAACCTCAAATAGTGGATGAGGGGAGACTAAACACATACCAGTCACCTAGAAAATATATATAAAAGTCGGGAGAATAAACTCATTCCCCCATGCAAAATAGCACATGTCTGAACTATGGGTGGTTGTACAAAAGTACACTACATTAGCTAAAAATTCAACCAAATCACCATGCTAAAATAAATAATATCCTAAGGAAAGATTTAAGATCAAATAAAATAGATACGTCTTGTGGGTCAAAACCCAAGAAAATAATAAAATAATTGCACTAAAAAGATCTATAATAGTAATCAAGGTTTGTGTCCATGCCTCATTGAGAAATTGGGTTTTGGATTACAAATATGCCCAACTAAAAGGGTAATATGCACATACCTCAATTCATAGTCCTACTTAACACTTTTCACCAACATAGCAGATTCCAAGATCACCTTAACATATTTACAATTTATTCACATGTACTAGGGTTTTACAAAGCATAAAGTGTAAGAAAACCCTAACTTTACATCTTTTTTGGAAAACTTTATATTTTGGTCACAAAACCTAATCCAATCGATTCTTTATGTTTTTCTGATCAAGAATACATATTTATTTGCATTGTTGGAGTTCATATTAACTAGTACAATTTTTAGGACTTTTTATATAATTTATTAGATCCTTAAGAATAAATCATAGAAAACATGGAAATCAGACTTTCAAACTATTTTTATTTGAAAAATCACATTCATCTGATTCCAAAACATATTTTTATAGATTTTTTGGACAAGTGGATCAAATGACACAATTTTTAAAAATTCAACCAATCAAGATATTAGAAACTTCCAAATAAGCAGAGAAGGGCTCGTGAGAGAGGATGAGAAGAGGCTAGTCCTACATGACTTGGCCCAATCATAGGCGGCCAAGTCTTAGGTCAAACCCGTGTGCCTTTTCCAAAAGAAAAAAACAAAACATACAAGAAGATTAATATGCCCCTGGGAGAGAAAGCAAAGAAAAGAAGAAAGCAAGAGGGTAAGAGAGCAAAGCACTAAGGGGATTGCTTCATCCTCATACTCAGGCCATGAACAGCAGAAAAGAGCTACTTGTTCTTGCGATATTTGGACAAACCCATTCAAGGTGACAATTTGATGAAGCGAGTGATAGAATGAATGGGAAAAGCCTCACGAACTCACCTCACTCGACAAATTTTACGTCCTGGTGTCACTAAGACCTGAGGAGCAGCACCGCAAGCTCCAAGCTAATCCACGATCACTGACAGCAACTTGTGAAAATAGGGAGTGGGAGGAGGGGAAGTTGTAGAGGTTTCGAGTATGGTTGGGGTACAACTATTTGTACATGGTGGTGTGTGAAACCAAGATGCTGGAAGTGGTTGCAAAAATGTGTTGCCCAAGATATGGGTATTTCCTAAATTCTTGACGGAATATCGAAAATAATGGATTTTTATGTGTCCAATCATATTTGGAATACAACGGCAAAGAAATCTCGCGAAGAGGTTGACAAATAAGTGAGAAATCCCAATTTGATAAAAAGCCTTTGTATAGAACATGTTTCCCATTACGGCATGAGCTAGGTGATGATCCCTGGACCATCCAATTGTCGATCAATGACTCAGATTGCAAGAAAAAATAAAAAGGATTGTGTGACACATTAAATCAAAAAATCCTTATCCAAATCAAAATTAAATAAAGTGATGCTAATTTATTTCTCTTTTGTCTCTCCTCAATTGAGGGTGCAAACAAACTCTAAATTAAATGAAATTTTACTACTAGCCTATTTAGAACATGTAGAATCTGAATATGGCATTAGGTTTTAGTTTTGGAGACCCAAGTGTTTTATTGAATTACTTTAAAGTAATTCATACTTTCACTTACTTATCACATTAGAGACCTCTAGAATCCATCAATTTATATAAAACTTCACCCTCAAGCAAACTAAAACATATAGAACATGGACATGGCATTAGTTTTATCCTTTGGTATTTCATGCATTATTTAATATTTTGGACTTTATTGACACTTTCTCTCTCCTAAACATATTATAACATTAATGATTTTGCAAATTAGTTGAAAGTTCACATATAGGCTTATGTTCACATGTACATTTCGAATCTGGTATCAGTTTTCTTTTTCTTTTTTGAGTTAATTAATGACTTATTTCATATTTTGGCGAAAACTCACTTTTTCTTTTCTAAATAAAATAGATATAGTTATTATTACCCCAAAATTGTGAAACTTGGTCTCCATGACATATTAAATCCAAAGAATTTGAATTTGAAGTTAGTTAAATTCAATTAGTCTTCATTTTTATGAATTTTATCCCATTATCCATTATTATCACTATTTCTCATATTAAATAATTCAATGCCACATTATCTTGTTTAGGGATTATTATTTATCTCTTTATTTCTTCCTTTTTCCAAAAGGCTATAGAAAACTCTAGAACATAGTTATTTTAATAATATATCACTTACGTGGTAATTTTGCATTTTAGTCCCTGATTGAAAATACTAACTAAGTTATTTGTGCACAAACCCATATATTGGCACGAATAGAGATCAAATATACTCCGAACCACTAATAAATCCACAAATTCAACATCAAGGACAATAAGGATATGAAAATCTTAGGAAAAGGGCTAGATTGAGAATTTATTAAGATTTTAGTTCACTACAACACTCCATCCCTTAAAAAGGATTTCGTCCCCGAGATCTCAATCAAAGAGTGAAGGGTTAGTATGTAACATCTCATATCAAAGATCCCAGGTTGTTTCTTACAAACCATGGTACTTCTACAAGACTTTCACTAGCTCTATCTCCTTGTTCTTCAACTTATTAACTTGGGAGTCAAGACTCTTCACAAGTAAGGTTCTCATGAATCTCCAAAGGTTCTATGTGTGTACATGAGAAGGGTCTCCACATACTTCTTTAGCACAAACACATGAAACACATTATGGATCTTGTCATAGGCATAGGAAGAGTTAAACTGTATGTAAAATCTCCAAACTTGTCCAAGATCTCAAACGGTCTGACATAGAGGGGACAAAGCATGAATTTAACTTTATATCATTCAATAGAACATTTAGGCTTGATTTTTAGGAACACATAGTCACCCACCAAGAAATTTACATTAGACCTTCTCTTGTTTGTATACTTCCTCTATCAAGGTTGTGCAACTTTCATACACTTCTTAATCAATTGATCCTTTGCTATCATCATTTGGATATCATCAGTCTTCACCAAAGCACGTTCTCCCACATCATCCCAGTGTAATGAAGAATGACAAGGTATTCTATAATGAGTTTCACAAGGAGGCATACCAATGTAGCTTGGTAGCTACTGTTGTATGAAAACTCAAATAATGGAAGATACTTATCCCATGCACCTCCCCAATCCATAACACAAGAACAAAGTAAAACTTCTAGAATGTGCACTATCCTCTCAAATTGACCATTAGTTTGTGGATGATAAGCCGTACTAAAACATAAGTCAGTTCCCATTTCTTCCTAAATCTGACTCCACAAATGAGAGGTAAACTTTAGGTCACGACCAGATATTATCAATTTAGGTACATCATGCAAACGAAAAATTCAATCCACAAACAATTCAGCTATATCATCAACCGTGTAAAAGGATTTGAAAGGCAATAAGAGGGTAGACTTAGTAAGTTAGTCAATCACTACCCACATGAAATCATAATCTTTCTTGGACTTAGGGAAACCTGTGACAAAGTCCATAGTAATCTTCTCCCATTTCCATTCTAGAAGTTCAAGTGGGTGAAGAAGACCACCGGGTCATTGATGCTCTATCTTTACTTATTGGTAGGTCAAACACTTTTCCATGAGCAGAGCATATCCTTCTTCATATCCATCCACTAGAAAACAATTGTAGGTCCTTATACATCTTGGTCGTACCATAGTGGATTGTGTACTTTGACTCATGGACTTCACACAGAGCTTTCTATTACAGATCACCAACTTTAGGAATCCAAAACCTTTTTCAGAAATGTATTGCATCGTCCACCAACTAAGAAGTCATATTGTGGTTTCTCTACTAAGGTCTTCATCGCATAAAGCTCAAAACTTTCTAACTAGGTAGCAATGACTTCTAAGCTCCAAGATGGTGTAATGAATAAGCTAGTCATGTGAACACACAATTTCTAGGTAGTTTCTTCATCTACCACATCAACAGGATGTGGTTGCCAACAAGAAACATGTTCTATATTCCTCCACATATAATAGTTCATAGCAGCACATACTACATCTTTCTTCTGAGTGAAGGCAGGATGATAAGTGATGGTAAAGTCATAAACCTTAAGTTACTACTTCCATCTTCATTATCTCAGGTTCATATCCTTCTGTGTCTAAAGGTACTTCAAACTTTTGTGATCAGAAAAGACTTCAAACTTAATTCCATACAAATAGTGTCACCAGATCTTTAGGGCATGCACTATGATGATGAGCTCTAGATCATGCATAGACCTGTTCTCTTCATTTAGTTTCAACTAGTGTGAAGCATATGTGATCACTCTTTCTTCTTGCATCAATACACACCCTAAACCTTTCTTAGAAGCATTAGTGTAAATGGTATACAATTTGGCTTCAACAAATAAAGCAAGAACATGAGCAGGTGTCAAACACTCTTTTAGGTTCTGGAAACTATCCTCACATTCTGGTGTCCACACAAACTTGACTTATTTTTGTGTCAACTTTGTCAAAGGGAGATATAACACGGAGAAGCTCTTGATAAACCTCTGGTATTATCCTACTAATCTGAGGAAATTACTATCTCATATGGACTCTTTGGAGTTTTCTACTTGGTCACATATTCTATTTTTGTACGACTAAAGACAATATGTCTGGAAGAAATCACATGACCCAAAAAGATCACTTCCTTTATCCAAAACTCACACTTTGAGAATTTCGTATAAAGTTTATTTTCTCTCAGTGTGTTAAGCATGATTTTTAGATGTTCACGATGTTGTTCTTCATATTCGTTGTAGACTAAAACATCATTGATGAACACCACTACAAAATAATTGAGGGAAGGACATAACACTCGATTCATCAGGTCCATAAATGCAGTAGGGGAATTAGTCAAACTGAAAGGCATACCTAGTAACTCATAATGTGCATATCGAGTGATGAAAGTTGTCTTCAAAACATCCACATCTTTCACACTTCCTGATAGTAGTCACTTCTCGTATCCATCTTTGAAAACATAGCGGCTGATTTAGCTGGTTGAACGGGTCATCAATGCATGGAAAAGGATAACAGGTATTCACTATCACTTGGTTAAGAATGCGGTAATACATGCACATATGCAATGATCTTTCCTTCATCTTCATGAACAAGATGCATGCACCCCAAGATGAAAAACTGGTGTAAATAAAACACATGTCGAGAAGACCCTGAAGCTACTTCGCAAGATCGGCAAGTTCAGCTGGAGCCAAGTGATAAGGTGGCTTTGAGATAGGCAATGTTCTTGGCACAAGCTTGATGGAAAACTCCACCTCGTGAGTTGGTGGTAACCCGAACAACTCCTCCAAAAACACATCAGCAAAATCCTTCATCACATCTATATGATCTAAAATAGGGGGTGTGGCATCAACAGTGATAGATTCTATATATGCTCTACACCCTTGCAAGATAAGTTTTTCAGATTTGATGGATGAAATGATGAATTTTGATTCCTCTCACTTCCTACCCTTGATACACAACATGTCTCCATCAGGGTGCAAAATGCTAGCTTTTAACTCCTGATAGAAGAGATATACCTTATACTTCTTCAACCACAATCAATCCCCAACATAACATCAAAATCAGACATGTAAAGAAATATGAAGTCTGAAGGAAACATCTTCCCTGAAATACAAAGGTCCAAGGTTGAGAATTTTATATGAGAATAGAATATTCTACCATTAGGGTTTTAACATATAACACATGATCCATGCATTCTAATTCTAATTCTAACATTGTAGCAAATTAGGTTGATATGAAGGTATGGAACAATCCATAATAAAAAAAGTTCCTTGATAGGATGCATATTAATATGTAAGATACCTTCAATAACTTCATTGTCCTCTCCAACCTCTTTAGCATTCAGAATGAACACCCTTACATTCCACCTTTTCACAGGTAGTCTACGTCCTTGCTGGTTCTAGTTGTTGTTACTTGGAGGTGGATTTTGTCGTTGTTGCAGTTGTTGAGCTGGGGCTTGTCCACGCTGAAGCTTAGGATAATTTGGTTGAAGATGTAAAACTTGTACACACTCATGAAAGATAGGTGCAGGTCAATCATCCACGTCATGGTGGGGCATTGCTTGCATTGCACTTCCCTCACGAATGAGATCGGGAACAAGGATTGCAACTATCACGTCCTTGGTTTCCACCTGAGTTCCTCCTTTTGTTTTTTTTGGTCTCCAGGAAACTAAAATTCAGGATTGGATTCGATCATAACTTCCTTGTCCATCATTTGTTGAAAAGTAAGAGGTAGTTGCGGAACAAGACTGCGTCCTACACTATAGTTGAGTCCTTCCAAGGAAACGGTTGATCTACGTTCTACTATGATATCGATGGCATAACGTTCCCAAAGAAGGAAATGTTGAACGTATTTAGGAATGCTCATGCTTCCCTGTCGCATGCTATAAAACTTGACTTCCTTCCTTTTCAGGTATGCAAGATAGATGTACTTCTCACAGAATAGTTTGAAGAACTTCTCTCAATTCATGTTGGTGATGTCACAGGTACGAGCCATACCATTCCACCTGACACGTGTTGGTCCATCCAAGACATAAGTCACAAAGTAAACTTTATGATGTGGGGAGACGACATGCCCTTGAAAGTCTTCTCTAGATCCAACACCCAGTCATCAACCAATCCACCATGTTTGTATCACTCTCTCCCTTGAAGTATGCTGGTTGCATCTTGATGAAGTATGTCAGGGTGAACTCCTTAGTCTTGTTAGCAGAGGTTGCAGCAGTGGAGAGTTGTCCCACCAAGGTATTCAAGAGTAGTTGGTATAACATGGTCAAATCTTGCTCTGGGGTTAGGCCTGGTGTGCTCATAGGGGGAGTAGGGTTTGGCATGTCATTATGAGGAGTTCTAGAGGTGTCCCAATTGTTGATATTGCTAGCAGAGGCTCCCTTGGATGAGTTGTTCATATCCCCAAACAAATCACCCCTCCTAAAAGATGAAGGTATAACATAAGATTCTCAGGAGTATCCAGTAGAGATATCTATGGCTACTATTTCCTATAGTCATGCTATTTTGTAAAGTCAGCATCAGCTCAGGCCAGGTAGGTATCATGTGAATATGGGTTTCCTAGTAAACCAAGCTAGTGGTACGGAGGAAAATCTTATCAACCCCCAAACCCTGATCCTTTCTAGACACCCTTTCTTTCAACTTGTACCTTTTCTTTCTAAAGGGGACGAGATCCCCCCTTACTAGAATTTAATAGAAAATACACAAAATCCATCATTTTTAAAAGAGTTGATATAATGAATGATGCATGCATATAATTCCATTTAAATAAGCATGATTTAGATACAAAAAATGTCAACAATAGTAGCAGATAGAAAAGACTAAGTTATGATGTCGCTTTGATCCAAGTTTACTACATGAGTTTCATGGAACATAAACTAGAAAGGAAAACTATAGGATCTAGTAGTAGCAGCCTAGACATCTCAACAAAGTCTCTTCAATCTACTCTTGTACAAGTCCTCCTTGATCTTGTTCCACTCCTTGTCCTAGGAATGGGTGGTTGGGATCACCCAACAAGAGGAGAAAACATGGTATGTGTCAAATAAGGAATTAGAAAAAGATAATATCAACCAAGGATAATAAAGGGTAAAGAATAACCTAGAAATAAGGAAAGTAAAATGTATGAGGAACGTATCAAATAGGAATCCTTCCACAACATATAATAATAAAGAAGCATGCATGATTAATAGTATGACTACATTAACTAAGTAGCGTCGAGGCACCTACCCAACCTCAAAGAGTAGATTGGGGAATAATAAACACATTCCTGGTCACCTAGAAAGTGTATATAAAAGTGGGGAGAATAAACCATTCCCCTAGGCAAAATAACACATGCTCAAACTATGGGTAGTTTTACAAAGGTACACTACATTAGCTAACAATTCAACCAAATAACCATGCTAAAGAAATAATATGGGAAGGCAAGATTTAATATCAAATAATAGAGATATGGCCTATGGGTTAAAACCCAAGCAAATAATAAAATAATTGCACCAAAAAGAGAAATAATAGGAATCAAGGTTTTTTTTCCATGCCTCAATAGAAAATTAGGATTTGGATATAAAATATGCCCAACTAAAAGGGTAAGATGCACTTACCTCAATTCAGAATCCTAGTTCACACTTTTCACCAACTTAGTAGATTCTAAGATCACCTTCACCTAGTTACAATTTATTCACATGTATTAGGGTTTTATAAAGCATAATGAGTAAAGAAACCCTAACTTTAGACCCTTTTTGGAAAAAGTAAGATTTTAGTCATAAAACCTAAACCAACCTATTCCTTATTTTTGTTATCAAGAAAACATATTATTTACTTTATTTGGAGTTCATATGAATTAGATACAATTTTTAGGGATTTTTACATAATTTATTAGATCCTTAAGAATCAATCATCGAATACATAAAAATTATACCCTAAAACTATATTTTATATGAAATATTACATTTTTCTAATTCCAAAACATATTTTTATAAAACTTTTGGAGAAGTGGATCAAAAGACACAATTTTTACAAATTTGACCAATCAAGAATTAGAAAAATCCAAATAAGAAGAGAAGGAGTGAGAGAGGATGAGAGGGAGGGGCCCGCATGACTTGGCCCAAATATAGGTAGCCAAGTCACTGTACAACACCCGTGTGGCTTCGTCTAAAGCAAAAAAAAGGTGAAAAGACTAATATGCCCTTGGGTGAGAAAAGAAGAAATCAAGAGAGTAAGAGCGTAAAAGCATTGAGGGGAATGCTTCCTCCTCATACTCATGCCATCTATAGAAGCAGGGAGCTTCTTGTTCTCATGATATTAGAGAAAACCTGATGAAGGCGACAATTTGATGGAGCAAGTAGACAGAATGAAAGAGCAAAGCCTCGCGAAATCACCTCACTCAACAATTTACGTGTTGGTTTCATCGAGATCCGAGGAGCAGTGCTACAAGATCCAAGATAATCCACGATCACTGATGCCAACTTGAGCAAGTAGGTTGCAATTGGGACAATAGGAAAGTTGAAAAGGTTTGGAGGATGGCTGGGGTACAACTATTTATAAATGGGGGTCTATGAAACCAAGAGGATGGAAGTGGTCATGAAAATGTGTTGCCCAAGATTTGGTTATTTCCAGAATTCTTGATGAAACAATGAAGATAATTGATCATTATGTGTGCAATCTTTCTTTGAACACAATGGTGAAGAAATCCCATGAAGAGGTTGAGAAACGAGGGAGAAATCATGATTCAAAAATAGGGTGTGTATGGAACTTGTTTCCTATTTCGGTGTGAGAAAGGTGATGATCCCTGGATTGTCCGATCGCCGATCAATGACTCAGATCAAGTGCAAAAATAAAAAGGACCACTTGACACATTAAATCAGAAAATCCTTATCCAAATTGAAATCAAATAATGTGATGAATTAAAGTTAATTCTTTTTCTCTCTCCTCAACTGAGGGTGCAAACAAACTCCAAATAAAATAAAATTTGATACCTAACCTATTTTGGATATTTAAATCCGAATATAGCTTTATATTTAGTTTTGGAGACCCTAAGTATTTTATTTAATTATTTTAAATTAATTCATTCTTTCTCTTTCTTATCACATTAGAGACATCTAGAATTCACCAATTAAAGTGAAACTTCACCTTCAAGCAAACTAAAGCATATGGAATAGGAATATGCCATTAATTTTATCTCTTGGTATTACTTAATACGTTATTTAGTATTTTGGACTTTATTTATACTTTCTCTCTCCTTAACATATTAGAGCATTAAAGGTTGTCCAAATTATCTAAAAGTTCATACATAAGCTTGTTTTGGCATGTTGATTTGGATCTAAGATTAGTTTTATTTTTTGGAGTCATTTAATGACTTATTTCATATTTTGGAGAAAACTGACCTTTTCTTTTCTAAATAAAATCGATATAGTTATTATTACCCCAAAATTGTGAAATTTGCCCTCCACGACATATTAGATCCGAGGAGTTTGAATATGAAGTTATTTTAATCCAACTAGTCTTCCTTTTTTGAATTTTACCCCATTATCTATTATCACCACTATTTCTCATATTAAATAATTCAATGTCACATGATCATGTTTATGGAGTATTGTTTATCTCTTTATTTCTTCTTTTCTCAAAAAGGCTATAGAAAACTCTGGAACGAATTTATTTTAACAATATATGCCTTAAGTGGTAATTTTGCATTTTAAACCCTAATTGAAAATACTAACCGAGGTATTTGTGCACAAACCCATATATTGGCATTAATAGAGATCAAATATACTCCAAACCACTAATAATCTCACAAATTCAACATCAAGGACAAAAAGGATAGGAAAAACTAAGGAAAATGGCTAGATTAAGAATGTACCTAGATTTCTATTCATTACAACTGACACATCATGGTTCACAATATCAATAGAATGGTTATTACAACCATGCATCACCACATTTGTCTAATGTACCCCAGATTATGGAAGTACTTTTTGTGATCCCGACCCTTCCTATCTTGGTGGCATGATGTTAATTCTAACCCATAAATTTCCTAGGATCATTATCAAGAACTATATTATCTTTCTTCTTATTCTAATATGAGTATGATCAGAAAAACTTTGGGAAATATGAGCATATTTGTGAATCCCTATATAATCCTCAACAAGAAGAGAAACTTAGGGCCCTAGAGAAGATAGCAGCAGAATGACAAGCAAGGCTATAAACCAACTGAACCTTGCTAGCTTCTTTTCTAGAAGCCCAATCAAAGAATTTGGATTGTCAAAATGTGTCCCATCATGTTATGGTGACTCTTTGTGATGTTGAGTCTTCCTACCAAGGTGGATGTAATGAAATTTTCAGTCCATCATCTCTTTAACACTATTATGATGAGCAATGCCACAATCAATATGAGGGGAACCAATACCAAGATCACAATGGGGATGGCCAAAATTTTGTGGGGTATGAACCTAGTTATGAAACTCAATTTAGTCCCCAACAAGAGGAACATCTTAGGGCCCTAGAAAGATTAGCAGTAGAGCATCAAGAAGAACTAGAAATATGGCAAGCGTTGTTAGATACCCTACTAGAAGCCCAATCACAGAGACCCCCCAAAAAGTTAGAACAACCTAAGATGGTTCTTCCCGATGATGATCCCATTTTAATTTCATATATGTTGGATCCTGAAGAAATAGCACATACAATAGGGTTGTATTCTTTGTGTGATGAGAACATTGGCATTCTGACCCTTCTGCTAGAGGGTTCATTACATGAGTATGAAAACTCAATGTAGGAGAGTCATTCTGAAGATCCAACAACTCTTCTTATCAGTGACATAAATCATATGCCATCAATGACCTTACCCTTCCCCTTGAGTCAATCATGGATAACCCCCTATGGCAAACCAAATCCTCACATTTTGTCACAGCCAATTCCCATTCTGCTTATTTTGATCTAGAAGGGGAAACACCACTCTTGGAAGAAGTCCACACTACAACAAAAATACCCATTAGTGGCTTTTATTCCAGTGGCTTTTCTAAAAAAATGCCACTATCTATGTACTGCAGTGGCATTTGTAATTTAAATGCCTCTAAACCACGTATTATGGAGTTTATAGAAAAGACTTACCAATTAAGGCATTTTTATAATTAATTAGTGGCATTTCAAAATTGACAAATCAAATGAGTGGGCCACAATTAGTAAAAAAATTCTATTCCCGCACGGCCTGCAAAATGGTTCCTCTTCTCCACGGGTTGGGCAGAGACATTTACTCCCGATATTTGCTCTGCTCGCAGAAACTGCGAAGTTGACCTAGCCTTTTCTCCCTAATCTGCCAGACCGTGGACGCTACCTACTGGAATGCTCTCTGCTCTTCTCCAAGGTGTCGGCGACGTTGCCAAGGGTTGGAGGGGACGCCGAGGAAGAGATTAGTCTCCCAACTTGCCGGCAAGGACTGCGACAGTTTGCCACCCTGCTGCTTCGGCGCGCGACAGGTAAGTACACCCCACCAAAAAATAAACACACATGGTCTTTCCCATCCATTCTCGCAGTTTCCATTCTATCAAGGTATATATGATAATCAGTTTATGAAGATAGTCTTGAAATATGATGATTCTGTTGTTTTATATCCAACAATCACTTCCTTAATAGTTTATATCAAGCCATCGACCGTCCTTCTTTGTTAGATTTAGACTTGGATTATTTTATAGTCTTGAAATATGATGATTTTGTTGTTTTATTTTACAGTGTCGCATTGTTTTCGTTATGTATACAAGTTTGCTAAATGTTAGTGTATTCATATAAAAATGTGTGTATTGTTGTATTAAATTGTAAGGATAATGAAGCATCCACTTTTTAAAAAGTGGTCGCTTAGGTGCTCATGTGATGTATGCACATCTCCTGTATCTTTTTTTGTAAATCATTGATGAATAGGCAAGTAATGTATCCTTACTTAGGCCACCACCTTTGGTGGGTTGGCGCTCTCTGATGAGAATAGGGATTCCCACCATTGGGCTAATGAAGGGGAGAGATACTCATCTTTATGTATGTAGGAAGAGGCTAAGGAGAGAACAAGGTTTATGAGATGGTCATTTCTTGTGTAATATTCTAGGATTCAGAAATGTCTAAGGAAGAATAAGACCTTTGTATAATTACTTATAGTATACATGTTTCTTTTGGTGTGGTTTCTTCAATTTTCCTTTGATTACCGTAAACTTGAATGGTCTATATTCTTCTGCACTACCAATTGACAAAAACCTTCACCATCCCTGAAAATTAGGGTTTTTAAGCAATAATGAAGCAAGATACCAAGGGCATGCAGACAAGTTGCTATTAACACTAAGCTATGATTGCACAAAATGCAGGGGTTCCATTGTGGAACAACAATAATTTTTTCTATACCATAGGAAGTCTGGTTTTCCCTCTTGATTTCTATATTGAATGAATTGCATGGCTTCTATGCAGTGATGTTTACATAATGGTTGATTCATATATTTTTTTGGAGTGTACGTCTTATCTCAGTATTGCTTTAATGTAAACACATTGCATTATGGTTACATCAAACTAGATAATGATGTTGCTCGTTCTCTAATGGGTTCATTCCTGTTGATGTTGGTAGAAACCATGGGGAATATGTTTATGGACTACTTGCTTCACTTTAAAAAATATATTGCTCTATATTTTGCAAATTTATACTACTTTTTTTGAAAATTTATAATATCATTATATATACTTACAATTATTAGTACTAATATTTTGTAGTCTCTGTTCACCCACAACAGTCACTATGGTCTGGGCGTCTACCCCCTCGCTCCTTTTCCCTGAATTAGAAAAGTTGGACATCACCCTAGATGATCTTACACTTGCACAACTCACCATTCCTAGACATTGGCATCATCTGGATGGAAGATGCTACATGGCTGGTCAAATGACCTTAGAGTTTGGGAACTCGACAAATGTAATCGAGGTTCAGTATGATGGTGATGGCAATCTGGTATCCACAACCAGTTGGCGTGGGTGGATTGGGAGAATGGGAATTGGTCGTACGGACCAGGTTTTGCTTTGTCCGATTGCAGACAATACCATACAGGCTTATATACATAACTACAACAATAGTTTTCCTTCTCACCTGAGACGGTATATGCAGAAGCCAGGCTGTACCGTATCTGAGGAGATGTCATTCGATGAATTCGGCATGCCTGAGGTGCAATCCTTGCCAGTTGGTACCGCCTTGTACCCCATGACCATCAGTTCGAATTCGTCTACCAGCGACTCCATCCTCGAAACAGCATCATCAACAAAACGGACACGTCACAGTCATAACGTCCGTCCCAATTATTGATGATTTTTTTTAACTTTTAAATTAGGAAATAATCAAAAAATGTAATTTGTGTTGTATTACTTAATGAACATTAGTAATCAATCAAGTACTGTGAATTTAAGGTACCCAATGTGATCTTTATGATGGCTTGCAAATGTTTTTCTCTGGTGTGGTTTTGAGTGATGTTTTTCTTTGAGGATTGCCTCAAAGTGATGTTCTACTTTTATCCTTATTATAACTATGTTGTTTGTATGACAAACTTACTCATAAATGTTATATTTTTTACTATTTTTAAGAATGGATAATTGTTGGATGGAAGAGGATGATCGAACGAGTAGTAAATACCTTTTATGTTGTTCAATTTTGTTTTAAGTATCTTCAATATTGTGTGACCTGATATACTCAGGATGAGAGAATAGTTATGTGGCATACACATCATAAAAACATAATTAACTAATGCGGAAGCGTTCACTAAGTAGCGGATTACCAAAAATCACTAAAAATTAAAACCTTTTTATCAAAAGATCCATCAAGTAAAAACTTTCTCACATAGAACAAAAGTAACACATTTACATTCTATTTTTCAAAAGTACATCACTTGTATCATCTCTTTCTGTGAGTTACAAGTATCAGCTGCCCTATTAGACTAAACACAGGCAGTATGAAAATATCGAGGCACTAAGCCAAAATCTCGAAAGCACTAACTACTACTCTGAGGACCTGAGAGTACAGAGATGACACATAGGACTCTATTTACATCTATACAAGGCATAACAGCCAGTGTCTCCACCTGAGACTTCACTGTTGTCCCTACTGTTGCTGTTGTTGTCCTTCACCTACTGAAGGATTCCTGCCTCCTCGTTCGCGTCCACCTAAAAAATGTGATTCCCACGGGGGTCAGACAATTGTAAATTGCCCCAGCGAGAGATATAACTCTCCAGCAGAAACATTATTATTGCAGCTTAAGAAGATTAATATGAATAGAGGAATCATACGTATTTGGCCGAAGATATATCAATGTCTAGCAGATTAGAACATTATCCTTATCAAAAGCGTTGCAGCTATAACTTGATAGAACCACATGTCACTTATCCTTTAAGGAATATGAAGAACATGTATAACATTTATTCATTATAGAATCATTACTACAACATTAACTCTTTTCAGGCTTAGATCATATATCTAATGACTGGCATTATCATTGTGGAGTCATGGCATGTAGCCATACTCTTTTCACAAAGTGTTGGGATCTTAGTCCCTCAACTCACCAAGCACAACTCCATTTCTTAACAGGTTCATCTTCATGATTATAGTATCTGGGTATTTGAACCCAAAACTCACCATAGGATACTTATTATCACTTATTAGGTAACTTAATACCTTCAGAATCATCTGACCAAGGACATCATGATTCTTGCTACATAATGTATTGCACATAGTACACAAAGTTCAATGATTCTTACTACACAAAGCATATGAAGGCTAGTAAAGCCTATAAAACATTCTCAATAACAAAGCATCATAGCCCATACCTGGCTATGCTCATCTTCTCAACATATATGCGTGATTAGTAATCATGACATAATTATATATCAATATCATGCAATACGAGGGTTATCTTATTACATTCATAACCCATTAGTATGTATGAGTTTCACATAGGATTATCCTGTGTTAGAATTTCACATAATAATACTTTGTATTTGGGTTCACATAGCATTAACTTGTCATAGGATTTCACATAGCATTACCTTGTATTAGGGATCACATAGCATTGACTTGTATTAAAGTTTCACATAGAAATACTCTATATCAGGGTTCACATAGCAAGGAATCAATATGGATAATCATAAGTATTCAATCATACTCTTTATTCTCATCATTCATCAATCAATGAGTTATCAACACACAACATGAGTTTCTCTCTCATTTTTGCCAGAATATGATTACATCATAATTTATAGGTTTGGATTAACCTTTTAATAAGGCATGTTAGCCTATATTCAACAGAGTGCATTATATTTTAATGTTACCATTGAAATGACACATCTCATGTGTCATTCATCCAATTATCCTGGACTTATAACTCATCAAGATATACTAGCATTGGAATGTTGGATGTGATATCTATCATATCTTGATATATCACTTCCCTCAACACCTTATCTTACTTGAGTTCATACACTTAGCTTGTATTAGGGTATTCCCCATCCTAATACTTTATGCACCAGTTCATCACATTTGTCATAACATTAATCACTATTCCATTATTAGGAATAGTATTCTCCATATTTATAATTCGAGGATACACATAGAATATTCCATACATTTATGGATTTCACATAGTATTATTTTCCAATAGAGTTTTACATAATCCAACTTCTATATCAAGGATTCACCTAGTATTATGTGAAATTAGGATTTCACAACACATCACTCAGTGATAGGACTTCACATAGAATTAGTAGCACAACCCTATATTAGGGTTTCATATACCTTTATCCCATTTTAGGGATTAGGGTTTACCATTCACATCCAAGTGGGGTTTCTCTTTCCTCATACCCAAATTAGGGTTAGGATATACAATTCCCATAAAATTAGGGTTTCCTTCATTGTTACACTAAGTTAGGGCTACATCATCACCCTGGATTTATGATAACACTCAGCTTTACCCTAAATTGGGGTTTCACACATAGCTTTGCTCTAATTAGGATTTCACTCATAGCATTGCTCTAATTAGGGTTTCATACATAGTATTTCTCTAATTAGGGTTTCACACATAGCATTACTCTAATTAGGGTTTCACACATAACATTGCTCTAATTAGGGTTTCATACATAGCATTGCTCTAATTAGGGTTTCATACATAAATTGGTTGAAAACTATTTGAACAAGTTGTACTTGAAATCAACTAAACAAAGTAGGTATTGAAACCGTTTGCACTTTGGATCTCCAAACGGTTTGAGATCGTTTGGTCCCAAATGTTCTTGATACCGTTTGGACTCAAACGGTCTTGAGACCGCTTGGACCAAACCCTCTCAAAACCGCATGGACCAAAAAGGCACTTCAACACTCAATCAACTCAATGTTTCAATCCATGAACCAATTATAAATCGAACCACTAAAGCATTCATCAATTGGTCCACTGAATCACCATTCATTAAAACCTTCAATTTAGGGTTTTGAACCCAATTGAAATAGGTTTGATGATCAAGAAACCATCACTTAGGGTTTGAAATCGAGGATCCATCAATGGTTAACATTGTGGAATCAAATCAATTGAAATCAATGAACTATCATCATCACATTATGTGACCTGACCTCAAACAGTCTTGGATGACCACCAAACGATCTTGATACTGTTTGGTTGATCTCCAAATGGTCTTGAGACTGTTTTCCCATTCCATCATCAAAAACCATGACATCCAATCAGGGTTTTGGACCATTGAATTGATTATCAAATCAGCACTTAGTTGCAATTCAATTTGGTAGCTTTGGACCTTCAAACACTTAGTCATACTTAACCCTAGACCACCAAACGGTCTTGGGTAACCCCCAAACGGTCTTGAGACCGTTTGGGTGATCCCCAAATGGTTTTGAAACCATTTGGGTCAATCAACCCAAAACATCATCTCAACCAATTTCAAAATCATCACTTAGTCGATTAGGGTTTGCAATTAAGGAATCAATCACATGCACTTTCCAACTAGCTCAGTTGGTTAAGCCTGCTTCTTGTAAAGCGCAGGTTGTGGGTTCGAATCTCAGCGAACTCGTTGGGGCACTATAGGAAGAGATTATAGCCCTCGGTGTAGCTGATGGTGTTCTCTCTCTCCTGCTACCTTGGACAGGGGTGAAATTCCCCACTTCCGAAAAAAAGGAATCAATCACATTTGAATCCATCAAGGACAACCAATTGGAACCATTGGATGAAGATCCAAGTACCATAGCATATATCTTCAAATGGTCAACCATCTCAAATGGTCAACCATTCCAAATGGTTTGGAACTCAAACCACCAAACAGTTTGCAAACTGTTTGGTCACCAAACGGTTTGGTGAAACCGTTTGGACTTAACATCAAAACCGTTTGCCCTAGATATTTTGGGAGATGTGTGCTTATGATGATGTCATCATCATCAAGCTCCAAAATCACGAAATCTACTGTGATTTCCATGGAGATTGCATCAATCAACCAAACTTAATTTCGGAAATGTAGAAATGATCACCAATTGATAAGGAATTGATTGCAATAATAAAATTAAGGGTTCAAGTTATAAAACCCGCCTCCAATTGAGATCCAAAGCTCCAAGCTCACGGAAACAATGGTGTATGAAGCTCTTGCAACTCCCCCTAGGCTTTTCCTCAAGCTTTTGGTTGAAAAGTTTGGCTAGGGTTGAAGAGGGGATCGAAATAAGAAGAAATCAATGATTTATTTTTTATTTCCACCATGGAATCAAGGAGAACGAAAGTCAAGGGCTTACCAACAGGTTGGGGATCGTCCTCCTGATCCTCCACAGCTCCTTGGTCGTTTTCCAAGCAAGGGGAAAGAAAGAAATCTGAAAAAGCCTTTGTTTTGGCTTGGAAAAGGTACTTTTATAAGAAAATTGATGAGAGAGAAAATTCTTTATAAAAGTCTTTTCATTCCAAAATTGTTGCCACCACTTCCCCCTTGGTTTCTTGCATGCGAGGGTATATCTATCCCCACCGAGCTCCCTTCCATTATCCATGAATTAAGGGAAAAGAAATTAAGCACCTTAACCCTTATAATAAGAATATCCATCTTTGAGTGGAATTTTTTTTTCTTATAATAATGGTGAGTGGAATTTCACCTCCTTAGGATATGCTCGTGCCTTTACAAGTCTTTAAGCTCATCCACACACATATGAATCCAACCATTTTAATTTTGGTTGAAGGCCCTTTAATTAATACATTCATTTTTGCCCTAAATTGAATTAGGGTTTCACTTAGGGTTAAATCTTGATTATTTTAATATCAAGATTCTCTCTCCTCCAACTTAATTCAAATGAGGCGCCCCTCTCATTTTCTTTGCTCTACATGATGCCAAGAAACATTAGGGACTTTATTGAAGTGGTAATTTGCATATTGAACCCTAGGTTTGGGTAAATTGCACATTTCACCAAAACTAGGTTATAATGCACAAGGATTGCTTTGCAAGCTTAATCTTGGTGCCCAAGCTTGTGAAAACCATACCACTACATCATATTCATTATTATGATGTTTAAACATCATAGGAACATCTTATCATGAAACATTTGCAATTTAACCCATCAACTTGGGTAATTTGCACTTTAGTCCAAAATAGGCAAACATTGCTTCAACATTGTTCAAACAGGACCAAAATTGAAACATAAGTTTCTCATGAGCCCTAATTACTTTTCCCAAGATAAAATTAAGTATCTACTCAACCTTATTAGACAAAACATCTAGGGTTAACACAAAACCTAGGTCAGGGATGTTACAAATTATAAACCCCTAACAATGATTTCGTCCCCGAAATCCCAGAAAAAGGAGGGACAGATTTATTCAGTTATCATACCCCCAAGTCTCCCCATAATATCTTAATATTATGGAGATATCATGGATTCTATAATCCACACAAAGTTCCTTTCATTAATTCAACCTTATCAATGTTTATGTTTATGCAGAGCATAAACCCCTAACATATGATGTCCATATTATTGAAAGGAAAAAGTATAAAAGAGCATACTTCTATCATCACCCAAGAATATTTATCAAAAGGAAAACATATATATCTAACAGAGATAATTCACTCAAGAATCCTTTATTCATTTAGGAAAGTTCACTTAGCAAACTCTATGTAATTGGGAATGTTCACTTAGCTTTTCCTTGTAGTTGGGAATGTTCACATAGCTTTTCCTTTTAGTTGGGAATGTTCACATAGCTCTTCCTATTAGTTGGGATTGTTCACATAGCTCTTCCTTTTAGTTGGGAATGTTCACATAGCTCTTCCTATTAGTTGGGAATGTTCACATAGCTCTTCCTATTAGTTGGGAATGTTCACATAGCTCTTCCTTTTAGTTGGGAATGTTCACATAGCTCTTCCTTTTAGTTGGGAATGTTCACATAACTCTTCCTATTAGTTGGGAATGTTCACATAGATCTTCCTATTAGTTGGGAATGTTCACATAGCTCTTCCTATTAGTTGGGAATGTTCACATAGCTCTTCCTATTAGTTGGGAATGTTCATATAGCTCTTCCTTTTAGTTGGGAATGTTCACATAGCTCTTCCTTTTAGTTGGGAATGTTCACATAGCTCTTCCTTTTAGTTGGGAATGTTCACATAGCTCTTCATATTAGTTGGGAATGTTCACATAGCTCTTCATATTGGTTGGGAATGTTCACATAGCTTTTCCTTTTAGTTGGGAATGTTAACATAGCTCTTCCTATTGGTTGGGAATGTTCACATAGCATTTCCTTTTAGTTGGGAATGTTCACATAGCTCTTCCTATTGGTTGGGAATGTTCACATAGCTTTTCCTTTTAGTTGGGAATGTTCACATAGCTCTTCCTATTAGTTGGGTTATACTCTCTAGATTGTTTCAGAATGACTACTTGATCAGGGTAATCAAAAAGATAACAATCTAAGAGTTTCATACTTGCCTTATCTTCAATAATCATATACCTGGCCAGGGTATATAAGTATTGAGATTAGGTAGTATGCACTTCACTTACTATCATATTCCTCACTTTTCATATCATTATACACACAAGATTTTCCATTCTTGAATTTTTCTTCAGGCATCACTTCTAAATCTCATCTTTCAACACACAGATAAGGGAGATTATAAAACATTTTAAGGAACACTGAGTAAGATATAAGTTCTCATCTCCCTTGTGTCCTTATAGGACTAATCAAAGGAAGTTCAAAAACAACTACTTTTATATCTTTAACACATAGAATTAGAAAATGAAATATCAGAATGAATTTATTTCATCTGACCTGTCTGGAACGTCTGTCCACGTCCTCTATTGTTACTAGAAAACTGCCTCCTTTGTGATCCTTGCTGACTCTGCCCCTGAGGTGGAGTCATCATTGGATTCCCGCCTAGACAATCCTTTACTAGATGTCCCAGTTGTCTACATTGATAACAAATCCTAGGTGCAAAATTGGGTCTGTGAGGTCCAGTTACCGATGTTGATGCAGAAAATCTTGGCTTCTTAAAACTTTCGGACCTTTGTTTTTGAGCCTCAATGTACACCTTCTTGCTACTAGTCTGTCGTTTCTCAATTTCAGACCTTTGTATCCTCCTTACTAACTCCACAAAGGTGGCAAACCTCTCCCTATTCTCTAAATCAGACACGGGAGTGGTTATTTCAGCATTCAACCCCTTCTCAAATCGTCGGATTCTTTCCTCATCACTAACTGCCATTTGTGGGCAAAACCACAACAACTCCATGAACTTAGCTTCATATTCGCTAACGTTCATTTGTCCTTGTTGGATCCTCTCAAATTGACAGATCTTCTCATCTAAATACGTCTTAGGAAAGTATCTACTGATGAATTCTCGTCAGAAAACCTCCCATCCAATTTCTTCACCTAGTCTCTTATCTTCCTCTATCATCCACCAATGACCATCATTCCCTTTTAGGAGGTACACAGCATGTCTTACCTTTTCAACTTCACGGATATCAAGGATCCTGAAAGCCTTTTCCAGTTCTGTCAGCCACAAATCAGCATCTACTGAATCAGATGTACCAGCATAATCTATGGCTCCAACCCAGCAAAGTCTCTCAAAAGTATTGTCGGCTCCATAGCCCTCATGGTGAGCTGATGCCCTAGGTGCAGGTACTTGCATCCTATCTGCCATGTGAGTCATGGCAGCCATAAACTGCCCAAACATGGCTTGGAAAGATGGGTTCCCCACTGGGGCTGTTTAGGTACAGGCTCCTCTCTATTATGGTCTCCAGCACCTCCTCCTGGTGCAGCAGTGCTGCCCTCAACAGCATGTTCTTCATGTGGTCCAGACATCTTCAAGTTCTTCTTCTCCTATGTGAGCAGAAGATACTATTATATAAATTGGAAGACACTTAGAACATACTCTACAACCTTAGTCCTATGTCTTTGTAGACTTAGTGAACCTAGAGCTCTGATACCACTTAATTGTGGCATACAACTCATAAAAACATAATTAACTAATGTGGAAGCGTTCACTAAGCAGTGGATTACCAAAAATCACTAAAAATTAAAACCTTTTTATCAAAAGATCCATCAAGTAAAAACTTTCTCACATAGAACAAAAGTAACACATTTACATTCTGTTTTTTAAAAGTACATCACTTGTATCATCTCTTTCTGTGAGTTACAAGTATCAGCTACCCTGTTAGACTAAACACAGGCAGTATGAAAATCTCGAGGCACTGAGACAAAATCTCAAAAGCACTAACTACTACTCTGAGGACCTTAGAGTACAGATACGACACATAGGACTCTATTTACATCTATACAAGGCATAACAGCCAGTGTCTCCACCTGAGACTCCACTTCTGTCCCTGCTGCTGTTGTTGTCCTTCACCTACTGAAAGATTTATGCCTCCTCGTCCACGTCCACCTAAAAAATGTGATTCCCACGGGGGTGAGACAATTGTAAATTGTGCTAGTGAGAGATATAACTCTCCGCCAGAAACATTATTATTGCATCTTAAGAAGATTAATATGAATAGAGGAATCATACTTATTTGGTAGCAGATATATCAATGTCTAGCAGATTAGAACATTATCCTTATCAAAAGTATTGCAGCTATAACTTGACAGAACAACATGTCACTTATCCTTTAAGGAATATGAAGAACATTTATAACATTTATTCATTATAGAATCATTGCTATAGCATTAACTCTATTCAAGCTTAGATCATATATCTAATGCCTGGCATTCTCATTGTGGAGTCATGGCATGTAGCCATACTCTTTTCATAAAGTGTTGGGATCTTAGTCCCTCAACTCATGAAGCACAACTCCATTTCTTAACAAGTTCATCATCATGATTATAGTATCTGGGTATTTGAACCCAAAACTCACCATAGGATACTTATTATCACTTATTAGGTAACTTAATACCTTCAGAATCATCTGACCAAGGACATCATGATTCTTGCTACATAATGTATTGCACATAGTACACAGAGTTCAATGATTCTTACTACACAAAGCATACGAAGGCTAGTAAAGCCTATAAAACATTCTCAATACCAAAGCATCATAGCCCATACCTGGCTATGCTCATCTTCTCAACATATCTACATGATTAGTAATCATGACATAATTATATATCAATATCATGCAATACGAGGGTTATCTTATTACATTCATAACCCATTAGTCTGTATTTGATCTTCACATAGGATTACCCTGTGTTAGAATTTCACATAATAATACTCTGTATTAGGGTTCACATAGCATTAACTTGTCATAGGATTTCACATAGCATTACCTTGTATTAGGGATCACATAGCATTGACTTGTATTAAAGTTTCACATAGAAATTCTCTATATAAGGGTTCACATAGCAAGGAAGCAATATGGCTAATCATAAGTATTCAATCATACTCTTTATTCTCATCATTCATCAATCAATGAGTTATCAACACACAACATGAGTTTCTCTCTCATTTTTTCCAGAATCTGATTATATCATAGTTTATAGGTTTGGATTAACCTTTTAATAAGGCATGTTAGCCTATATTCAACAGAGTGCATTACATTTCAATGTAACCATTGACATGACACATCTCATGTGTCATTCATCCAATTATCCTGGACTTATAACTCATCAAGATATACTAGCATTGGAATGTTGGATGTGATATCTATCATATCTGGATATATCACTTCCCTCAACACCTTATCTTACTTGAGTTCATACCCTTAGCTTGTATTAGGGTATTCCCCATCCTAATACTTTATGCACCAGTTCATCACATTTGTCATAAGATTAATCACTATCCATTATTAGGAATAGTATTCTCCATATTTAGAATTCGAGGATTCACATAGAATATTCCATACATTTATGGATTTCACATAGTATTATTTTCCAATAGAGTTTTACATAATCATCCTTCTATAACAAGGATTCACCTAGTATTATGTGAAATTAGGATTTCACAACACATCACTCAGTGATAGGACTTCACATAGAATTAGTAGCACAACCCTATATTAGGGTTTCATATACCTTTATCCCATTTTAGGGATTAGGGTTTACCATTCACATCCAAGTGGGGTTTCTCTTTCCTCATACCCAAATTAGGGTTAGGATATACAATTCCCATTAAATTAGGGTTTCCTTCATTGTTACACTAAGTTAGGGTTACATCATCACCCTGGATTTATGATAACACTCAGCTTTACCCTAAATTAGGGTTTCACACATAGCTTTGCTCTAATTAGGATTTCACACATAGCATTTCTCTAAGTAGGGTTTCGTACATAGCATTACTCTAATAGGGTTTCACATATAGAATTAATCTAATTAGGGTTTCACACATAGCATTGCTCTAATTAGGGTTTCATACATAGCATTGCTCTAATTTGGGTTTCATACATAAATTGGTTGAAAACTATTTGAACAAGTTGTACTTGAAATCAACTAAACAAAGTAGGTATTGAAACCGTTTGCACTTTGGATCTCCAAACGGTTTGAGATCGTTTGGTCCAAACACTCTCAAAACCGCATGGACCAAAAATGCACTTCAACACTCAATCGACTCAATGATTCAATCCATGAACCGATTATAAATTGAACCACTAAAGCATTCATCAATTGGTCCACTGAATCACCATTCATTTAAACCTTCAATTTAGGGTTTTGAACCCAATTGAACTAGGTTTGATGATCAAGAAACCATCACTAAGGGTTTGAAATCGAGGATCCATCAATGGTTAACATTGTGGAATCAAATCAATTGAAATCAATGAACTATCATCATCACATGATGTGACCTGACCTCAAACGGTCTTGGCTGACCACCAAATGGTCTTGAGACCATTTCGTTGATCTCCAAATGGTCTTGAGACCATTTTCCCATTCCATCATCAAAAACCATGACATCCAATTAGGGTTTTGGACCATTGAATTGATTATCAAATCAGCACTTAGTTGCAATTCAATTTGGTACCTTTGGACCTTAAAACACTTAGCCATACTTAACCCTAGACCACGAAACGGTCTTGGGTGACCCCCAAACGGTCTTGAGATCGTTTGGGTGATCCCCAAATGGTTTTGAAACTGTTTGGGTCAATCAACCCAAAACATCATCTCAACCAATTTCAAAATCAGCACTTAGTCGATTAGGGTTTGCAATTAAGGAATCAATCACATTTGAATCCATCAAGGACAACCAATTGGAACCATTGGATCAAGATCCAAGTACCACAGCATATATCTTGAAATGGTCAACCATCTCAAATGGTCAACCATTCCAAACGGTTTGGAACTCAAACCATCAAACGGTTTGCAAAGGTGAAACCATTTGGACTTAACATCAAAATCGTTTGCCCTAGATATTTGGGGAGATGTGTGATCATGATGATGTTATCATCATGAAGCTCCAAACTCACGAAATCTGCTGTGATTTCCATGGAGATTGCATCAATCAACCAAATTTAATTTTGGAAATGTAGAAATGATCTCCAATTGATAAGGAATTGATTGCAATAATAAAATGAAGGGTTCAAGTTATAAAAACCACCTCCAATTGAGCTCAAAAGCTCCAAGCTCATGGAAACAATGGTGTATGAAGCTCTTGCAACTCCCCCTAGGCTCGTCCTCAAGCTTTTGGTTGAAAAGTTTGGCTAGGGTTGAAGAGGAGATCGAAATAAGAAGAAATCAATGATTTATTTTCGATTTCCACCATGGAATCAAGGAGAACGAAAGTCAAGGGCTTACCAACAGGTTGGGGATCGTCCTCCTGATCCTCCACAGATCCTTGGTCGTTTTCCAAGCAAGGGGAAAGAAAGAAATCCGAAAAAGCCTTTTCTTTGGCTTGGAAAAGGTACTTTTATAAAAAAATTGATGAGAGAGAAAATTCTTTATAAAAGTCTTTTAATTCCAAAATTGTTGCCACCACTTCCCCATTGGTTTCTTGCATGCAAGGGCATCTCTATCCCCACCGAGATCCCTTCCATTATCCATGAATTAAGGGAAAAGAAATTAAGCACCTTAACCCTTATAATAAGAATATCCATATTTGAGTGGAAATTCTTTTTCTTATAATAATGGTGAGTGGAATTTCACCACCTTAGGATATGCTCGTGCCTTTGCAAGGCTTTAATCTCATCCACACACATCTGAATCCAACCTTTTTAATTTTGGTTGAAGGCCCTTTAATTAATACATTCATTTTTGCCCTAAATTGAATTAGGGTTTCACTTAGGGTTAAATCTTGATTATTTTAATATCAAGATTCTCTCTCCTCCAACTTAATTCAAATGAGGCGCCCCTCTCATTTTCCTTGCTCTACATGATGACAAGAAACATTAGGGACTTTATTGAAGTGGTAATTTTCATATTGAACACTAGGTTTTGGGTAAATTGCACATTTCACCAAAACTAAGTTTTAATGCACAAGGATTGCTTTACAAGCTTAATCTTGGTGCCCAAGCTTGTGAAAACCATACCACTACATCATATTCATTATTATGATGTTTCAACATCAGAGGAACATTTTATCATGCAACATTTGCAATTTAACCCCTCAACTTGGGTAATTTGCACTTTAGTCCAAAATAGGCAAACATTGCTTCAACATTGTTCAAACAGGACCAAAATTGAAACATAAGTTTCTCATGATCCCTAATTACTTTTCCCAAGAAAAAATTAAGTATCTACTCAACCTTATTAGACAAAACATCTAGGGTTAACACATAACCCAGGTCAGGGATGTTACAAGTTAAGTGACAGCTTCCATAATAAGACAACTACAAGGAATGATCAGAACAACATCATTGACTCTTGTACGGGGACTCATTTACCTTGCATTACTCCACAAGGTTATTGGAAAGCTTTGAACCTGTCATCCAGTAATCGCTCAAAAAAAAATTTAGCTTCCCTTCCCCCTAATGTTCAAAATGATAGACCAAGGAAATTCAATAACACTATTGCTAGCTCTACTGTTACAAGAACACCTTGTGATGGACAAGGTAATCATATCATCGCATTTATAGTGTTGCATTTAATGATATATAATCTCTATATATGTTGTATGCTTTATGAATGAATGCTCAGGTCAAAGACATGGTCAACGGGTGCCTAATGGTAATGCTTCACTGTCCAATCATTCAAGAAGAGTAGACAGTAGAGCTGCCAATAGTCAAAATAGCCATGCATTTCATGATCACATGGAGCAAAATGGCCTATCTGATCACCATGATGATTTGTTAAATGCTATAACAACACCTTCTGATGGGCTAGGTAATCGGTTAATTCATTGCATATATAGTTCTGCCTTTAGTGATATATAATTTCCATTTATGTTGTATCCTTTATGAATGAATGCTCAGGTCAAAGACATCGACCATGGGTGCCTAATGGCAATGCTTCGGTGTCCAATCATTCTAGAAAAGTAGACAGTAGAGCTGCCAATAGCCAAAACAGCCATCCATTTCATGACCACATGGAGAAAAATGACCTCTCTGGTCACCATCAAGAGTCGTTGAATGCTACAACAACACCTTATGATGGGCTAGGTAATCGGCTAATTCATATCATTGCATTCATAGTGCTTCATCTAAAGATATATAATTTCCATTTATATTGTATCCTTTATGAATGAATGCTCAGGTCAAAGACATCGACCCCCGGTGCCTACTGTCACTGTTCCCATGTCCAATCAATCAAGCAGAGTAGAGAGTAGAGCTGGCAATAGCCAAAACAGCAATGCATTTCAAGAAACCATGGAGCAAAATGACGTCTCTGATCGCCATGATGAGTCGTTGAATGCTATGCCAACACCTAATGATGGACTAGGTATTCGATTTATTCATATCATTGCATTTATAGTGATGCATCTGATGATATATAAATGAATGCTTAGGTCAAAGACATCGCACACGTGGCCGAACACAATGTTTGCATGTCTGGAAAAGAAAGCCCGGCGATCAAATTCCCATTGAGATAAATCAATTTGGACAACCAGTGGGTAAAAATCAATGTCACTTATCAAGTTTTTTGACAACCACTGCAAGATATCCCAATCTTTGTGCATTAAACTACGAGGACTGGAGACAATTTCTAGCAAATAAAAAAGAATCCATATGGAATTTTGTGAAGGTACAATATTAAAATTTATTTTTAAATGGTTAAATGAAGCTTCTAATTGATATCCTTATCGTCGGTAGAGTAAATTCATGATGGACATAGAATTAAAGGAGTGGACAATGAAGAGACTAGGAAAGAAATGGAAGGACTACAAGTGGGAGTTATAGAAACTATACTTCGTAGAAGATAGTCCATATGAACAACAACTTAAACAAGTTGTTCCCCACGTGGAAACGTCTCAATGGAAATTTCTTGTGGATTACTGGAGGAGCAATAAAGGAAAGGTAATTTTTTGTATCTATTAATTGATATTTAATTTACCTCACAGATAATTACTATGGACAATACTGCAATTTTTTTTCACAGAGGAAGTGTATAACTAACAAGACAAGTAGAAAATTTTAAAAGGTTAGCCACACAACAGGAACCAAGTCATTTGCTTGTCTGAAACATGATGTAAGTTAGTCAATATTGTGATCCAATTGGACAATTTGGAGACATCCGTTTAAATGATGTTAGCAATAACCTTGTTTGAATGATATAGTTGGAGAAGGAAATAGGCGAGGAAGTTGATCCCATTGAGTTTTTTGAGAAAACTCATTGTAAAAAAGATGGGAGCATAGTTGATATTGAATCCGCCAAAATTTTTGTACAAGGATTCCTATCCTATATTATTATTTTACATTTACTACATGGAAACATTTATATGTTTGGTATAAAATTCATCTCCTATGTTCTGTTGTGTGGAGGAAAAATTTTCTGAGGTAGGTGACGAGCTGTGAAGAAACCAACCTGATGTTACTTCAGTTGAAATTTATAGACAGGTTATGGGAGAAGAGAGACTAGGATATGTTCATGGTTATGGACTTAGACCATCGCCTTCTGATATTTGGGGCAAGAACCGTAAATCTCGAGAAGCGATGAAGCGCAAAGGAAGCATTTCCAGGATCATCTTGAACAACAACAGATGGAATTTGAAGCTAAAATTCAACAGCAAAATGCAAAAATAGAGAAGATGATATTCTTGTCTAGGGCAGGAAACAGTCAATTAGCACAACATGTACGCACTGGCCAGATATGAATACATTTTATACGAGATGTGTGGTATCAATTATTTTCCATGTTGAACTTTGATGGCCTTATGACAAACATAAAATAATTGTGTAGATCGGAATGAGACATTCAACAATTTATAAGGGACAAGTATGTTTGTATTTGTGTAAATTGCACATCATTCTACGTTTATATAATTTTTTTATTTAAATTGTATTTTGTTTATAGGAAGTGTATGTGCTGAGTATCGCAGATGCATATGATAAAGCAATCGATCGAGTATCTGAGGTTGACCCCTTGCAAATGGTAGGAGGTGCAATTTTAGGCTCATCATGTGTTGGTGTTTATGTAGAGGTTGTGGTGATGGCCAACGAACCTCTAGTCAGACCTTTTGAGCAATATCAATATGTGGATGAAATTATTGGCAATATCATAGCATGGACGAAATCACATTTACTGCCAAAGTGAGCATATAGTCTTGCTTATAATATGACATAATTGAAAACAAAACTAGTATCTAAAGTCGTTTCCATTTGTTGCAAGTCATGAAGTGTAAAGATAGATAATTGTATTCTTGGATACTGTGTAGAGAGATGAAAGCTATAGTTGTGTTTCTTTGGTCCAATTTTTTATTAGTACATAACGATCCAGATATTGTTGTTTCATGTCCATTGTCGTAGACAATGTTGCCAAATGACAATCCTATTTTTCTTTTAGCTATGAGAAGTGTCTTACATTCTTGTGTGTGACATTTACACAACATATTTTGTTTTGACCTGCTGAATGTGAATGTCTTTTTTTGCTTCCTAAGTCAATAGTTCTCTGTGAATTTTTCTTTCATAACTTGATCACATGTTGCATGATAGCTTACTAAGTCAATATTTCTCTGAAGAATTGTGCATTTTGTGCCTTCCACAACAAACAACATGTCACTGTGTAAAAGGACAGTTTTTGGAGATCAGAGGCCATTCTCAAGAGCTAAGGTTGTCAGCTCATCTCTTGTGAAAGGCTTCTGCTCAGCTCTTTTGAATGGCCTTTAATCTCCAAGAACAGAGCTGTTGTTAGGACTCAAAAATGGGATTCCTCACCCTAGAACTGGTCTTATAGGAAATCCAACAAAATGGTACATCCTTACATGTTCTTGATGTATTGCAGTCTAGCCAAAGTAGTATCTAAAAGTAGTATCTAAGGTAGTATTGAAGCCTAGCCAAAGTGGTTTTTATCTATGAGAAGTGTTTTTTGAATCTTGTGTGTGAGATTTACACAACATATTTTGCTGTGGTGATTCGCCTCAAGATGGTTTGTGGTTAAGCTTCTATGATTGCTCAATATTTAGGCTATTAAGATGTCTAAAATGTAACTGAGATATTTAAGTCGCATGCTTCTATGAATCCTAATTTCTCTGTAGAGGTACAACAAGTCATTTTCAACATTTCCATACTCTACTTTGGTTAAGAATTCAAGGAAGAAGCCTCAAGAAATAATGGGTGCTCTAAGTAATATTGATTCCTCCATGTTCCCTTAATTGTTAAAACAACATCTACAATAATACCCTTTCTGTAACATGTGGTTGTGATGTAGGCCCTAAAAGCCAATAACTATGGTAAGGATCCTCTTCTAAGATCATGTACAGAGAATGACCTTAAATATCCAAGTACAGAGCTACTGTTAGGACTCAAAAAGGCATGTTTTTGGAGATTAAAGGCCACTCTCGAGAGCTAAGGTTGTCATCTCATCTCTTGTGAAAGGCTTCAGCTCAGCTCTTGTGATTGGTCTTTAATTTCCAAGAACAGAGATGATGTTAGGACTCAAAGATGGGATTCCTCACCCTAGAACTGGTCTTACATGCAATCCAACAAAATGGTGCATGCTTACATGTTCTTGATGTATTGCAGCCAAGCCAACATTGGTTTCCAATTTTGCTTTGGGTTGTTTTAAGGATTCATGGATAAGGTATATTTCACTACTTCACTTTGCTTATTTTTAGTTGAAGGGGATAGTGAATCTGTTCTGGAAACTCTTCTTGCTTATCAGGGGATAGTGAATCTATTCCTGGTGGCCATGTTAGTATAGTTTTGAAGACCTGAAGCCTCCTGCTGATCTACATAGTCAACTTCCATGTTTTGCTGTTAGTAGTTTATTACATGTGGTGGTTGCCATGATTGGTGATGGTGTCAATGATGCATCTGCTCTGAAAATGGCAGACATTGGTATTTCCATGGGAATTGCTGGAACTGAGGTAAGTATATTCGCTATACATCAATTTGTATATCAATCTTCTTGTCTTTTAGTAATTATTATCGATAATGATTGTTTCTTCTCTTTTTATGTGTCAATCCAGGTTACCAAGGAGGCTTCAGACATGGTTCTTGTTGATGATAACTTCAGTACAATAGTTATTGCAGTTGACGAAGGGAGATCTATCTATAACAACATGAAGGCCTTCACCAGGTTATGCTCTTATTAATCATTATATGCTTTCTTACCTTACTAAAAATCTTTCAACTTATTATGTATAGACTATAGTTTTATGAGAACCCTGAACGACATTGAGTTTGATAACCATCTTTTGCTTTTTACATAATTGTCAAGATTGTCAACTTTGCACCCTTTCTATCATGTGCTTAGTTGTGTACTTAGCTGAATGTCTACAGCTTTGCTGCATGGAAAACTCTATTCAGTTGACATAATGTGAATGGTACAGTTGAAATGATCACCATTGTCGAACTTATTAGGAAAGGTGAGAAGGTGGGTTCTTCTGAGGCTTCCCTTCTTGCCAAGCTCAGCATCAGGCCCTTCTCATATGGACTGGTTGTGCTGTCAGTTTATGACAGTGGATCTGTATTCAGCCCTGAGGTCCTTCACCTTACTGAAGATGACCTTATTGATAAATTTGGCAATGGTGCTATCTTCCCTGATACTATCTTAACAGCATGCTAGTGCAGTAAGTGTTTTTATCTTACATTTGCATGCAAGTTCTCAACATTTTTCTCACTTCATTGCAGGATCCTAGCAAGTTTGCAGTTGATGCTGCCCCTGTTGCTGCTTCCGGCTATGCAGCTGCACCTGCTGCTTCTGCTGCCAAGGTGGAAGAGAAGAAGGAAGAACCTGCTGAGGAATCTGATGATCATATGGCCGTAATGCTATCACTACAGCTGAGAAGAAGGATGAAACTTCATTGCAGTGTAGTTGGTCTACTCCTGTAGAAGCTCACAACTACTTGGAATGCTAGAATGGAGTTGTATGTTTTTGTAAGAAAATGAGTTTGTATTCCTTTGGGGGGTCTCCAAGTGCAAAATGAGTTGTTATCCAGTTAGTGTTCATGTCTACAATATGTACCATATATAGTCATATGTGATGATGTTGTATTCAATACAAGGGGAAAGGTAAAATGTCCTCCGCATGTAATTTTCATTTGATTATAAATAAAAAAGTTCAACACTTCTGGAATGTGTTCGGCTTCAATTGGCATTCAATTAGAAAACTTGATCATGAACTACAAATTGACTGACTAAAATCCATAAAAAATGAGTAATGCAGAACTAGTATGTCATTAGTGGCTTTTTTCATAAGACATTACATTCAATCAAAACCATTTTATACAACAACATTATACAAAATAGTGGCATTTATATAAAAGCCAAATCATGG